>OX422210.1:291441772-292022692 GCA_949130495.1 Sambucus nigra
ACAATCGACCTTTAACTTCTTTATCATACCTCCAAATTACCCCTACTTTTTTTTATTATATTTCTAATTAACCCTTTACGATTTGATTTTCCTCTATCCTTAGCCTCATTTTGAGACAACTAATTAATTTACATATGATTCATATGGCATATCTCTGTTCTAAAATCGGTTGCCTCATTCATGCCTTACACAGACACATCCTACCACCCACCCTAGTCATTGGTGGTTGTCTGAAATCATCGATATGATGTATTTAGGCCTTTATTTCAATAATTATCCTTTATCTAAGCACTGAATGAGATGTACATCCGTTAACAATCATCCAATATACTCTCAGTTTCGCAAACAATTCGATGTTCACAATAGCCATAGATGGGCTACTCCATTATGGAATCCAGAACCAATCCTGTAACTCACCATAAATTTTAAGATAATTTAATCTAGACCAAGTTAATTGATCCTTCATAAACCCCTATTGTGGTGGGGGGATTTCGAGTTATGCTCAGACAAAAAGAATTAGAAAATATGGCACTTCAATCCATCAAAAGTGGTAGCTCAATTCGTAGAACTTCTTTAACACCAAAGTGCTGGATCACAGTGAGCTCATGAGAGAAGCATATCAAACTGATTTTGATCAATTGACGTTGGAGTTTGATCACGAACCACCTTTAATGAGTTTGCTTCTGTTGACCAAGACCACCTCTATAAATTGTTAAAATTTTACTTAAATTCCGATGCTCAAATTCTTCTTGGTTTTGGGAAGTAGTCCAGATATTTTTACGATTTACTTATTTACTCTTTCTGAATTCTATTTCCTTTAAAAGTAGGACTTTAATATTGTTCCTATGAAAAAAGCACCTAAGTTGCAAAGAGAGACAACAACTAATAATTAGTGAGAGTCATCATATATGTGAGAGATATTGGTTAGATGTAGGATTTTGGTATTGTGCCTATCAACTTGTTGATCGTCGAACAAGTTGATAAAGAAGAGCACAATAAATTGTTAAAAGTAGGAATCTCCCACAATACTTATAGTGAGAGTTATCATATATGTGAGAGATATTGGTTAGATGTAGGATTTTGGTATTGTGCCTATCAACTTGTTGATCGTCGAACAAGTTGATAAAGAAGAGCACAATAAATTGTTAAAAGTAGAAATCTCCCACAATACTTAATACTCGGAGCACAAAAATTCCCTGTTTCACACCATCCCTAGCAACCTTCACGAACTACCAACTAAACCTCGGCTGGTAATGGAAAAATCACATTTGGAAAATCGAATAATAAGGCTTCCTAACTTTCCCTCACACCTTTTTCATGAGCACCTGTTTGCCCCTCAAATCTTTATGGAATCCCATTGCCACCAAGTTTATCACGGAACAATATCATGTCTTGTCCTCATGCGTCTGTTATGATTGTTGCAATTTCAATTGCCATTTGAAAGTGGGTTAAATTACCCCTTCTCCTGGTGTATCCTCCTCACAACCTCTTCAAGAATTTAAATCGACATTCTCCTTGTAATGCAAACCCCACTAGTATGCTTTTTTGTAGAGACCCGAAGGGCAATATTTAGAAAATGTCATAGTAGCTCCATACAATACTGTATTCCCTATGAGAAAATAAAAAATTAAAAAAAAATCCCCTTTGTGCCTATAAGAGAACACGCCACAACCTTTAACCTCCATCTTTTGCTACAACCTTGAAAGTCAGTAAATAAAGGCTTTTATGGTCTTTTTGTCATTTTATTGAGTCTTATATTGTTTTGTCATTGTAATCGATTCAATGGTTCGATGATGTCGTTTTGTTAGAGTAAGTTAGAGCATGTGCTCTTTGTGTCAGATAGTTTGTTAGAATATAGATCAGATATTTGGTAAGAGAGGTATTGAGAGTGTGAGCTCATATTGTATACATTTCAGTCATGCAACTTTGGTGAAAGCACGAGGAATTAATATCAGGAATTAATATCAGACTCTTTTGTCAAGTTTAGGCTCTGGTTTTTGAAAGTAGAGAAGGGGAGTGACTTCCAAGTTACTTCCCCGTAATGCAAGGCAGTACAAGAGCACCAATAATGATTATATGAAAATCCAGAACATGCCGCACATCTCACAACCAGTCATGAACGTTTCAAATTTTAAAATCTCTCCTCTCAGCCATCAATATAAAATTTACTTCCACCTACATAGGGGGGGGGGGGGGGAAGAATACCTATTGAGACATATATGAACTAAACAACTACCTATTGGGACATATATGAACTAAACAACTAGAACATTAAACGACACACTTGAATACGTGGTTGTCGTGAGAGCATAACCCTCATCCTCCAAATTGCATAGACGCCTCTTAAACATTCTTCTTCTCTTTACCCTTCCAATTCTTTTTTATTTTAGGCCAGTGAGCAATGATGTGCCAATCTTGTGACAATATATTGGCAAGGGTATATATAAAATGAATACCCCTGCCATTATAAAACGCCCATCAAATCAATAGGTTTGACCCAACCCAACTCGTAAATTAACCCACACCCTGTAAATGAAATGCTTCGGGAGCTTTGAAATAGTTCAATGGCTAAACCTACCTTATATAGAGAGAAGAACAAATGGGTGGGGTGCTGATGGTTAGTGGGCGAATGTGGTGTGGTAAGTGGTGCGATAGTGTGGGTGGGGGTAATTAAATTTAGTATTTTTTAGTTAGGTGACAAAATGAGGGAGAAGAGGGTACCATAGGTATTTTGTAAGTGGTGGAAGGTATTTTGGTCGAGATGGGGCTATTTTTAGATTGATGCAGTGTGAAAAATAGGGGAATATCCCTAATGTCTAAAATCGTCGGAGAGTTTATGTCTAACGCATTAACAAGGCGGAAACTTATAAACTTCTTTTATCATTGCAAAGTGATGTGATCCGAGGGGTATTTTGATCATATCCTCTTTTAATTTTTGGCTCCATATATTAGTTAATCATATTTTCATCTTATGTTGCACTTTATTTCATTTCATTTCATATTGTATTGGTCTATTTAGAAGATGGGCTTTAGGTGAACACTTGAGTATTAAGCTCATTGTATAGATAGACATAAGTCCCACATTAGTTAGTTGCTCCTTTAGTTCACCTCCCTATCCTATAAATAGACCCCTCCTTTGGGACCAGTGTTTTAAATAGCGGGCTATCGCGAACGCAATAGCCCGCTATTGCTTTCTGCGACGGGAAAAGGCAACACAAATGGATCTGCTAATTGGGATACTGTTGTTGCGTTCGCTATTGAGCGCAATTTGGCGCGATTTAGCGCAAAAGTGCGCATACCTGCGCTATAGCCGCGCAATGCATGCTTTTTTTAAACCCTCTGGCTTACAAAACGACGTCGTTTTGGCAAGTACAAAGGTTTAAAAAAAGCGCAAACACTTATTCACTTTTGACAATGATCTAAAAAAAAACTTCCTTATTATAGTTTTGACAGCCCCAACTTAACAAAACCCTTCCTCAATCACTTTTAACAGCCCCGATCTTGAAAACCAAAATAAAAACCTCATTAACAGCGTTCCGGACTCTTCCTTCCACAATTTGGCAGCCCCGATTCAAAATAAAAACCTCATTAACAGAGCTTCGGACTCTTCCTTCCACTGTTTGGCAGCCCCGATCCAACTTTTGTAAGAATTTACGCAGTTCTTTTTTTATTTTTTATGTTTGACAATTTTTGAAAAAACTCATTTGGTGTTAATTTATTCTTGAAACTTCATGCCTTTAAGATTTTTGGAACAATATGGTCCTATTTTTGGAACAATATGGTCCTATTTGTGTTTTATTTGGAATGTTGTAGCACTATATGGATTTATGACTATATTTGAAATGATTTGGAGTGATTGTTTGAGCTTATTTATTTATTTATATTTGTTACATGTTTTTCAAATTAAAAATCTGGAATGCACGAATTGCTTGCGCGATATGCGACGCGATTTGCGCGAGGCGATTTTAGAGCCAAAACGCGACACCCTGCGCGACCGCGATTTAAAACATTGTTTGGGACCCAAACTTTGGAGTAAAAGTCTCTCTCTAAATTGGTGTGTGCCTTTAGAGTTGCCATTAAACGTGTGGTTACGTCAATTGATATCAAAACGAGGTGTCGCTCCCCATTTGTGTGTGAGGTGTCACCACAATTTTTTTTCTTTTTTGTTTGTGAGGTGTCACAAAAAAAATTCATTTAAATCATTTTCCACATTTTAATGTCTCCCAAAAAGGCAACAATTGATGAGAGATTTATCCAAATGGAAGAACAAATGAGAGAAGAAATTACTCCCTCGTGGGGCAACACATGACAGACCTCACCAAACACATGTCATCTCTTTTTCAAAATCCTAACCCTACCCTAACCCCATACCCAACACCCCCGAAGACCCATCTTCATCATCCCCCACCGAAACCCTAACCCTAACCCCACTCACTACACCACCACTCTAACTACCCACCCACTAATACATCACCACCAACCTTACACCACCCTCCTGCCGCCACTTTATCAGTCACCGGAAAATTTTCAAACTCCTCCAAATTCCCCCAAACTTCTTCCACGCCCTCTTGTCATACCAATCTATAACTTCCCTCAAAGACTCCACTCCAAAATACCCCTAAAACAGCCTCTACTGCCCCTTTTTCCCTCGGCTTAGGAGAAGTCGGCGCCCTTCCCCCACCCCCTTCCGGTGGACCGATCCACGATCCAACTTCGAATCCATATTCCCCCACCCCCATGCGACCCACCCCCTCCATTCTCATCCCATTTGGCCAACTCTGGTCATCAAACCGCCGGAACTCCAGTCAACCGGGGTGCAGCAGCCCCCCAAACCCCTATTTTTTCTACCTTCTTAGCCTAAATAACTCCTGAATTATCCCACGCACCTAATTCTAGGGTTTTAACCCTTTTCCACCCGCCTACGACCACTCTCTCACCCACCCACTCCTCCCTCCTCTCCTCCCCCACCCAATTCTCACCCACCACCACCACAATTTCAATCCCCCCCCACCCCCATTATTCTCCCGAATACCCGTTCACTCACCCACTCCCCTCCATATATAACCCTCCCTCTCCACCTCCCATACACCACCCCTAAACACCCCCCCCCACACACACACACACACCCATTTCAACCCACCCCCACCCCTATCATTACAACCCCCATGCCTATGCCTCACCCCGCACACCCTACACATGGTCCTTTCATGTTTCCTATCCATCCACCACCCTCCACCCCACCCTTGTTGCATCATCCACCCTTACCCCACCTTTGTTCACCCATATTACACCACCCACACTCCCCCAATACCACCCCCACCCCTTCCGTCTCACATCGACATGAGTGAGGTGTCTAGTTCCTTTTCCTCCACCCACATGACTCCCACCCCCAAATTCGTGATTGGATTCCACCCCCCAACTTGCCTCCTCACCACCAAATATTATTCTCCCACCCCCAGTCCCTCTAAATGCCCACCGATGATTTTATTGCCATGACCAAGGGGAATTTACTCGGCGCTTGTCCCCATTTCGCCCATGACCATCCTCTCCCCCACCCAGTGATTCTCCACCTCCAGTTGTAGATCCATCACCCCCCCCCCCTCCCCTCTCATATTCAGGCTCCAGATCACAAGGCATGCTCCGTTTGTTGGTTTTGAGGATCTCCTCACAGGTGATTACACCGTGAATCCTGCCAAACCAGGGGTGACCCGTTGGCTTTAACTCCTCAGCTCCTCTCTCGGAGTTCGCATGGAGACATTCGGATCGATGTACCCATGTTTGACGGTCGACAGCAGCCGGATGCAGTTGTTGATTAGCTTGCCTCGATGGAGCGCGTGTTTAATTACAAACATGTTACGGGACGCAAGTGTGCTCTATTAGCCGCGACGAAATTTCAGGTGTATGCCATTGTTTGGTGGCATGATCTAGAATAGAGACGGGTGATTGAGGGCCTCCCACCAATTCAAACTTGGGACGAGTTGAAGGCTCTATTGCTTGTCGTCTTTCTTCCGGCTACATATGCGTGGGACCTCTTCTCTAGAGTTTAAACTTTGCGCCAGGAGACAACGATGGTTGATTATACGGAGCGCTTCCAGTTACTGTATACTCAGGCCTGGCTTGACGAGTCTGAGGAGCAGCGAATCAGCCGCTACATCACCGACCTCTAGTCCTAAGACTTGGCCTTGCGTGACATACCCACCTTCGCTAAGGCGGTGGAGTATGCCACCAAGCTCGAGATACATCATCTAGCAGCCACAGCCCATGCCTCCTCCCCGGTCCTATCTCCTCCAATGACCACCGTTCCAGCTCCTCCATTAGCACCAGCTTTCTCTCCCGCTCTTTCTGCTGCTGCCGCACCACCTCCAAACCCCGCTCCAACCTTCACGTGCTTCAACTGTGGTATTGTTGGTCATTTAGCTTCTGCTTGTACTACTCCGCGCCGCCGTACCCTAATGGCGATGACTCATGTGCCCGATTACCTGCCGGATGATTATGTTGACACCGGGCACGCGTTGATGGACCCCACCGACGCAGAGAAAACAGCGTTCAGAACTCCGTTGGGCAACTTCATGTACAAGGTGATGTCGTTTGGACTCAAGAACGCTGGAGCTACTTACCAGAGGACAATGATGGCCATTTTTCATGACTTCTTCCACAAATTTGTAGAGTTCTACGTGGACGACCTGGTCATCAAATCAAAGAAGGAGGAGTCCCATCTGAATGATTTAAGGAAGGTGTTTGTTCGGTGCAGGAGGTATAAATTGAGGATGAACCCGTTGAAGTGTGTCTTCGGAGTAACGAGTGGGAAGTTTCTAGGCTTCGTGGTTGTTCGACAAGGGGTGCAGATGGACCAGGATAAACAGGGGGCAATCTTGGAGATGCCATGTCCAAGAACGGCGAAGGAGCTGAAGAGTTTTCTCGGTAAAGTCTCCTAACTTAGGAGATTTGTGCCTGGATTGGCCGAAATAACACACTCACTGATGCAGCTGTTACGAAAGAACACGAAATTCAGATGGGAGGGGGTTCACCAGGAGTCTCTTGTTGGGCTGAAGAAACTGCTCGTTTCACCACAAATCATGGTTCCTCCCCAGGCAGGAGTACCGTTGCAGCTATACCTTACATCCACCACGAGGTCCGTTGGAGCTCTGTTGGCACAAGAAGTGGACGGGCAAGAACGGCCAGTTTACTACCTCAGCAGGATCATCCAGGGGCCGGTAGTCAGATACAATAGCTTAGAAAGGCATTGTTTGGCCTTAGTATTTGTAGCGCAAAAACTTAGGCATTATATGTTGTCTTTTACAATTCATATTGTAACTAGATGTGACCCCATTAAGTATTTGCTTGCAAGAACCATACTGATTGGCAAGACAGCTAGATGGTTCCTTATCCTCTCTGAATATGACTTGAAGTGCGTGGTCCCTCGCACAATTAAAAGCCAGGCGTACGCTGATCTGTTGGCCATCTTCCCTTCAGGAACCTTCGAGCCACCCAAGGAAGACATTCCAGGAGATGATTTGCAGGCTAACTATTTGGATACAACTGAGGAGGAATGGACGATGCAGTTCGATGGATCTTCGGCGGAAAAGAAGGGAGGAGCGGGGGTTATTCTTTCAAAGGGAATGGAGGAAATTTGCCTTTCCTACAAACTAGATTTCCCTTGTTCCAATAACGAAGCAGAGTACGAGGCGTTGGTACTAGGGTTGCTGGAGGCTCTTCGAAGGGGAATTCGTTCACTCTGCATTAAGGGTGACTCGAACTTAGTAATTCAGCAAGTAAACGGAGAATATGTGTTGAAGCACATGAGCCTGGCGCCATACAGAACAATCATTCAGAGGCTTCTCAACCAGTTCCATCGGACCAAGATCAGAAGACATCCCAGAACGATGAACCGCCATCCAGACGCCTATGCCACTATCGCCCAGAAAATGATCATGAGAAACGATACGACTATCGTTATGATCCAACGAAGGGCAGCTCCATCGGTGGTACAGTCAATATTTACCGATGGAGGAGGACACGGACTGGAGGGGAGAGATTAGGAAGCAACTGGAGTCGGGCTTTGGGATTAAGAGAGTTAGCCCAATACTTTACGAACCACGGAAATCTTTACTACAGAAATGCTGGGGGATGGTTGTCAAGATGTATCAGCCCAGAGGAAGCAGAGCGAAGGTTGAAGAAAACGCATGAGGAGCACTGCGAAACGACTGAGATACCTCTATATAGAAGAATCCAAAGAGAGGGGTATTTCTGGCCTAGAATGAAGTAAGATGCGGCAGAGCTGCAACGGAAGTGTGATAAGTGTCAGCTATTTTTCGAGGCAGTTGAGTGCCATTTCATCGAAACTCAAACGGACTGGAGGCAGCCCTATATCGACTTCATTCAGGATGGAGTTGTCCCAACGGAGAAAATGGATGTGATGGGCCTGAGGCGAAGGGCCCCAAGGTTCTATGTTCAGGAGGGATAGCTTTATCGAAGGGGGTACTACAACAGGCCATTGCGTTGCATCACGAAGGAAGAAGCAGCTGAGGTCCTCAAGCAGGCGCACGATCCAACCCACATAGGAGGGGCCAAGTTATATGATCAGCTGATGACGCTGGGGTATTATTGGCCAACAATGGAGAAAGACTCTACTGAGTTCGTCCGAAAATGCAAAGCTTGCCAACTTCATGGAAATATGATCCATGCCCCATCGGTAGACTTACACTCTCTATCAACACCCTATCCATTTCATACTTGGGCGTTCGACCTAGTGGGGGCAATACACCCCTCTTCGAGAGGCAAGATATGGATACTGGTAGCAACGGAGTGTTTTACAAAATGGGTCGAGGCAATACCACTCAGAAGAGCAACGGCTGGGGTGGTGAGCAACTTCATCAGAGAATACATCATTTGCCGTTTTGGGATCCCAAAGGTTATTCTTTCAGATAACGGGACTCCCTTCGTCAATTCCGAAGTAACAATGCTCACGGACAAGTGCTCCATTGTTCATCATACTTCAACGGTGGCATACCCAAAGGGAAATGGTCAGGCCGAAGCAACTAACAAAACCTTGGTTAATATTTTGGCCAAGATGATGGAGGACTTTCCAGGGGCGTGGGATGACAAGATACCAGCTGTTTTGTGGGCCTATCGAACAACCAAGCGGAAACCCACAGGATACACGCCGTTCTCTCTTGTTTATGGGGCTGAGGCAATCCTTCCAGTGGAGTTGGAAGTTCCCTCTGCTCGATATGCCTTGCGAAGTAGCATGCTCCCTCAAAGTAGACATGTACAGCTGGAAGCGTTGGATGAACACAGAGATAATTCGATGCAACACTTTCAAATGTATACGAAGCAACTTTCAAGGGCATACGATAACTTGGTGAGACCAAGGAAGTTCGTGGAGGGAGACCTCGTATTGAAAGCAGCAGTGAAGCACATCAGGGGGCTTCCTCTACCTAAGTTTGCAGCTAACTGGGAGGGACCTTTCGTTGTGAGGGCAGCTCATGATTCAGGTTATTGTTTAATTTCGAAGTTAGAGGAAGATAGGCCATTTAAGATTAACAATAAATGGCTGAAGGCTTATCATGTGTAAACAATCAAGTGTGAACCACTGTTATAACTGGCTGTTGTTATGAATATACAAATTTTAGTTACGATTTGAACTCAACAAAAGAATTACAGAAATGTAGGAATTTATAACATACAAAAGCAGTCACAACACATTGAAGAATTGGAAAATATACATTTTTCATTGATAAACAATGGAGTATTACAAAAAAATTTAGGAGCTATCGCCCAAGAATTACACAGATAGAGGCAGAGGGAGGATATGGATACAAGAAGCAATTAGCCTAAAAGAAACGATAAATCTGAGGAAGAGAAAAAATCTCCAGGAAGGCCCGAAGAAGCTGCTGTGAAAGACCGTTGGGCGTTAATAGAAACCTCCAGCCTCGTTTGCACTTGTGTACGTTCGATGAGGAGTCTCTCGCGTTTCAGTTTGACCAGACACAAGGCTTCTTCGACATCCTTCACCTCTTAATCCACTGCTTCCAAAAGGGGCGCTAACGCGACCAACCTAGCTTCCTCAGCTCGCTGGTCCTCCTGATGCTTTCGTAACACTTCCGTCTGGCCGATCAGTTGCTGGTTCTTCAAGGTCTTCAAATGTGTTATGAGCCAGTCAAAACGGAAACCATCACGCCCCAGCTCCCTCAGAAAACCCGAAATTGGTTAAGGAGGGATCTGGTAACGCTGGCAGTAGGAGTACTGGCAATTTCAGCAATAACGATCGCCATGCCTTGAAGTCTGTGACTCATCACGTGAATATTGGAACGCAGACAATCCGGTGTGAAGGTCTCAGGGTGACGATTCACCAGTTGTTCGATCACCAAGCGGTGGTTGACAGGCATTTGAGGAGACTGCCGAAGCACCATTAGGCAGAAAGCGTGAGGAACCAGGTCAGGAAGCGGGAGTTCGCACCCAGATTCGCTCTCTGCTACAGCACCAATCGTGGAACCTTGATCATCATGACCAGAGTTTTTCGAAACAGGTTCCCGATGAGGTGAGCCCATAGGCGAAAGAACTGGGGGAGAATCTTCCCGAGCAACCTGAGAAGAGATAGAAGTCATAATAAGTTTATGATAAAATATTAACAAGCGTTTTCATTGTTAAGTCACCGTTATAAGGTGGAGTTTATGGAAAAAAATCTTAACAAGCGTTTTCGCTGTTAAGTCACCGTTATAAGGTGGAGTTTATGAAAAAATCTTAACAAGCGTTTTCGTTGTTAAGTCACCGTTATAAGGTGGAGTTTATGAAAAATCTTAACAAGCGTTTTCGTTGCTAAGTCACCATTATAAGGTGGAGTTTATGGAAAAATCTTAATAAGCGTTTTCGTTGTTAAGTCACCTTTATAAGGTGAAAACTCACGAGAAATAATATACCTCACTCACTACAGGGGCAAGAACGGGAGCCGTTGTGGCAGCTGCAAGGACAGGAACCGTTGGGGACGGGATCATTGCCTCAGAAGTCATAACGGGGTCCCTGCTTGCAAAAGCCTCAACACTCGGCAAGACGCCCTCACCAACATAAGGCACTAGGGCCAGCATAGGGGGTTCATCGAGAGAAGATGACGGGATTCCAAACAAAGACCCAACACGAAGGGGTGCAGAAGCACCACTATGCTGGGCAGAAGCACCAACCTGGGTCTTGACTGCATGAGGGCCACCAAGATAAGTAGGTGGTACAAGATCAGGAGAAAACTGTGACATGAGGGCAAGTGTTAGAAAAGGGGAATAAGCACAGAAAATATGAAGAAGTATCTCTACGTGCTACTTACCTCGGTTATGGTGCTAAAGAGGGGAATGGCGGTCAGAGGTCTCATCAGCATCGTTGGAAGAAGAACGTTTGCTAACAACGAGGATATTTCAACTTGGGGCACCCAAAACATCTCAGGGTTCAGCAAGTCAAATAAGAAAAGGGTGGGACCGAAAAAACGCTATAACAAATAAATTGTGGAGGAAATCATACCTCGGGCTCACTTTCCTCAACAAGAACAATGGGCAGAGGAACCTCATGTGAAGTATGTAATTCAGAGGGGGCTGAGAGTGTTATCTCGGGTTGCGTTACCTCTGGGGGCGAAGAATCACTCGCAGGCTCAGCGGCATCACCTCCCACAACGACCTCCCTAGCACGTTGAGAGCCTGAACGGCGAGAATAAGTGAGCCCCGTCATAGGGGAACGGGGAGGAGTCACATCGGTACGAGATACACCGAAGCGTCCCCCCACAAAAGGGCACACGGGAGGACTGGGGGGTTTGGTCTTTCCTCTTCAATCCCCTGCACCACAGTTGTCAAAAAAAATAATAAGCAAATGTAGCCTGCCTTAAGCAAAAAAGAGAATGAATAAATCAAGCATACATACCTCGGATTCAGAAGGGGAGCGAGAAGACAGGACCGGGGGCGAAGGAGGAGTGACAACAATGGAGGGGGCAGGAGTGAGATGCACCTCAGGAATTTGGTGTACCTCAGGAGTCTGCTTCCTCTGAGACTTAGTACCCAGAGTCTTCCTCCTTGACCCCGCTGCACCAGTACCGACCTCTCGAGGGACCCTTGAGCTCTTTCTCCTTCTATCCGTTGGCTCTATAGGATCAACCACCACCGTGGGAAAAGCAACGGAAGGAGGAACAACGACAGCGTACCGTTGATACTCAACATTTATTCGATCTATCTCCGCCTGGGCTTCCCTCCTTAAGCGCTCAGCCGTTTCGGCAGACATGGGAGGTGGAACGGAGGCTATGGGGAAGGCTGCCACGGGAGTCGGGGGCTTCTGGGACTTAGATTTTGACTTTGATGTCCCACTCTTGGCCGTTTTCGCCTTCTTGGCGGGTGGTTGAGAAGGCCCCTCGCCGATAGTAGCTTCAGTTGAAGGGGCAACCTTCTTCGGAGCTGCAGGGGTTTTGGGCTTGGGCGTGGCGACTGGGATCATGGAACAAAGCGGGGGAAGCTCGGTGGGAGTTGGCTTGGGGGTCGTAGTTAAAGGAAATTCCACCCCAAGTACGGAGTTTCCTTTTAGCCCCAGCTCTAAGGCAGAAAAAGAAGAAACGGGGGGATACACTGGATCTCCCTCAACGAACTCAGCAATTTCAGCTAGTTGCTTCGGCCAGTACTTTGTGGCAAACAGAGGGGTCATGTCCCCTTGCCTAGTAATGCTGGGAATGGTCACTCGCCCAGCCATAGTGGAGCTTATCCCCCACGCAGCGGTGGAAGAAAAAAGAGAACACGTCTCGCTAAAGGAGACCTTGGGGTTTGACGATTGAAACGCTGGACGTGGAGCCCCCTGGTCAAACCCAAACTGGCGGCTGCATCGGTTGGGATTATAGTGCTCACTGGTATATCCCCACTCAGTGTAAGAAGACAGATATCCTGGGGAGAACAGAAGGACCACGGCGAGCGAGGGATCCCCAATATCCGGGGTAGTGGCCTGCACCACTCTTGCTTCATGTTGGAAAAATTCACAAGTGTGAAAGAAGACTTCCTCCTGATAAGGCCTCATGACAAAGTTCTCAAAACAGTCAATCACATATATTAGCTCCTTTCGGCTTTGTCTCCTGTGATAAATAAAAGACCGTGGAGGCAGAATTGTTTCCCTCGAAGGAGGACTGTTGGATTTGGTCGCTACGGCAGGAAAGCGAAAGTAAAGGAAGCTGGTTAGAAGGACGTTGTTGGCAAAATTGGCCAAGTTATAACGGCCGAGAGAGCGTTCCATGTCGAACAAAGTTCTATCCAGCCAGGTGTAGAGGGATCCCAAGGCAATTGCAGCCAGTGGAAGTTTTATGCCTCGGGCCAAACGAAGGGGCATGTTAATAAGGTCCCTTCGGGGCTGGTCATTGGGTTTGCCCGTCAAAAGGAAACGGGAGAGAATCACAAGAATATAGGCAGGAAGTTCTAACTGTGTACCTTGACCAGGGGCATCTGTTGAGGAACTGCCTTCACCAGAACCCTTGAAGAAATAATTAATCAAGGGAGAGAAAGTAGCTTTGTTGGAAGAACCGATGCAGCTTCGGCATATACGATCCAACTCCAAACGATCGGCAGTCTCTTGAGCATCAAGAGCCTCATCGGCATAGGGCTCATGACCTGTTGCATCGAGGCCCAAGAGCTCGCACACGTCTTCCAGAGTTATGGTGAACTCGCCCCACACAGCGATGAACGTATGGGTAGTAACGTTACATCGAGAGACTAGGATAGGAAGAGCATCATTGTTCTTCGAAAGAGTGAACTCACCAAACCATTTAGCCCGTTGCAACCCAAGCTTGGTGAGAATATCAGCATAAGAACTTTGCATATAGGAGTTCCAAGCAGCAAAGTGGGCAGGAGAGCCCCCTGGCGCTTCGAAATCAACATGGGACTATGGGAAGTCCCCTCGCTCCAAGCGAAATCGCAGAGTCCCCTCTGGAGGAAGAAAGCCCCACTCAGAAGAACCCTCGTCTTCATCACCCAACAGTAAGGCATCAAACTTGGAAGAAAAATGCACAGCCTTGCAGGCAACAGCAAAGTCATCACCCTCCCCAAAAATAGGAGAGCGACGATAAAACCTCAGTTGTTCCTGGCGGGCAGCATCCAGGGCGGAGGCAGCAGTGGTGGTGGCAGACGGAGCACCAGTAGCAGAGATAGCAGGGTTGCTTGAGGTTGCCATGAAAAACGATGATGAAGACAGCAGAAAAACCTTAAGCAAGAGCGGTTTGAAGAACGAGAGTAAAAGACCACGACCACAGGTAGCGGTTTAGAGGATGAGAAGGGAAGAAGGCGAACAGGAGCTTAGCAACAATGGAAGTTCTTGCAGGGTCTTCTCTCTCTAAAAATGGAAGTCTGAAGAAGATAGTAACAGAGTAAGAAAAAAGAAAGAGAGGGTTGAAGCACTTTGGATATAGCCGTTTGAAAATTTCGGAGTTGTCGTTTCAGTCTCCCACCATCACACGTGCAAAGCCGCCTGCAATCATTTCCAATGAACACGTGGCACTTCGGGAAGTACTTTGACAGTTGAAAAGGCAGCGCCACGTCATTTAATGAAGTGACGCATAGAGAACAGGAAGCGTTGCCTTCTCCAACAAGCTTCAGTTTTGGCGCCAGAATTTTTTGTCAGGCATATCCAATGAATTTCTAACGAAGAAGATCCCACATGTCCAAACGTTTCTCGAACACAACGAAGCACCACGGGGGATAATTTCACTTACTAGGAGTCCAAACGAGTATTTGAGAAGGTTACTAGGTCTTTCGGAAGAACTTCACATATTAAAGCTAGAACGGTTGAAGACCAGCACGAGAAAAAAGCGGCGATGTCCCCTCGCCCCAGCCCCAATGAGAATGGCGCTTCGGCTTCGATAAGGCTCATCGGATTGAGAAGTTTTCGTGCAGGCATTTCTTGTTCCCACAACAAATCCCTCCACGAGGGGGCAAATGTAGAGGGGGCTTGAAGGTAATCTTGAGAATAGGGACAAATCCCTAATTAGCAACAGTGTTTGAGATTAAGCAAGCGAGGCAGCTCAAGCGTGACAGCTCAAGCGTGGCAACTCAGCGAGGCAGCTTGGCGCGGCAGCTCATAGTTTAGCTTGTTGTATTAGTTATATTGTATTTTTCATTATTGATGACTGTAAGCTATAACGGTTGTAAGGGCGTAACGATAATAATAAATCAGTTTGTGTGAGGTCAAACGGTACTTACGAGAGACCAGGCTTGGCAGGGCCTGGGAGAGCTTTCATGCTCTATCGAATGACCTCACCGTGGGAACTTTAGAGGGACTTGGTTTGGAGGATTGAGAAGTAAGGCACCGTTGGGGCTTGTCCTAACCATCTTAGATACATCTGGTAAAACACCGAAGAACCCTGACCGTGGAACCTCAAGCGGAGCAGCTTGGAGTTCCATCGGGCGTTGAGTTATGAACCAAATAACCCTCTACTTAATGTCACATCTACTGTAGGTGATGCCAATAGCCAGCTAAACAAATGTCAGACTTGCACTTGAGTAAACCACCGTGGTATTTGGGCCTGTCAGGCAGTTGGTAAGCCACTTCTGCGACAACAGCTCCCTGACACACAGTGGTTAAGCAAAAGGCATGTCCTGGCATTTAATGTTTATGACATGGAGGCAACTAGTGCACCAGGCATTTAATGTTGTGACATAAAGTATGAGGGATGTCTTTCACAGTCTTTAATGACTGAGTTGCCTCGGAGTTGGTGTGGAGGGCTATTTAAGGACCCCAACCACCCCTAGGAGAGGGGGATCTTTTGTGAGAACTCTGGAGTTATTGCTAAAGATACACATCAGAGAGAGGGAGTTATTGCAAACCAGAGAGTTTTAATCCACTCACCGTTGTTATTTATTGCAAAGCTTTTAATACTTGACAGAGATTCTTGAGGGTGCATTGTGTGTTTTCTACCTGCCTACCAAGGTGTATCTAGGGTGCTTACTTCTCTCTCCCTCTAGCTAAGTTACTTCGAAATTTCATTACTACTTTCTGAGTTATACACGAGAGATTTGTGAGTTTAAACTGAGTTTAAACTGAGTTCATCTTCATTGGATCTGTGTTTGTATGTCCTATCATTAATCCAAGGTCTCGGGCTAATTAACTTGTCATTACCATACTCAAAAGGGGTTACGCCTCCATCTATAATCTAAAGTACCCTCCTACAGTTGGTCATTTAGCTTCTGCTTGTACTACTCCGCGCCGCCGTACCCTAATGGCGATGACTCATGTGCCCGATTACCTGTCGGATGATTATGTTGACACCGGGCAGGCGTTGATCACTCTCTTGGCCGGCTAAGAGGGCATCCCTCTTTGAGTTCGAAGACGAACTCTTTTCTAAGACGGGGAGAGTGATGTGATCCGAGTGGTATTTTGGTCATATCCTCTTTTATTTTTGGCTCCATATATTAGTAAATCATATTTTCATATTCAATGTTTAAAAAGGCGAAAGGCGAGGCGAGGCGTTTTAGTCATGGAGAGGCGAGGCGTAAGCCTCGAGGCGTTTGAGGCGTAAGCCTCACCGAAAAGGAAAAAAAGAGCAAAATAATATTAAAAAAATACTAATAAAGCCATAAAAATAAAATAACAAAGAAATATAAAATAAAACTACAAAAAAAAATATCCTTGAGGACTTTCTCACATAATTTGACATTTTTTTGTTCCCCGATATAAATTTTAAAAAAAAAAAGTAATTTAAGAAAATCAATTTTAACATATTGGTTATTTTACAATATGACAATAAATTAATCAATGCAAAATCATATTGGCAAAATTATTTTTTTAGCTTCATTCACATATTGGTTATTTTATAATATGATAGTAAATTAATCAATGCAACCTAACAAGCAAATTTATCTAAAAACCTTGATTTTCAAGCTAAGATAAAAAAAAAAAAAAAAAAAAATTTACTAAAAACTAATAAAACATATCAACCTAAGTTTATTAAAAAAAAACTTTAAAATATATTAGTTTCTTAATATATATTCAGTTTAGTTAAAGATAATAAATTAATCTAAGTTGAAAACCAAAAACATAAAACTTTAAAAAAAAAATCATATTGAAGTTAATTTAGTACATTTATTTCAAACAAAATCAAATTGACAAAATTAGTTTTTTAAGTTTCATTAACATATTGGCCATTTTTTAAAAATTTCTCTCAAGTTACAATAGTAAATATTAAAAGTTAAGTGTAATTTAAAAAAAAAAAAAAAAAGAACAAGAGTTTTTTTTTTGCGCCTCACCGAAAAGGCGTGAGGCGAGGCATGAGGCGCACCGAGGCGTAAGCCTCGAGGCGCATTGAGGCGTAAGTCTCAAATTCAATCCTGAGGCTTAAGCCTCGAGGCATTTTTTTCCCGCCTCGCCTCGAGGCGAGCCTCAAGGCGTAAGCCTCAAACGCCTTTTTAAACATTGTTCATATTATGTTGCATTTTATTTTATTTTATTTCATTTCATGTTATATTGGTCTATTTAGAGGATGGGCTTTAGGTGAACACTTGAATAATAGGCTTATTGTATAGATGGACATAAGTGTCACATTGGTTAGTTGCTCCTTTAGTGCTCACATCTCTATCCTATAAATAGACCCATCCTCTTCCTCATTTGGGAACCCGAACTTTGGAGTAAAAGCTTAGTTATATTTCTCTCTAAATTGGTGTGGTGCCTTTAGAGTTACCATTAGACATGTGGTTACGTCACAAATTAATTGGGAGATACAAATTGAAACAGAGTTCCCATAAAAATCTTAAATATCTTCTATTAAATCTCAAACATAACAAGCATATCAATTCAGTATCATCAATAGCATAGCACCAAAAGGTAAAAAAAACACGTATTTATGGGGTACTTCAATTCTAAAAGAAATTAATGAAAGAAAAAAACTAAATTAGAAAAGATATATCATTAGAACCAAAATTACTTTTGTGAGTGTTTTTCTTTTTTCACTTTCTTTAAATTCTTATAGCAAATGTGTTGTTAACTTAGGTAATTAAGGCCTTTCATCTGTACCTTAGACAAACAATTTCCATGAGAGCAGGTGAATATAGTAGTTATAACATCAGCCTAGCATTAAATGTCATCTTGAAGCAATAAAAGAAATGTAAGTGCCCACAACTAAGATAAAAACTTCATTTTAACCCATCATGCGCATAGCCATGAAAAAACTTACAACTTCATGACATCCAACTCTCTCCTCTTGCTCGGAGAAGACATTTTTGTTGTTACAAATACAAATCCACTCCCCAATTTCCTAAAATTCTGCCAATGAAATAAACCATGTCACATAAATTAACTTTTTTAAGCAATTCTTGTTGTTTACAGAAGAAATAGACTATCATAAACCACTTCACCGCAAATAAACTTGCAGTTGCAATGTCCTAAAAGGCTCTGACTAATTGAATAGCTATATTGGTGTCTTCCCTTGCAGGGTTTCCAAATTTAAATATTATGTGAGATTCAATAGTCATGATAGCCAAAAAGTTAAAACTTTGTACAAGCTTAATTCATAATACAAATATCTTTGTCACGCAGTAACTTTAATCAAACTGGTGAAGATTATTAACATCCTTATTGATGTACATGGAGTCAAAAGGAGACATAAGTTGGGAAAGATTGTAATAGTTTTTACCAGAAGACTTAGAATCCATATTGCCAATGCCACTTGTGGTTAGCTTAAAAATGTTGATATTGTTGTCAGACATAAAACAAAGACCTAAAAAAAGAGATGGAAAATGGGTTTTTTCATTTAAACATTTAGGGTCCGTTTGGCAATCCAATTTCAAGGCTTGGAATTGGAATTGGAATTGGAAGGGCAATTTCAATTCCGTGGAATTCAAATTGACCTTCCAATTCCAATTACAAGTCTTGGAATTGGGTTGCCAGGGCCTTAAGGCAAAGAAAGAAAACTCTAAATATGTACCATCAAATCAAACCCTGCCTTGGACTAAATACGCTTTGGTGATCAAAACAATGGTCATGGTGACATGTCACAAATGTCATTAGAAACTTGGACAGTATAAATTGTGATCATCTGAAGATCTAAAGCACTTGTGAAATAAAAGGAAAACAACAACAGCATAGAATACCCATGTAAAACCAAAAACAAAAAAGGAGTGAACCATCAAAAGATATCAAATTTTGTAAAACTATCTGATTATTAATTTTCATGAAAAGGGTTGAAGAAAAATCATACCAACCCAAGATTAGCCGTATGTTTGTGGAGGTGAGAACTTCTTGAGACCGCCTACAAACAAAGAAGCTGTACTGTGTATACTGCATATTCAGACACGGACTGTAGTCAAAAAAAAATGATGTCAGACACGCGCCACCAGCGTGTTTATTAAGCAGGCAACGTGGCAAATAACATACTACCGCGGTTTAAATGGATGTCATGGAGCAACCCTACGGGTAAAGTAAAAAGCTAATATATCAAATAGTTCTTTAAAAAAAATTTAATATCATATATCAAAAGCTTTATTATATCGTTAGCGAAAACTTTTAAAGATAAGAGAATAATGAATTTTTTGATATAAAATAAAAGGCTTGGACTAAGTATGTATTAAAAAATATTTGAGGAACTTTTTGTTATTTGATCCAAGTAAAAATATTTATAAAAAAAATGAAAAATGCTACAGGTAAAATAAATATACACTAAAGTGAACCCAAACGATGCCGTATGAAAACTCAGTCCAAACCTTTGGGCAGAAGGTTTTCTTCTATTCCATCTTTCTTTCCCAAAGTCTTGTTAATTGATTTAATACCCCTAATTTATTATCCCCTAATTTATAAGGTCAAATTATTCCATTATAGTCTTTTATTTTGTTTGTGAATGATTTTAGTAAAAATTCTGCCATGACTGTTAAATGATTTTAGGCTTCTGAATTTTTTTTTAGGCGGAACAAGATTTTTAGGGGTAGAATTCTAATTAAACAAAATTATTTTAATTCCTAGGCGGAAGATGTTATGTTGTTGTAGGTGTTTTTTTTAGTGACTTGGGCGGAACATGATGTTCCGCTTAAGGTGGGACCCAGAAAAAATTTAGTTATTGGTTACTAGTGTATTTTCAAATTTGTTATTTTTTGTTGTACCAGATGCTATATATGACAATATACCCTACCCACATCAAACATAAAAACCTCATATATATATATATATATATATATACACATTTGGCATACCCATAAGGGTTGCTCTTACACTATATCCCTTCTATTACAACAATCCTCATAATTTAGGGTACCCCTCTTGCCAAAAATAATAATAAAAAGAAATACTCATAATTTATCTCTGATTTTTCATTTTATAGCATGTGCTAATTACATAAATAGCCTTCGAACTATTAGTTTTAATTCAATTTGATCTTTAATGTTCTATTTGTTTCAATTTGACCCTTGGTATTTTAATTCAGTTTCAATTTGGCCCTTAATGTTTGTCAAGTTCTAATTGGCTCTCGAAGTTTCTGATTTATGTCTAATAGGTCTTCCTTTTATATAAAAAAAAATGTTTCCTCTTAAACTTTACATAGGTGTAAGTTATAAATTGAAAACCAACACTACAATTATACTTCTTTTGAAGTATCTTATTTCACTTAAATTGCAGGTCGGGATCTAACTCTATAATTATATAATAAAAATAGTAGCTAGGGCTCTATTTGGTTGCACAAATTATTTGATTATGTAAATTGGTTCATTATGAATTAGTGAATTATAAATGAGTGGATTTGAAATGAGTTTAAATCCAATTTTATATAATGTTTGATAATCTGAAATTGATGTCAAGGTTGTCTGAGGAAAAAAAACAAATTAAGAGAGAGAGGGGGAGGGGAAAATGAGGGAAAGGATGGAGAGAGAGAAAGAGAGAGAGATGGAGCAACATGCATTATGAAACTCCTATTTCAAATGGATGCATTCAACATATTTTGTGAAATGATCTTATTTTAGATTTTACACATGAGCTAAAATGGGGCAATCAATGAATCATTCCATCAATAAAACCAAACACAACTAATCAATCAATTTGTAAATTGATCGATTTATTGATGAGACAATTTACCATTTTCGGATAACCAAATGGGGCCTAAAGGCTTTCACCAATACATTAACGTAGTTGGTGTAGGCACCTGGCATTGGTAAGCTTTCAGTTTACAGAGGGGACTAATCTTAACCTTACGTTCTTTAGATGAGGCACAACACAAATTTGCTTCGTTTCTCACTTCAGTTTGTAATCCTAGATAGCTATGTGGAATGGATGGATAATGGAGCTAAAGTCAAGAAAATAATAATATAAAGATAAAATGTCCAAATATCACATTGTTCCCTCTTAAAAGAAAAACTTATATATTGAAATGAAAATATTACAACGATGGATTAGTGTCTATAAGTTGTTAGGAATGTACAAGTATAGTTTGCTTGAAGAGAGTCTGAGAGATCAAACTTCTTCTTAGTTTAAGAATACTTAGTAAGTTTGTGTCCCCTCTCATTACATATGGAGGGAATTTATAGGTACTTTCGAACTCCAAACTCATACTTAAAATGTAAACTGAAGTAGAATAGCTCAAAACCTTCAAACACTAGTGCAATAAATTACTCCAATATCATACACTGATACTAAAAGTAAAAAGAAAAAGAAAATAATGAAATTATTAAAGTAAGAGGGGTCCCTTTTCATGTGATAATGTCATCGTTTCATCATATACTTAATATTACGTCATCATTCTTCTTCAAGACTTTCCCAGAAGTGGGCTTTATTGTCTTCAGAATTCGGATCGTATGCTATTATGTCATTTTATCTTTATGCATGTGTTATGATGAGATCACAGAGTACATTACACCCTCTTACAGATATATATTTTCCCTCATTTATATATTTTAAATATTTATTTACTGAATCAAATGGTAGATTTGGGTATAATAGATTTTTTTCCTAATAAGGGGGAAGTACAAAGGTGGTTCTTCTATAAATGAACAAGATTAAACTCTTCATTTTTAAATTTTGTAGCAACCATACCAATAATGAAGAAACCTATTGCTCTTGCTTTGGATGGATCATTTATAGTTTCTTCAAAATTATTATAGATCCATAGATAATAATAAGAGAGATAATTTTCTTGGTCCTGAATTATGACTAAATATAACCATTCACATTCTCCACATTTATATTATTGGACCTTTATAAAAGAAAAGGTTAGGGTTAATGGGGACTTTAACTACCTTATTAAAGATCACAATAAGTTTTTTCAGGCTTTTGAATTCCAATGAGGCATTGTTCTCCTGGTTTCGTGATTAGCCATGGATTGTTACCATCTTCTAAATACGTTAGTAAAAAAAATTATTCTTTATCTTTTCTTGTAGATCAGTTAGACGTTGAAAAATAAAAGTTAGTAATTCAAATGTTAGTATAATTAGTGCAACATTGTGGGTTGCATTAATTAGCTCATTCTCATAATGTTTCTATTCAGCAAATTGCAATTGTCTTATAGTGGTTTTATTGTCTTGCGATACAAAGTTCATTATTTGCTTTGTTTCTGCTAGGAATGTTTCCTGAGAGTATTTAATTCTTGTTCATTTGCAAATTATCTCGTTAGACTATCATCTAAGTTATTTTTTCTCTCATTTATACGTTTGATAGTAACTGTAAATTGTTTTAACTAGAGCTACCATTGCAATAGTCTGACTTATGCCTGCACGTTAGATAATTTTTATTCACAAAATCTAATAGGCCCTTACAGCCTGTTCTTATAAAAAAATGTCTTGGCACTAGAAAAATATTTTCAATTCCTTTAATTATTGCCAATAATTTTTTTCCATGGCAGTATCTACATAATTTATTTTCTTCTTTTATTTTTAATACTTCGCTCGATTGTTCTTTTAACAGTATTACTAATGTAGAGTCAAGAGATTTTTATGTACAACTCACATCTTTCTTTGACTTATTTTGTAATGTTTTTTTATTTGGGTAAATATTTTATAAATACTAATGCATAGTTTGAACAAACTAAAAATATTTCTAATTATATTCTATCTATTTCTTTATCTACAAAATTTTCATTTTTTTCTAAAACATATTTTTGCATTTTTATTGTTCGTGCTTTTATTTCTAAGACTAAAAATGCAACCTCTTATTGTGCATAAGTGCACTTGTTTTCTCCTATTACAATACCATGTTATATACATTTATTAGTTACTTCCTCTATATCTATTTTATGGTCCTCTATTATTTTAGAAAGTACAATAATATCATCTATATATACTTAAAAATGTTGGTAAGACTTTTAAATATATTATCCATTCTTATGTGATATATATGGTGCATTTTTTAAACAAAATGGCATTACTAGCCATTCATAGTGCCCTTGAGGACCGTTATACATTATTAGTGTAATACTCTCATCTTCCATCTTCATCCACCAATAATCACTTTTAAAGTCCATTTTTAAAACCAAAAGACACTTTGTATTCTATTAAAAATGAGTTTTTTTATTTGGAATGAACTAAACATCAAATTTAGTTTTATCAATCAATTTCTTATAATTAATTACCATTCTATCGTTTCCTCTTTTTTCTTCTAAATGATTCCTAAACATAAAGGTTGGACTATTATAAGTACTTTAACTGTCTATAATTAACTTATATTTGTACTTTAAATTCTTTTTTATCTTGATATGTATGTACCATTTATTTTACCTTTATTATTTTATTAGGGTATATAAGCTCAATATATAGTTCTTTTTTTTTATATCAAACTCTACCATTTTTTTATCCAAACCCATTGGATGTTTAAGGATAACTTTACTAAATCAAGCAGAATATATTCTAAGTTCAAGAACCCTTGTAGAGATTTTTTCCACTGTTGATTTGTGGAGTTGAGGCTCTATTACTGAAGAAGATAAATGTCTCTATTTTTGGGACTGTGTTCAGAGACTACGTTATTAAAAATGGGAAATAACTCATATTTACCAAGAATGATAAATATAAGTTTAGGGTCCAATGCAAACTAGACAGCCCCATGAGTCATTTATGCATCTCAAATTAGGTGTGGAATGGCTATGAAAGTAAGGGTGCATGTGGATAGACACACTTCCAATAGGTACTTTAATATTACTCCAAATGACTTACAAAGAAGTACATTGAGAAGCTTAGGTGAAATCCTATATGGCTAACTCAACAATTCAAAGAGACTGTTCAAAAGGATTTAAATGTGAAAGTAAGTACCTCTCAAATTTATAGGGTAAGGAAGAAATCATTTGCAATGATTGAAAGGGCAAACAAGGAGCAGTTTAACATGATATGGGACTACATTGAAGAGTGACAGATAACAAATCCTAGAACAACAATTATAGTGAAATTATCTCCTAAAGGGGAGGGCGGGTTAATGTTTAAGAGAATATATATTTGTTTGGGGTCTCTAAAGAAGGGAATTTTGAAAACTTATAAGTCCCTTATAGGGCTAGATGGTTGTCATTTGAAGGTTCCATAAGGGGGTATATTGTTGAGAAATATTGGGACAAATGAAATAAACCAAATTTACCCCCTTGCATATGAAATTTTTTAGGAAGAGAGGAAGAAATCATGTAGATGGTTTTTTGGAATTGTTTAAAGATGAAATAATCATTCTTAACTCCAATGTTTCAAGCACACTTTGATAGAGACTCTCTTAGGTTTGCTCAAGTCTAGATGATCATAGTGTTCAACTAGTTTAGACAGTTTGTGCAAAATATTTTATTATTTTTAGATCCCTTCTCAAATTATAGTCAATATCGAAGACTCGAGGGAACCCTATCTGCACAACATGATCCTAGTTGGTAAGATAAAGACATGTCAATTGAGTATAATGAAACACTCACTACTTCACTCACATTTCACACACGTGCATTCATATCACTACAAGTGAAAGTAACATAGGCATCATATGATGTATGTCACTAATAGTTACAAATGTGTCGCTAATAGGTATTGACATCAAAATCCATTGTATTGTCAGCTTATTGCCAAAAGTCTGTTTGGGAAAGTCTTTTACGACAAAGCAAATTATGTTGTCGAAAGTATACATTTGGCAATACATAGTATACTTTGGCAACATGCAAATGTATTGCCAAATGTATATTATTTATTTTTAAACTTTTTAACCAAAAATATTATTTATGTTGCCAAAGGTCATATAGGCTGACCTTCGGCAACAAAATATTTGTGTCGCTAAAAAGTATATATTTTGCATCATAGTTTTTTTTTGTTGACAAAACATATACTTTTCGAATCATAACTTCTGTTTGATGCCAAATGTATACCTTTCAGCAATAAAGTTCACTTGGTCGCTAAAAAATAGCTTTTGGCAACAAAAAATTAGGTTGCCATATTAGATTCAAAGGAGATATAAAACACTATTGGCAACAAAAAAAAATTACTGCCATAACTACTCTGTTTTTTTTTCTATTATTTTTTCATACACTAATCATTTTTTGCTATTGGTTTTCACGCAATAATTATTAAATATGATTTAAAAGCATCACAATATAAACATTTATAATCCAAAATTATATTGCCCATTGCTCAAACCAATACATATATATCATGCAAAACAATACATTCTCCCAATTCAAGAATGGAGTACAAAAGAAAGTCAACCAAAAATCCCATTACATCAAATGATGTCCAAAAATTATATCAAATGACAATCCATCTTATTCCATTAAATGATGTCCAAAAATTCTCAACGTCAAAAGATGCCCAAGAAGTTATCCACATCAAATAAGCAACGACCATTTAAATCCCTAATACAAGAAATCACAACTCCAAGCTCCCACGAAAATAACTACTCTAAGAAAATCCATCATCATTCCGCATAAAATACAAAATAAATTATTATCAATCCAACTTTAAAATATAATAACAATTTATAACATTATAGCAATTAAAACTTGAACTTTACTTGTGATATTTTAGCTTCCTTTCTTTCTTTCCTTGCATTTTACTTCCATCATTTAACATAGTGGCGATAATTTGCATTATGCATTTTATAACACTATCATGTGCAATGGAACTATATATAAAAATAAAATCTTGTTTTGATGCATCATTGTTAACAAGTCAGATGAGGGACTTGCTAACACTATCGTGAGAAATCGGACTAAATTGACCAAAATTTCAAGAGCAAGCAGTAAAACACAAGATAATACTAAATCAAATCAAAAGGGATAGGGGGAGAGGGCAATCATGATCAAAGTGATAACCAAAGTAACCAGAGTGACCTGCAAAGTGCATCATTGTTCCAAAACAAATAAAGGAACCTATCATTTCCACCCTGCGAAAGAAAAATAATTGTATCACTGCACTACAAACACTATCATTTACAATTGCTAAAAGGGTAGAAATAGATTAAGAAATGATTATATATGTGATCTTCATGATAGTACTCACAAGGTGTCCCTAGTTTTATCCCATACTTCATGCTCACTGTATGCTTCACCCCCATGAAGTTATAATTCCATGGTCCATTTTCTGGTACTAAGAAATCGGTCACTCAGAAGCATCTAGACTTTATCATAATGCATCGTCAAATATCCATGGGGATTGCTTCCAGAGTCCTTGTTGACACACCCCTATTCGTATCCTGTTGGGGTCAGCTTGTATGTTGTTAATGAGCAGGACTCCACAGTAAAACTGCATGTTAGGATAATGCACTTCTTTCCATACCATTACTGGTGGGCTTACACCATACAAGCGCCATGAAATTTGGGTCCATAAATCTACTATGCATATGAACTTCTTCAAAATGTTTTTCAGCATGATGTATGTATAACCCGTTTCCTTTATGTCCTATGAATTTACATATATATGATTCACTTGAAAATACATATTTGTTGTTTAAATGCTCTCATACGCCAATCAGTTTTAGACCTAAACGTGGCTTGATCATAGGGACTCGTGGTCGTGACGATGATTTTATCGCCATGCACGTGTGTGGTCCTTATAATGACAGTTGTCAACTTACTTGCTCATATAGCCTGTTTCTTAATCTTATATATTTGTTGCGAGGGTGGAGTAATATCACGTATCTCGGACCGTGTCAATGATGACGTGTTCAAGTTGTTGTTCTTAGCATAATCAAACAATATAAGGTCTCTCAGGGCAAACTCAACCTTCATCAATTGATCATCCATAAGGGAAGGCCATATATGGCGAGGTTCTGTGATAATTGTCTTATAGGGCTTTAACAACATCTTGGCCTTCTCATTGTTCACATGAAGAGCACGCAGAATCAAAATGAGTCTTCAACCAGTCATCATATATATTAAACAAAACCATTTGCGGCCTTCAGAATTAAATCACCGAATTTTTCAATCTTCAAACAAGCTTAGAATGGAAGTTATTACTCACTTTCCTTAATGACAATATTAGGGAAATTGAGAAAGTGAACCTCCAGGGGATCCAATATTCCTTTACGAGTAACAATGATTTTTTTTTTTGTTCTTTAATGGACAAGGACCTAACAAGAGCAGCTACTTCCTCTGCCATTTTCTACTTGGCTAACTGACCAAGTCATTTTTACCCTGCCCACACCCTTGGCTATACCCTTCAGAAATAATTAATCTGTCCTCGAATTAAATATGATGATTGCACCATTAATAGCTGCCCTTCCCACACACGTAACTATGTAACTATTCTATATTTAACTATAATATTATAGACCAATATGTTATAAACTTGGATTTTAATGTTTTATTTACTTGGCATTTTTCTATCTAACTCTGTTTTTTAAGTGAGTGCAAGAGTGTGTATTTTTTTTAGTTCCGGTTTATGGGTGCAAGAGTTCAAGAATGTGTATTTTCCCAATTATTTATAACATCTACTCAACAATTTCCATGTCGGGTCAATAAGAAATTTAGAAATTATGTAGTATACATCAACCTTCGGTAACCAGTTAACATGTCGCTCAGTATGACAAACCAAAACGCATCATTTCTAATTCCATTTCATTAAAAAAGATATACGAATTCAGTCAAGTACACATATCACTACTCGTCATGGTTTTCAAGTTCTCATGATCTGCTACTTTAGGTGTCTAATCTATATGCATGTACATTATTAGTTACAAATACTTACTTTTCGTAGAGCAAAATCTGCAGGGTTTATCTTACTTGACTCCACAGCCACAAAATTTGCAGGGTTTTTATTCCTTGAGTCCATAACCACTCTGAAGTCCTTATACTTTTGACTCACTTGAGTCTATATTGTATAAGTGCTCATCTAGTTTGGAAATTGTGACAAAATTGTGTCTACCTAGAAACCAAAGAGCCTCAGAAGTTTGATTGCCTATTCATCTCTCTTTCTTGCTTTGATCAAGAACCTATTGCCAACACTCACACACAGTAGAATTCATTTTTTGCATATCATATTGCATAATTATGTGTGTACATGTGTTGAGTGTGTTTAAATCCCTAAGTTTGATTTTTAATAATTTTTTGGGATTTTTTAAACATTTTTTAAACAATATTTTAATAATTAAAATTTGATTTAAAAGTTTGGGGTCAATCTCTAAATATTACTTGTTGTATTTTGTGGCCTAATGTTAACTTGGGTAGAATCCAAAAGCGGCAGAGACTTCAGGGTATACTTTGTAATTAGTTTGGACGCGCGTTTTATATCCCTTAACTGGCCAACACCTGTTGCCCCCTGATTGGTTAGATGTGTGTTTCTTTACTGAGACAATAGACGCGTGTGTTATCAGCCCTTGGATAAATTCTTATCAATGGTCTGCATGTTGCTTTGATGAATCCCCGTGTAATTTTTTAAGCCAATCAGCGTTCGTTTAAGCACCGCCTTGTGTGAGCCCTTAGATTCAAGTCAATCTAAATTGACTCGATCTCAGCCCTTGGTTTTGATCAGATATCTCGAACCTTCTCCTCTCACTATAAAAAGGCCTCTATTCTCAGACTTCGAAGACTTTTTGCCATTTCATTTCCTCAAAGAATTGAGAGAGAAAAGAGTAGAGAGAGAAGAGAGAAAATAGTTAGAAACCCTAACTTCGTCCAAATCCTCTTCAAACCTAACCCAAACACTTCTTCAAAACACCATATCCAAAAACACCATCCTGAGTGTTCTTGAGTGTTTGAGAGTTTGAGTTGAGTTATTTTTTTTGTTGCTGCAACCTTGTGTTCGTGAGATCTTGTTTCCAACTTAGACTTCTACTTAGATCCAGTTTCTGTTTCCATAGAAATCTCAGATCTGAGTTATTCATGTTATATTACACTTAGTTTCATTTTATTTCTCATCTTGAGAAATATATTGTTGATTATTTTCTCTAAAACGTTTTCTTACTTTGAAATCAACAATAAATGCTTTATGTTTCTTGTTCTTGTAAACTAAACCTTTGACCTAGTTTGGAATCTCACTTGGAGGTTTTCAATCTCAAAAAGTTTTTGTTTTAAATTCTGAGATTGATTAAGACCTTGTCTGTCTTCCTAGCAAGGTATCCGTGGATTCTGGGATAGATTGAAAGGTCAAATAAGGTTCAAAGTTTTCTAAGAAGAAAGAAAAAGAAAAGATCACTGCATATAGTGTGACTGTAATTTGTTAGGACTGTTTGTACTTAATAAGTGTGTGTGTGTGCATGCATGTGTTAGAAAGCACCTTCACAAACACTTACACCCTACAACACAAAAAGTGTTGGTAATAAGATCTTGAGAACATAAGTCGACGTAAAGTGATGGAACAAATCAGAAGTTGACAAACAGGGAGAACTACATCTACAATCATAACTGCATAGAAGTTTAAGGACACCAGAGGGTACATTCCTAAACTTATATAGGTCTGAGTTGTTTGCATGTTAGTTATATAGTTTGTAACTCATATATTTGTTTTAGTGGATTTTTCATTTTACTCCGCAGATGGAGTCGTGGATGTTTCCTCAATTGGTGAGGTTTTACCACGTAAAAAATTGTGAACAGAAGTCTTCTACATTTTCTCATCTCATTCTTGGTTGTGCTGTGTTTAAAACTTGTTTAAACTATCTTTTAAACTTGTTGACCAAATCTTGAATAAGATCTCGTACATACTGCTTTATTAAACACGTCTCGTGATTAATCCTTTTTGATTTAAGAAAAGAGTTTCTTCAAAAAACAACTCGGAGTCACTTAAATAGTTTATTTTCAATAAACGACTTTAGTAACGCATTTTTCAATTGGTATCAGAGCTTTGTAAACTGATTTTAAAGAGATCCTGTGTTTCTGAAATTATTTTCTGGAAATCAAGTATGGACGAGAAAAATGAAAGATTTGGTAACTTGACCAGACCTCCAATCTTTGATGGAACCAATTTTGCTTACTGGAAAGTAAGGATGATTGCTTTCATTCAAGGAACTTTGGGAGATGATGTCTGGGATATTGTTGAAAATGGTTATTTTTTTCCTACTAAACCAGCCAACGAAGGAAGTAATGAGAGGGTTAAGAAAGCTCTAAGTGAGTTCACTCAAGAAGAGAAACAAGTTTCTCGAAATAATAATAAAGGAAAGAATGCTATATTTATGTCTATAAATGAACATGAGTTCAAAAGAATCTCATCCTGTACCACTTCTAAGGAAGCTTGGGACACCTTAGTCACTGCTCATGAAGGAGACACTAGAGTTAAGGCTGCTAAAATCCAAATGCTTATCCAGCAGTATAACTCCTTAATTATGTCTGAGACTGAATCATTTGATGACTTCTATATGAACCTGACTGATATTGTGACCAAACTGCATGCTAATGGGATAACCTATGATAGACAAGAAATTGTATCTAAAATTCTAAGATCATTACCACAGAAGTTCGATAACAAAAGATATGCTATTAAGGAAATGTGTGATATAAATCTCACTCCTGAATTACTCAGTAGTAAATTAAGAACTGTGGAAATGGAATTGGAATTTAAGAAATAATTAACCCAATCCCATAGGAAACAGACTAGTTCCAATTTAAGCTTCTCTTCTAAATTGATTAAGCCTGAGTTTAATACTTCCAATGATGAATCTGATGAGGACTGCGATATAGAGAGTTTGGACAATTAGATTGCCTTAATGACAAAACAGTTCAAGAAAATCATTAAGTTTAGAAACAAAGTGGCAAATAAACAAGGCAAGACAAATTATCCAACTCTTTCTAGTCACAGACCTCATGAGAAAAATAATGACAAAAATCATAAGGACTCTCACGCTAGACCTAATAGAGACCTTAAGAAGACTGAATGCTATAGATGTGGTAAACTGGGGCACATTGCACAAGACTGTAGAGTTAATTTGAACACTCAAAACAAACAAACTAGAGCTAACATCTGCAATACATGGGATGATTCAAGTGACTCTGAAAATGAGGAACCTGAGTCATCAGATGCTTTTGATCCTTGCATGTCTTTCTTTGCCAAGATTATTTATAATGATGACATGCCTATGTTTGTTAATGAGGATGAACCAAACAATTCTATGGCTGATACTTCGAATGTGGTTATTATTGGTTTAGATGCTTTGATTACTGAGAATGTTGCATGTTCTACCTCGGGGCGTGTGAGTCAAAGGGATGGTGATAATGACGATGTCAATGGGTGTGTGAGTTTAACAAATGAATCGTTAGGGGTCACTCCACACACCACACTTAGTGACTCGGACAATGAAGACCTCACAGTCATTCACACACTTTACACTAAGACTCTCAAGAAAAGCGCTAGACTAGAAAAGACTGTTAAAGATCTTACCAAGAAATTGGAAGATTTAAGCCTGATGGTTAAACTGAATGCTGAAGAGTACACTACCCAATGTTTAACTCATGAAAGTGAAATTAAAGTTTTTGATGAAAAACTGAAAAATTTGACTGAAACAAATGAAATCTTGGAGAAAAAGTACAAAGGGACATTGTTAGAATTGGAACAAACCAAAGAAAAAATAGCAACTGTTTTCAAAAAATTTACAAAATTTGAAAATAATTCTAACTGTTTTGATGAATTTGTTGCTGAATCTAAAACCAATTCTGATGATCGAACTGGAATAGGATTTTGTCCCAATTTGAAAACACAAATAAAATCTTTTGAAACCATCAAGTTTGTGTCAGGAGGTAAAAGACCTATTGAAACATGCCCAGACTTTCATTCTCTAAAAACTGAGTTTGATTAAAAAAATCAAAGTTTTAACATTGGGGAATCTAGTTACTCTAGACATGAAAGTTCACATAAGGCTAAATACGTCTGCCCTTCTATTAGAAAGAGTGAGTCTGCATTCAAGACTGTCACACCTAGGAATAGACTTCAGCCTCAAAACTCTATAAAACCTTTGTTTAGAGACTTTCCTAAGGAGACCCCCATCTTGAGCAATCTTTATTGCTCCTACTGTGACATATATGGTCACTCTTTCGATGGTTGCTATGCTAGGAGACTTGTTAAACCTATTTATAATCCTCGTATTTACCAGAACTTTAACTATTCTAGGAGGAGTCGAAACAACTATATACTTCCTAGACAGCCAGATAAAAACTCTAACTATAGAAAGAGAAAGACCAAACCTAAAAGAGCATTTCCTAGAAGGAATCCTAAGCACTTTCCTAAACCAAATGCTCAAGTCTTTCACAAAATTCAAAATCATGCGCAAAACATTTTTCAGCAAAAATCTAATGCTCACAAATTTTATTAGTTGAGAGCTAATAAGCGCAAGATGAAAACTAAAGCAATTTGGATTAGAAAAGATGATCTATTACCTCAGATGAAGTGTAATATTGTTACTACTGCTTTAGAAGCCGAACACACATCATCTGGTTGATATTTAGACTCTAAATGTTCTAAGCACATGACTGGAGATGAATCTAAACTTTTAAACAAAACCAGATTTGCTAGTGGTAAAGTTATTTTCGGTGATGGAGTTTCATCTCAAATCATAGGCAAAGGAACTCTCCAAGAAGATGGGCTTCCTATTCTTAAAGATGTTCTTCTAATTAAAGGTCTAAAGACCAACTTACTTAGTATTTCGTAATTTTGTGACTCAGACCATACTGTTACCTTTTCAAAGAATAATTGCAAGATTTTAAATGAAAAAGGTAAATGTATAATTACAGGATTCAGAACTCCTGACAACTGCTACACTGTCAAGAACAATTCTGAAGTTTGTAATGTTGCCAGAATGGATGACAACGAGATATGGCATAACAGAATGGGTCACACAAATTACGATAATCTTAGTAAATTGTCTACTCACGACATAGTAAGAGGAATTCCAAAAATTAAACCCATTCATAATATTGTTTGTGGTTCCTGTCAAGAAGGTAAAATTGTTAAGGCCCCTCATAAGAAAGTCAAAGATATTCTCACCTCTAATCCCTTAGAACTCATCCATATGGACCTAATGGGTCCTTCCCAAACTGTTAGCCTTTGTGGACCTAATGGGTCCTCAGATTTGGCGATGTCGTCTCCTCTGTTCGCCCATCATTGGAGGGTGTTCAACTGGACGACCCCCTAATTGCCGAGGCCCTCAATCAGGTGGAGGCCCAAGCCCAGATCGAGGGGGTTGGCACATCTGAAGATGATCCGGTGCTGGTAACTGAGGAGACCATTCCCATTGATGTTGAGGCCCTGCCCTCTGATGTCGTCCCCTAGGGTGGCTGCCTGTAGCCCATACCCTTGTTTTTGTATTTTTGTTCTGTATATTGTAAAACACTCGATGCTTTATATTAATACCATCGTCTCTTCCTTTCACAACTGTCTCCCATATTTAATTCTGTTATGGTTTGTTCCTTGCAAATTTGCTTCTTCGTTGATGATGATGATACTAACCCTTCCTTCGTCTTTTTGAGGACCAATGTGGGGTCGTCCCCTCATCAGGCCTCATTATAGCCGAGGGTTCAAATGATCAAATTAATGATTTTTAAATAAAGTCTACCCTCATCTTTCTTGAGAACAGTGGTGGGGTCGTCCCCTCCACTGGTCCTCATTATAGCCGAGGGTTCTGATAACCAATTTAATGGTTTTTAAAGTCTTCCCTCGTCTTTCTTGAGGACAGTGGTGGGGTCGTCCCCTCCACTGGTTCCCATTATAGCCGAGGGATCAACTTTCCAATTTAATGGTTTTTAAAGTCTTCCCTCGTCTTTCTTGAGGACAGTGGTGGGGTCGTCCCCTCCACTGGTCCCCATTATAGCCGAGGGATCAACTTTCCAATTTAATGGATTTTAGAGTCTTCCCTCATCTTCTTGAGGACAGTGGTGGGGTCGTCCCCTCCACTGGTCCCCATTATAGCCGAGGGATCAACTTTCCAATTTAATGGATTTTGAAGTCTTCCCTCGTCTTTCTTGAGGACTGTGGTGGGGTCGTCCCCTCCACTGGTCCCCATTATAGCCGAGGGATCAACTTTCCAATTTAATGGATTTTGAAGTCTTCCCTCGTCTTTCTTGAGGACTGTGGTGGGGTCGTCCCCTCCACTGGTCCCCATTATAGCCGAGGGATCAACTTTTCCAATTTAATGGATTTTAAAGTCTTCCCTCGTCTTTCTTGAGGACAGTGGTGGGGTCGTCCCCTCCACTGGTCCCCATTATAGCCGAGGGATCAACTTTCCAATTTAATGGATTTTGAAGTCTTCCCTCATCTTCTTGAGGACAGTGGTGGGGTCGTCCCCTCCACTGGTCCCCATTATAGCCGAGGGATCAACTTTCCAATTTAATGGATTTTGAAGTCTTCCCTCGTCTTTCTTGAGGACTGTGGTGGGGTCGTCCCCTCCACTGGTCCCCATTATAGCCGAGGGATCAACTTTCCAATTTAATGGATTTTGAAGTCTTCCCTCGTCTTTCTAGAGGACTGTGGTGGGGTCGTCCCCTCCACTGGTCCCCATTATAGCCGAGGGATCAACTTTTCCAATTTAATGGATTTTAAAGTCTTCCCTCGTCTTTCTTGAGGACAGTGGTGGGGTCGTCCCCTCCACTGGTCCCCATTATAGCCGAGGGATCAACTTTCCAATTTAATGGATTTTGAAGTCTTCCCTCGTCTTTCTTGAGGACAGTGGTGGGGTCGTCCCCTCCACTGGTTCCCATTATAGCCGAGGGATCAACTTTCCAATTTAATGGTTTTTAAAGTCTTCCCTCGTCTTCTTGAGGACAGTGGTGGGGTCGTCCCCTCCACTGGTCCCCATTATAGCCGAGGGATCAACTTTCCAATTTAATGGATTTTGAAGTCTTCCCTCGTCTTTCTTGAGGACTGTGGTGGGGTCGTCCCCTCCACTGGTCCCCATTATAGCCGAGGGATCAACTTTCCAATTTAATGGATTTTGAAGTCTTCCCTCGTCTTTCTTGAGGACTGTGGTGGGGTCGTCCCCTCCACTGGTCCCCATTATAGCCGAGGGATCAACTTCTTTGCATGTATACTAGAACTGATAACCACTGGATGAGGGAAACATTGATACTTCTCATTAATCTTCAGTGTGTTCTGTCGAAACAATGCTTATTACAACTATGGCTTATCAAGACCTTACAACACTACTGGTAGTATTTTTTCAAATGATCTGCATTCCAGGGGTTTGAGAAAGGTTCCCCCTCCAGGTTCTCTAGCCTGTAGGTCCCCGGGACAACTTCATCGATGACCCTATATGGGCCATGCCAATTAGGATGGAGCTTGTTGGGTTTCTGCCAAGTCTTTTTAAGAACCAAGTCTCCCACTGCGATAGGCCTCTGTTTCACCCTTTGGTTGTAAAACTTTGCGGTCCTCTGCTGGTAGGAAGCTTGCCTTATCTCAGCATCCTCCCTTCTTTCCTCAATCAGGTCTAGGTCAAGTCTTCTCTCTTCCATATTCCCCTGGGGATCATACATTTGGACCCTATGAGTAGGAAACTCCACTTCGGTGGGGATGACTGCTTCTGATCCATAAGCTAACATGAATGGGGTCTCCCCGGTAGGGGTCCTTACTGTCGTCCTGTATGCCCACAATACTGCATATAACTCCTCGACCCATCTTCCTTTTGCCTCCTCAAGCCTCTTCTTAATCCCATATAGGATTGTCCTGTTCGTAACTTCGGTTTGCCCATTGGCCTGAGGTCGGCCTGGGGTGGAGAAAAATTGTTTGATACTTACCCTCTCACAGTACTTCTGTAAAGAGGCATTCTTGAACTGGGTCCCGTTATCCGAGATGAGGGTGTTGGGTAGACCATATCTGCATATCACATTCTTCCAGATGACCTGGAAGGTCTTCTGCTCCGTGATCGTGACCATCGGCTCGGCCTCTACCCATTTTGAAAAGTAGTCAATTGCTACGATGAGGAACCGATAGTTATTGACTGCTCTCGGTAAGGGTCCTATCAGATCAATCCCCCATATTGCGAACGGCCATGGGGATGCAATGGAGGTGAGAGGCTGGTGAGGTTGATGAGGGATAGTAGCAAATCTTTGGCATTTATCACACTTTTTAACATATGCGGCAGCATCTTTCCCCAAGGTCGGCCACCAATAGCCTTGGGTGATCACCCTCTTTGCCAAGGATCTACCCCCAATATGGCTTGAGCACGACCCTTCATGCACGTCTTGCAAAATGGAAGGGACCTCTGAGGGATGCACACACCTAAGTAAGGGGAGCAGAAACCCCTTTTTGTACAGCGTGTCTCCGATGACAGCGAACTTTGCAGCCCTGTATCTCAGCTTCTTCCTCTCTTGGCTTGCTTCTGGCATCTCTCCCCCTCTAATGTATCTGATCAGGGGGTCCATCCATGAAGGTTCTTGAGAAACATTCATGCAAATGCCAAGTGTTCCCTCGTTGTCTTCGATAGTTGGTCGAAGCAAAATTTCTACCGGGACTGTCCTCCTTATGTCTGTCCTAGTAGCTGAGGCCAACCTTGCAAGGGCGTCAGCACGGCCATTGTCGAGCCTAGGTATCCTCTTGAATTTCACTTCTTTGAAGTTTTTCAGCAATGACCTCGCCTTATCAAGATACCTAGCCATCCTCTCGTCTTTGGCCTCATAGGCTCCTAGTATCTGATTCACCACCAGCCTTGAATCACTGTGAACCAAAATTTGGTTGACACTAAGGGATTTGGCTAAGGAGAGGCCAGCTATCAAGGCCTCATACTCAGCCTCATTGTTGGAGGCTTTGAAATTGAACCTCAGGGCGTACTCGACGTCTGTGCCATCGGGTGCTGATAGTATCAGTCCAGCACCACTTCCGCTATCACAGGAGGACCCGTCAACGAAGAGGCTCCACGGAGTCTTTCCTTCAGAAAAATTTCCCTCAGAGAGGGACCCCTGTCTAAAGATGTATCTTCCCTCTTCGTTTTCAGTCACTTTCCTTCTAGCGGTGCTCGTCTCAGCCATTTCTGCAGGTGTGTCTGCGGGTCTGTCTTCTGTATCTGCCTTCCCGAGGGTCTCACCCTCGGCCTCATCTTCTTCCCATGTGAACTCAGCCACGAAGTCTGCCAAGGCTTGCCCCTTAATGGCTGTCTTAGGCTGATACACAATGTCAAACTCCCCCAGCTCTATAGCCCAGGTCATTAGCCTTCCTGATTTTTCAGGCTTGTGTAGGACCTGCCTAAGAGGAGAGTCAGTAAGGATGACCATAGTATGGGACTGGAAGTACGGTTTCATCTTCCTTGAGGCATGAATCAAGGCATAGGCCAACTTCTCCATCCTCGGGTATCTCTGCTCTGCCCCCTGGAGTGCCTTGCTGTTGAAATATACGGGCTTCTGTATCCCATCTTCGTCTCTTACGATTGCTGCACTGATAGCGGATTCTGAGACAGCAAGGTACACGTACAGTCGTTCACCCTGCACGGGTCGTGACAGCAGCAAGGGAGACCCTAAGTATGATTTCAGCTGCTTGAAAGCCTCATCACACTCTTCGCTCCATTCAAAAGCTTTCCTGAGGATCTTGAAGAATGGTAGACACCTGTCTGTAGCCCTTGACACAAATCTGTTCAAGGCAGCCACTCTCCCTGTGAGCCTCTGAACGTCTTTAATGGACTTGGGGGTCTTCATCTCAATAAGGGCCTTTATCTTTTCAGGATTGGCCTCGATGCCTCTTTGATTGACAATGAACCCCAAGAACTTCCCCGCTCCGACCCCGAAGACACACTTGGCCGGATTGAGCTTCATTTTGTATTTGTCCATTGTATTAAAGGTCCTTTCCAGGTCTGCTACACGATCCTCTTCCTTCAGACTCTTAGTCAGCATGTCATCTACGTAAACCTCCATAGACTTACCAATTTGGTCTTCGAACATTTTGTTTACGAGGCGCTGGTACGTTGCCCCCGCATTTTTTAGGCCAAAGGGCATGACCCTGTAACAGTATGTCCCCTTGTCAGTGATGAAGGCGGTCCTCTCCGAGTCCTCAGGGTTCATGAAAATCTGGTTATACCCTGAGTAGGCATCCATGAAACTCATGAGCTCATGGCCTGCGGTAGCGTCTACCATCTGGTCGATGCGGGGGAGAGGGAAGCTGTCTTTGGGACAATGCTTGTTGAGGTCTGTGAAGTCCACGCACATTCTCCACTTGCCGTTGGCCTTTGGGACGATGACTGCATTGGACAGCCACTCAGGGTAGATGACCTCTCTGATAAATTCAGCGTCTTCTAATTTTTTAACCTCATCCCTGATGACCTCATACTTTTCTCTAGAGTAAATCCTCCTCTTCTGCTTTACCGGCTTCACTCCCTCTACCACATTGAGTTTGTGGCACATGATTTCAGGGTCGATCCCTGGCATATCTACATGACTCCACGCGAAGACGCTTCGCCTTCTCCTCAACAGTTTGATGAGGTCTTCCTTGATACTGGGCTTCAGAGATTTGCCAACTTGGACGGTTTTTCCCGGGTCATCCTCATCGAGGGTGATGGGTTCTACCTCCTCAGCGGCCTCTCCTTTTTTGAGCTTCGTCTCGTCCCTGGGGTCTAGGGTATCAATGTTGTAAGTGGCTGTAGCCCTCTTGTGTGCCTCCCTTTCTTCAGCGGAGTTGTAGTAGCACTCTCTCGCTGTCGTCTGGTCTCCCTGAACTTCCCCCACCCCATAAGGGGTAGGGAACTTAACCATCTGGTGGACCGTGGACGGCACAGCTTCAAACCCCTTGAGGGCCACACGTCCCAGTATGATGTTGTATGCCGAAAACACATGCTCATCCAGCACAAAGAAACTGACCCTCTTAGTGAGCCATCTCGGCCACTCGTCCCCCATCCTGACATCAGCCTCATATATTCCTAGGGGGTGAACCTTCTCCCCACTGAACCCAATCAATGGATGATGGTAGGGGATAAGTCTGGCACGACTGAGGCCCAAGGCCTTGAAGCATGGCCAGAACATCACATCTGCGGATGAGCCCCCATCCACCAGGATCCTCGGCACTTCGCACCCGTGCACCCTGGTGGTGATGACGAGAGGGTCATCATGCGGGGCCAATAGGCCCTTGAAGTCCATTCTTGAAAATCCCACAACCAAAGTGTCCATATCAACCTTCTTCCTTTTTTCTAACTTGACCTCTAGGGAGGTCGAGTGCACCGTCTTCGTCACTGCCTTAGCCTCAGCGACATGGGCCTTCCTGTCGGCGACCTCAGACCCTCCTCCTGCAAGTCCCCCGGAGATCATTCCCACCCCGAGCGAGATCATATTGAGCCTCTTGACAGGGCCTTGGTCGTCTCTCGGCGGGAGGTCAGGGTCGTCCTCATCATCAGAGGGGTCGTCCCCTCTTTTTTGAGGACCTTCTCTGCAGGCGTCGACTCGCTTCTTTCTGGGGTCGTCCCCTCGGCCCCTCTTGAAGTCGGCTTTGTCGACGTACTTTCTGAGCTTCCCTTCCTTCAGCATCTTCTCAATCTCATCTTTCAGAGCAAAGCATTTGTCTGTTACGTGGCCGTGATCTTGGTGAAATTCACACCACAGGTTCCTATTTCTCTTACCGGGGGCTGCCCTCAGCTTCTCAGGCCACTTCAGTGTCCGGTCACTCTTTATCTCATTGAGGATCTGTTCACAGCTGACCGTCAGAGGGGTGTACCCCGCGAACTTATCATCCATGGTCCTCTTCTTCCCCTCTTTGTTCTTCTTGGGGTATTTATTCCCACTTGCACCTCCTTTTTCGTCTTCATGTTTTGCGGCCATCGCCTCTTCGGCGTTCATCACCTTCCCTGCTGTTGACAACAGCTCAGCCATCGTCCTCGGAGGGTCTTCGGCAAGCTTCCATAATAGCTTCCCCTTCTGGAGCCCTCCAATCAGGGCTGTCATAGCTATGCTCTCCTCATAGTCTTCCACCTCCAGCTTTTCTTTATTGAATCTGGCTATGTAGTCTCTCAGAGTCTCGTGCTTTCCCTGCTTAACATAGAGCAGGTGTGTGGTCTTCTTCTGTGGCCTCACCCCAAAGCAGAAATTATGGATGAACAGGTCTGCCAACTGCTTAAAGCTTCCAATAGAATTTTTTGGAAGGGATGTGTACCAGACATGCGCAGCCCCTGTCAAGGTACCAGAGAAGGCACGACATCTCATCTCATCTGAGATAGAGTATATGTCTGCTGCGGATTGATACATCTCCACGTGGTGGACAGGGTTGGTGCTCCCATCGTATCTTGGGGTGACCACAGGAGGCCTGAACTTTGATGGCGTGGGGAAGTTGACTATCTTTGCCACAAAGGGTGAGCCTATGGTGTATCCCCTCTGAAGAGGGTCCCGGCTCTTCAGTATGTCGCCAATCTTATCCTCTAACCTCTGGATTGAGTCATTCCAGGGCCTCACAGGGTCGGCCTGGCCGATGTTATCCCCTGCTGCCTCTCGGAGGTGGATGGAGGGCTCCGCTACGGCAGGCCTGTGTCGGCTATTTACTTCCCTTTGGCCGTCATCCCGTCTTTGGGGTCGGCCTTCTGCTTCTTTCCTAGATCTCGCTGCGCTTCTTGACTTGGACAACTTGTCTCGCAGGTCATTCACTGGGCCCAGCCTCTCGAAGGCCGACCCCCTGCTCAGGCGGTCAAAAGCAGAGCCTCTTGGGCGATCATCAGGGTTTGGTCTCCCGCACTTTCCTCTACTGTCCTGGAGGGGTCGTACTGTATTGTTGGAGACCTCATATGGCTCCCAGCATTCTACTGGAGCCTCTTCTTCCTCCAGATCATCATACATGTCCTCGGGGCAAGGGTTTCCTTGCCTCCCCAGGCGTAAACGCCGGGGGTCAGCAACATCCCTACGCCGCTGAGGGGGTGGCAGGTCTTTATGTGGTGCCTGGGGTGGTCCCCTGGCCTCATGATGTCCTGGAGCTGCTGCCGGAGTAATCATCTCAGGTGAGACCCCTGGTGGTCTCAGTATATTCTGACTTAGAGCTGTAAACTGCTCCTGCATCATCCGCTGGCTGGCTGCCAGAGACTTTAGGGCTGCTGCCACATCAGCCATCTCAGACTGAGGTGGTGGCTGACTGGAACTGGGTCTTCCCCCATCATCCGGCGGGGGAAGTGGTGGCGGTGGCATCTCAGGTGCCATGTGTTTGAGCTATGAAGAGCTGAACTGAAGAAAATACTGGTTAGCTTGGGAACCTTAGTAGGTCTCTTTCAATGGTGAAACACCTCCTCTCAGGGGGAGTGTTGGTTCACCACCAGAGTGCCCAGTGAGGTCAAGCTGTTCAAAGGAAGAGATGTCTTCTCGTTCCCACAGACGGCGCCAAACTGATGATGCTAAGATTTAGCACCACCAGATAAGTGTTAGTGAGCTCAAACAATAGCAGCCATGGCAGCCATAGAGGTGTATGAGTGTATAAGTATGTAAGTGTATAGAAGGGGATGAGTATAAGAGGGAATAAGACAATGATGTATAGTGGTTCAGCCAATTTGGCCTACATCCACTGTGAGTGTGTGATCCACTAAGTATGGGCACTAATGGCCTTGGATACAATGCACATAACCCTCTCTTTCTCTCTCTATTGTGTGTGTACAAGCAGAGTTTTAGCTAGGGCTACTGTTCATGGATCGATCCCCTGTAGGGTTAGGGGTGACAAGTATATATAGGTCTTGGGGGGTGTAGTGTACCCCCCAGGTAAGCATGGTGCATGTGAATAATGATCTAGCCAATCCCCTGTTGACACCTGTAGATGCCAAATGATGACATAATATTCTCTCACGTGAGGGGGTGATTCGGTTGTAACGGTCTTCCACGTGTCATATGAGCCTCACGCGCACTGTTCCACGCGTCTCCCAAACCACGCGCTGTCATGATGTCACCCTCGGCCTATGAGCCGAGGCCGAGGGCAAAGTTTCTTCCGGCAGTGAGTCTGGCTTGATTATGTCCTCGTACTGTCGTACCCTCGTAGGGTCGGCCGGAGCCTGGTGAGGGGTCGGCCCCTCGTAGGGTCGTCTGGAGCCTGGTGAAGGGTCGGCCCCTCGTAGGGTCGTCTGGAGCCTGGTGAAGGGTCGGCCCCTCGTAGGGTCGTCTGGAGCCTGGTGAAGGCCAGTTGGGGCCTGGTGGGGGGTCGGCCCCACTTAGGGTCGTCAGTTGTGGAGGCGACCCTCCTAGAATATAAACGGGTATATCAATGACTTCACCAGATTTACTTGGGTAGCCTTTTTAAAACAAAAGTCTGACACTTTTCAAACCTTCCTAAAAATTCTTCTTAGGATTGAAAATGAAAAGGACATTCAAGTAAATCGAATCCGTAGTGATAGAGGTGGTGAATTCAAAGACACTGGTATTGTAGAATACTGTGACTATAGTGGTTACAAACACGAGTTCAGTGCTCCTAAGACTCCTCAACAAAATGGTATCGCCGAGAGAAAGAATCGTACCTTTCAAGAGATGGCACGTGTCATGTTACATGCCAAGAATTTACCTAAATATTTTTGGGTTGAATCTATTCGTACTGCGTGTCACATCATTAATAGGGTCTATCTTAGAAAGAATTCCAAACAAACCCCTTATGAACTTTGGTACAATAAGAAGCCTAATCTCAAATACCTTAGAACCTTTGGCAGTACTTGTTATGTATGCAAAGATAGGGAACACTTATCTAAATTTGAGAGCCGGGGAGATAAAGCCATATTTCTAGGATACTCGCCTAACAGTAGAGCTTATCGAGTGTATAATCTTCGCACTAAGACCATGATGGAATCCATAAATGTAATTGTTAGTGACACTACTATAGAAAGCAAGACTGGTGAATTACCTATTGAAGAAAAGTCTTCAAATATTTTAGAAAATGACCCTTCTGAAATAGATAATTCATTACCTATTGAGACACCTGAAGTACCTAACTGGGTTTCTAAAGATCGTCCCATAAACAACATTGTTGTCAACCCTAGTGAGCCAGTGCGTACAAGATCCCAACTTAGAAATTAGGCACATTATGCATGTTTTGTTTCCTTTGTGTAACCAAAGAATGTAAATGAGGCATTGAATGACTCTCACTGGATTTCTGCTATGCAGGATGAACTTTTACAATTTGTCATTCATGATGTATGGTATCTTGTTCCACGTCCTGATCACAAAAAGGTTGTTGGTACTCGTTGGATTTTCAAAAATAAAATTGATGAAAATGGGATAATAATTAGAAATAAAGCTAGATTAGTTTCTCAAGGATACTCCCAAATAGAAGGAATTGATTTTAACGAGACCTTTGCCCCCGTTACTCGTTTAGAATCAGTTCGTCTGCTTTTCGCTATATCTTGTCACATGCGTTTTACATTATACCAAATGGACGTCAAATCTGCGTTCCTTAATGGAATACTGGCTGAGGAAACCTATGTAGAACAACCTAAAGGGTTCATTGACCCTAAGCATCCAAATCATGTATTTCGTCTGAAAAAGGCTTTGTATGGTCTTAAACAAGCTCCTAGAGCTTGGTATAAGCGTCTTTCCAGTTTTCTTTTAGATAAAGGTTTCAAAATAAGTGGAAATGACCAAACTCTATTTGTCAAACATTTTGATAAACACATTACTATTGCACAAGTATATGTAGACGATAGTATATTTGGATCAACTTCTTCCTCAGAAGTAAAATCCTTTTCTGAAATTATGAGTAAGGAATTTCAGATGTCCCTTATGGGGGAGTTGCAGTTCTTCCTAGGTCTCCAAGTCAAACAAAATCCAGAAGGATTATTTGTTTCACAATCTAAGTACGCTTTAGAGATCGTTAAGAAATTCGACCTTGAGAGTGCTAAAAATGCTAAAACGCCGATGAGTACTACGCTAAAACTTTTTAAAGATGAAAATGGAACATCTGTATATCCTACTCTATATCGTAGTATGATAAGCACTTTACTATACCTTACTGCCTCGCGTCCTGATATTATGTATGCTGTGTGTGTATGTGCTCGATATCAAAGTAACCCTAAAGAAAGCCACTTGAATGCTGCTAAACGTATCATTAAATATGTAAATGGCACTCTAAATCTAGGACTTTGGTACACTAATGACACACCAAACACTATAATTGGGTACACTGAGGCTGACTGGGCTGGGTGTACTGATGATAGTAAAAGCACTTCAGGAGCATGTTATTATATAGGTAATAACTTGGTAGGATGGAGTAGTAAAAAACAAAACTGCACATCACTCTCAACAGCTGAATCTGAATACATAGCCGCTGGCAGCTGTTGTGCTCAATTAATGTGGCTTAAACAAATGCTAAGTGATTATGGTATTAAAGAAAACCAATTGCATCTCTACTGTGATAATCAAAGTGCGATTAATATTTCTAAAAATCATGTTCAACACTCGCGAACAAAGCATATTAAAATAATACATCATTTTATACGAGAATTAGTTGAATCTAAGGAATTATAAATCAATTATCTTCATACTGATCTACAACTCGCAGATATGTTTACCAAACCTCTAGATTATAATAGATTCATTTCATTACGTAAATCTATTGGTATGGTTTATGCTGACTAATCTTTTTGCTGTTTATCCACGTTTTTCCCTTTGTCCATTTGAGACAAAATGGGGGAGAAATTTGAGTCTATTCAATTTTTACAAATTCTAAACAGCTTGATCTTAGTGAATTATTACAGGTTCTTTTTGTTCAGTTACTCTCAACAGTTGTAATAGGGTATTCAAATGTACTTAGTTGAGTTATGTGCTTTTTGATTTCTAGGTATTGGGTAGATAGAATTTTGATAGGAATAAGTTTTTCTTATTTTTTTTGTTGCCTTACGAGTCCTAGATGACTCAAAGGAGATTTTGTCTCATATTTCCAAAGGGGGGGATTGAAGCCCTTATAATTTTGACTCACTTGAGTCTATATTGTATAAGTGCTCATCTAGTTTGGAAATTGTGACAAAATTGTGTCTACCTAGAAACCAAAGAGCCTTAGAAGTTGGATGGCCTATTCATCTCTCTTTCTTGCTTTGATCAAGAACCTATTGCCAACACTCACACACAGTAGAATTCATTTTTTGCATATCATATTGCATAATTATGTGTGTACATGTGTTGAGTGTGTTTAAATCCCTAAGTTTGATTTTTAATAATTTTTTGGGATTTTTTAAACATTTTTTAAACAATATTTTAATAATTAAAACTTGATTTAAAAGTTTTGGGGTCAATCTCTAAATATTACTTGTTGTATTTTATAGCCTAATGTTACCTTGGGTAGAATCCAAAATCGGCAGAGACTTCAGGGTATACTTTGTAATTAGTTTGGACGCACGTTTTATATCCCTTAACTGGCCAACACCTGTTGCCCCCTGATTGGTTAGATGTGTGTTTCTTTACTGAGACAATAGACGCGTGTGTTATCAGCCCTTGGATAATTTCTTATCAATGGTCTGCATGTTGCCTTGATGAATCCCCGTGTAATTTTTTAAGCCAATCAGCGTTCGTTTAAGCACTGCCTTGTGTGAGCCCTTAGATTCAAGTCAATCTAAATTGACTCTATCTCAGCCCTTGGTTTTGATCAGATATCTCGAACCTTCTCCTCTCACTATAAAAAGGCCTCTATTCTCAGACTTCGAAGACTTTTTACCATTTCATTTCCTCAAAGAATTGAGAGAGAAGAGAGTAGAGAGAGAAGAGAGTAGAGAGAGAAGAGAGAAAATAGTTAGAAACCCTAACTTCGTCAAATCCTCTTCAAACCTAACCCAAACACTTCTTCAAAACACCATATCCAAAAACACCATCCTGAGTGTTCTTGAGTGTTTGAGAGTTTGAGTTGAGTTATTTTTTTTGTTGCTGTAACCTTGTGTTCGTGAGATCTTGTTTTCAACTTAGACTTCTACTTAGATCTAGTTTCTGTTTCCATAGAAATCTCAAATCTGAGTTATTCATGTTACATTACACTTAGTTTCATTTTATTTCTCATCTTGAGAAATATATTGTTGATTATTTTCTCTAAAACGTTTTCTTACTTTGAAATCAACAATAAATGCTTTCTGTTTCTTATTCTTGTAAACTAAACCTTTGACCTAGTTTGGAATCTCACTTGGAGGTTTTCAATCTCAAAAAGTTTTTGTTTTAAATTTCGAGATTGATTAAGTCCTTGTCTGTCTTCCTAGCAAGGTATCCGTGGATTCTGGGATAGATTGAAAGGTCAAATAAGGTTCAAAGTTTTCTAAGAAGAAAGAAAAAGAAAAGATCACTGCATATAGTGTGACTGTAATTTGTTAGGACTGTTTGTACTTAATAACTGTGTGTGTGTGCATGCATGTGTTAGAAAGCACCTTCACAAACACTTACACCCTACAACACGAAAAGTGTTGGTAATAAGATCTTGAGAACATAAGTCGACGTAAAGTGATGGAACAAATCAGAAGTTGACAAACTGGGAGAACTACATCTACAATCAGAACTGCAGAGAAGTTTAAGGACACCAGAGGGTACATTCCTAAACTTATATAGGTATGAGTTGTTTGCATGTTAGTTATATAGTTTGTAACTTATATATTTGTTTTAGTGGATTTTTCATTTTACTCTGTAGAGGGAGTCGTGGATGTTTCCTCAATTGGTGAGGTTTTACCACGTAAAAAATTGTGAACAGAAGTCCTCTACATTTTCTCATCTCATTCTTGGTTGTGCTGTGTTTAAAACTTGTTTAAACTATCTTTTAAACTTGTTGCCCAAATCTTGAATAAGATCTCGTACATACTGTTTTATTAAACACGTCTCGTGATTAATCCTTTTTTATTTAGGAAAAGAGTTTCTTCAAAAAATAACTCGGAGTCACTTAAATAGTTTATTTTCAATAAAGGGCTTTAGTAACGCATTTTTCACACTCACTCTCCTACTCTATTATCTTCTAGTTTCGACCTAGAAAATTACACATCCCCATAAATTGCATATGTACACTGATGATGCTAAGATTTAGCACCACCGGATAAGTGATAGTGAGCTCAAACCGTAGCTGCCATGGCTGCCATATAAGTGTATAAGTGTGTAGAAGGGGATGAGTATAAGAGGAAATAAGACAATGATGTATAGTGGTTCAGCCAATTTGGCCTACATCCACTGTGAGTGTGTGATCCACTAAGTATGGGCACTAATGCGCTTGGATACAATGCACACAACCCTCTCTCTCTCTCTCTACTGTGGGTACAAGCAGAGTCTTAGCTAGGGCTACAGTTAATTGATCGATCCCCTGTAGGGTTGTAGGTGACAAGTATATATAGGTCTTGGGGGGTGTATTGCACCCCCCATGTATGCATGGTGCTTGTGAATGATGATCTAGCCAATCCCCTGTTGACACCTGTAGATGCCAAATGATGACATAATATTCCCTCACGTGAGGGTGTGATTCGGTTACAACGGTCTCCCCTGTGCCATGTGAGCCTCACGCGCACTGTTCCACGTGTCTCCCAAACCACGCGCTGTGATGATGTCACCCTCGGCATATGAGCCAAGGCCGAGAGCAAAGTTCCTTCCAGTAGTGAGTCTGATCCAATTCTAGCCTCGTAGGGTCGGCCCCTCGTAGGGTCGGCTGGAGCCTGGTGAAGGGTCGGCCCCTCGTAGGGTCGGCTGGAGCCTGGTGAAGGGTCGGCCCCTCTGTGGTGTCGTATGGAGCCTGGTGGAGGGGTCGGCCCTTCTTAGGGTCGTCTGTTTGGAGGTAATCCTCAGTCACGCCGAGGATATAAACGGGTATATCGATCACCCCCCAGCCCTTAGCCATAGGTGCTGTTGAGATGGCTGAGGGATAGTGTTGTAAATGAGATGCGTGTATGATCAGTTAGGTGAGTGACACCTGGGCAGATACTCATTGCTATTACAGTTTCCAAGGCATGGTGGCTGCACACTTTGCTTGGGGCCTTGCACCCTAATGATGCCTTCCTCGTGGGCTGTGTCCTGCCTTGGTCAATGGGCCCACTCATTACAAAGGTATTTAAGAGATTTTTGAACTCTCTCTCTCTCTTCTTCTTCTTCTTCGCGCCCAAGCCTTCTCTCTCTAGCCTTTTACCAGTTTCCATCTCCATTTCTGCAGCCTTCAATCCTTCAAGCTTAGCAACGTTTTTGCTCTTTCTACATCAGGTAATCTTTTTCCCTCATCGCTCTCATTTCTGTTTGCTTTTTAGGCTCGTAGGGCTGCATTTTCTTTGAGTTGTCTCATAGCTTTTTCCGGTGTCTTCTCCGGCAACTGTTTCTTGAATGTTCTTGAGTGTTCTTGAGTGAAAACCATCAACTCCCTTTTTAATTCAAAAGTCTAATTTGGTCAACTGCAAACTTGTTTGTAGTTAGATTCCCCAAATTTCTCCAAGTGATGGGTCTTCCCTTTTAATGCTTAGGAAGCTTTATAGTTTAGGGTCTGAATTCCCATCCTTGAGAGAGAAGCTCTTTGCAGAGATCAGACAAGTGGAGGAAGAGGAAGAGAGGAGACGAGGGGCCGACCCTAATTGGGTACGACCCATCTTTCCCATTCCTCTTGCCACCATAAAACCATTTGAACCGTCTGAGTCTTGTGGGTCGTCATCTCGTCCAACCGAGACTCCCAAACCAAGTGAGATGGACGAGAGAGCATCCTCGCCAACTAGTGCTGGAACTTCTGGAAGGAGAGAGACATCCGACCTAAGCCCAGGCCGAGAGGCTGAGGGCATGTTCCCCTCCGAGGCAGTCCCTGTAATAACCCTGTCTCCCCATGCCTTCCAGGTGGCCTTTCCCCACGGTCATCCGGCAGATGGCGAGACCGAGGGAGAGGGGGTTGAGGACGAGGGCGATGATACATATGATGAGGTTGATACCTCCCACGCCTCATCCTTTATCTCCTCTGTTAGGGATCGCGACCGCCTGATATGGAGGCATGCCTATGGAGTGCCCCCCAGCATAATTATGAGGGTTCCCTCTGATTCTGAGAGGGGTTTTGATTGTGAAGAGGGAGAGGTTGAAGTTTATGAACAAATGTTCAAAGTTGGAGTCAGATTCCCTCTGCATAATTCCATCGTAGATATCTTATCTGCCCATGGTGTTGCCCCCTCTCAACTTCCTCCCAACTCTCGGAGGACGATCCTGGGCTACATCTCCTTGTGGAAGAATGCCTTCACCGACGAGCCCTCGGCTGACCTATTTTTGGGTTGCTACAACATCACCTCCTCGTCCAAACAGCCTGGATATTATCATCTGGGGGCAAGGAGGTCTGAGAAGAAACTCCTCCACGTGGCACAAACTTCCAACCACGATTGGAAAAAGAGATTCTTCTTTATCTCTGGGGGGTGGGAGCCCACCGCCGATGGTCCGAGGGTCTCCAGGAAATGGTCTAACCCCTCCATGAAGGCCAGGTCAGACCCTGGACTTATTCTGGAGGAGAAGGACATCGTTGATTACCTGAGAGGATGAGGGAGAGGGGGTGAAATCGCAAAATTTGAAGACCTGATGACCCCCCAGTTCCTCAAAGAAGCTGGTCTGAGGGTCGGCCCTCTGACTGAACTATGTGAGTTATACTGAACATTTTCCATTCTTTGCTTTTAAGTGTTTCCTCTTTAGATCTGCATTTTTCTAACGTGTCGTCCCCTTATCAGGTCGTCTTGCAGGTATATCAGACTATCTTTGGGAAATGACTGCTCCCAGCTTACTATCAGGATTGGCAAAGAAGAAAGGAAAGGAGCCTCAGCAGGCTCCGAGGAAGACGAGGGCTGCTGGGTCGATGGTGGTGGAGCCGACCACCGATAGCAATAAAAGGAAGGAACCTGAGGCCCCTATTGACCCTCGACCTGATTCTCGGACGAGGGTCAGGGTCGAAGCCTCTAAGGGGACGACCTCTTCATCCAGTATGGGGGCCTTCTGGTCTCAAAACCTGGCACACCTGAGGGCCGAGCCCTCGTCACTCATTGCAAATTTGAGGGCAGCCAAGGCCTCAATGTTCTTTGCACCCTCGGCAGCTGATTATGAGTTCCTGTCCAAAATGCCCCCTGCCAAAGTGTACGACTATGGTCTGCACTCCCTTGCACAGGTATTGGTCCTGACCCACTTCTTAAATTTCATTCTTTCATAAACTGTTTCCTCGGCCTCTTGACATGTGTTTATTTTTCTTGTGCAGTCTGTCTGTGCCTTTATCTCGGCAACAAAATGGATGGCTGAGAACCAAGAAAAGTTCCATGAAGCCGAGAGGGCTATCCAACATGAGGCAGATCTTCAGTCGGAGCTTGACACTTCAAGGGCCGAGTTGGAAAGTACCAGGACTGAGCATGCAAGGATCCTGGACGAGCTGACAAGACAGCACGACGAGGACATTAAGGCCAGGGACGAGGACATTAAGGCCAGGGACTTGCTTCTCAAGGAAAAGGACGAGGCCATGACCAACATGGAGGCCAAGTACAAAACTGACCTTGAAGCAGCCATCATGAAAACCGAGGCTGATGCTGTTGAAGTTTACAAGGTTTCTGACGAGTTTCAGGGCTTCGACCTTGAATATTTAGAGAGAGGAATCAGGCCTGCCTGCCGATAGGTCGTCCTCAGGTTTGGCGACGTCGTGTCCTCGGTCCGTCCTTCTATTGAAGCAGTTAGATTAGACGACCCTATGATTGCCGAGGCTCTGACTTATGTTGAATCACAAGTGCAGGTTGAGGGGGTCGGTACATTTGAGGATCAGCCGGTTATGGTTGTTGAAGAGACCCCTTTGGTGGATGTTGAGGTTCTGCCCTACGATATTGTCCCTTAGGGTGGCTGTCTGTAGCCCATACCCTCACAATGTATTTATCATTTTTGTGCTCTCTTTTGTAAAACACTTGGATATTTTGTATAACACTTTCATTAATACCATCCGGTCTCCTTTACTGTCTTTCATATTAGCTTCTTGCATGATTTGCTGTTTTTGTTAGTCACTAACCTTTCCCTCGTCTTTTTTGAGGACAGTGGTGGGGTCATCCCCTCCACTGACCCTCATTATAGCCGAGGGATTAAATTTCCAAACTAATGGTTTTAATGAAGTCTACCCTCGTCTTTCTTGAGGACAGTGGTGGGGTCGTCCCCTCCACTGGCCCCCATTATAGCCGAGGGTTCAACTTACCAAATAAATGGTTTTAATGAAGTCTACCCTCGTCTTTCTTGAGGACAGTGGTGGGGTCGTCCCCTCCGCTGGCCCTCATTATAGCCGAGGGTTCAACTTACCAAATTAATGGTTTTAATGAAGTCTACCCCCGTCTTTCTTGAGGACAGTGGTGGGGTCGTCCCCTCCACTGGCCCTCATTATAGCCGAGGGTTCAACTTACCAAATTAATGGTTTTAATGAAGTCTACCCTCGTCTTTCTTGAGGACAGTGGTGGGGTCGTCCCCTCCACTGGCCCTCATTATAGCCGAGGGTTCAACTTACCAAATTAATGGTTTTAATGAAGTCTACCCTCGTCTTTCTTTAGGACAGTGGTGGGGTCGTCCCCTCCACTGGCCCTCATTATAGCCGAGGGTTCAACTTACCAAATTAATGGTTTTAATGAAGTCTACCCTCGTCTTTCTTGAGGACAGTGGTGGGGTCGTCCCCTCCACTGGCCCTCATTATAGTCGAGGGTTCAACTTACCAAATTAATGGTTTTTAACAAAGTCTACCCTCGTCTTTCTTGAGGACATTGGTGGGCTCGTCCCCTCCACTGGTCCTCATTATAGACGAGGGTTCAACTTACCAAATTAATGGTTTTAAATAAAGTCTACCCTCGTCTTTCTTGAGGACAGTGGTGGGGTCGTCCCCTCCACTGGCCCTCATTATAGCCGAGGGTTCAACTTACCAAATTAATGGTTTTAATGAAGTCTACCCTCGTCTTTCTTGAGGACAGTGGTGGGGTCGTCCCCTCCACTGGCCCTCATTATAGCCGAGGGTTCAACGTACCAAATTAATGGTTTTAATGAAGTTTACCCTCGTGTTTCTTGAGGACAGTGGTGGGGTCGTCCCCTCCACTGGCCCTCATTATAGCCGAGGGTTCAACTTACCAAATTAATGGTTTTAATGAAGTCTACCCTCGTCTTTCTTGAGGACAGTGGTGGGGTCGTCCCCTCCACTGGCCCTCATTATAGCTGAGGGTTCAACTTACCAAATTAATGGTTTTAATGAAGTCTACCCTCGTCTTTCTTGAGGACAGTGGTGGGGTCGTCCCCTCCACTGGCCCTCATTATAGCCGAGGGTTCAACTTACCAAATTAATGGTTTTTAACAGAGTCTACCCTCGTCTTTCTCGATGACAGTGGTGGGGTCGTCCCCTCCACTGGTCCTCATTATAGCCGAGGGTTAAACTTACCAAATTAATGGTTTTAAATAAAGTCTACCCTCGTCTTTCTTGAGGACAGTGGTGGGGTCGTCCCCTCCACTGGCCCTCATTATAGCCGAGGGTTCAACTTACCAAATTAATGGTTGTTAACAAAGTCTACCCTCATCTTTCTTGAGGACAGTGGTGGGGTCGTCCCCTCCACTGGTCCTCATTATAGCCGAGGGTGGTTCTCTGTAGAAGTTTTCATGCGTACTAGAACTGATAACCACTGGATGAGGGGGAACATTGACATTTCTCATTAATTTTCCAAAGTGTTATGTTGCAGCAACTCTTATTACAATTATGGTCTATCAGGACCTTACAACACTACTGATAGTATTTCTTCAAATGATCTGCATTCCAGGGGTTGGAAAAAGGTTCCCCTTCTAGGTTTTCTAGTCTATAGGTCCCAGGGACGACTTCATCGATGACCCTATAGGGGCCGTGCCAATTAGGATGGAGTTTGTTGGGCTTTTGCCAAGTCTTCTTGAGTACCAAGTCCCCCACTGCGATAGGCCTCTGTTTCACCCTCTGATTGTAGAACCGTGCGGTCCTCTGCTGGTAGGCGGCCTGCCTTATCTCAGCGTCCTCCCTTCTTTCCTCAATCAGGTCCAAGTCGAGTCTCCTCTCTTTCGCATTTTTCTGGGGGTCATACACCTGGACTCTATGCGTAGGAAACTCAATCTCGGTGGGGATGACGACTTCTTATCCGTAAGCTAGCATGAATGGGGTCTCCCCGGTAGAGGTCCTTACTGTCGTCCTGTATGCCCACAACACGGCATATAACTCCTCGACCCATCTTCCTTTTGCCTCCTCAAGCCTCTTCTTAATTCCATCTAGGATTGTCCTATTCGTAACTTCGGTTTGCCCATTGGCCTGAGGTCGGCCTGGGGTGGAGAAGAATTATTTGATACTTACCCTCTCACAGTATTTCTGTAGAGAGGCATTCTTGAACTGAGTCCCGTTATCCGAGATGAGGGTGTTGGGGAGACCATATTTGTATATAATATTTTTCCAGATGAACTGGAAGGTCTTCTTCTCGGTGATCGTCACCATCGGCTCCGCTTCCACCCATTTTGAAAAATAGTCAATGGCTACGATGAGGAATCGATAGTTATTGATGGCCCTAGGCAAGGGTCCTACTAGATCAATTCCCCATACTGCGAATGGCCATGAGGATGTAATGGAAGTAAGAGGCTGATGGGGCTGGTGAGGGATGGTGGCAAATCTTTGACATTTGTCACACTTTTTTACATATGCCGCGGCGTCTTTCCCCAAGGTCGGCCACCAGTACCCCTGGGTGATCACCCTCTTCGCTAAGGATCTGCCCCCGATGTGGCTTGAGCACGATCCTTCGTGCACATCTTGCAAGATGGAAGGGACTTCGAAGAGATGCACACACCTAAGTAAGGGGAGCAAAAACCCCTTTTTGTACAAGGTGTCTCCAATGACAGTGAATTTTGCAGCCCTATACCTCAGCTTCTTCCTTTCTTGCCTTGCTTCTGGCATCTCACCCTCTTTAATGTATCTGATCAGGGGGTCCAACCACGAGGCTTCTTGAGAAACATTTAGGCAATTGCTAAGTGTTCCCTCTGCGTCTTCAATTGTTGGCCGAAGAAAAATTTCTACTGGGACCGTCCTCCTGATATCTGTTCTTGTTGCCGAGGCCAACCTAGCAAGGGCATCAGCACGGCCATTGTCGAGCCTAGGTACCCTCCTTAATTTTACTTCTCTAAATCCCTTCAGTAATGACCTCACCTTCTCAAGGTACTTAGCCATCCTCTCGTTCTTAGCCTCGTAGGCTCCTAGTATCTGATTCACTACTAGCCTTGAATCACTATGGACCAAAATCTGGCCGACACTAAGAGACTTGGCCAATGAGAGGCCTGCTACTAAGGCCTCATATTCAGCCTCATTGTTGGAGGCTTTGAAGTTGAACCTCAGGGCGTATTTAACGTCTGTGCCATCGGGTGCTGATAGTATCAGTCCAGCACCACTTCCGCTGTCACAGGAGGACCCATCAACGAAGAGGCTCCACAGAGTCTTTCCCTCTGAAAAATTTCCCTCAGAGAGGGATCCCTGTCTAAAGATGTATCTTCCCTCTTCGTTTTCAGTCACTTTCCTTCTAGTGGTGCTTGTCTCAGCCCTATCTGTGGGTCTGTCTTGTTGTGTATATGTCTTCCCGAGGGTCTCACCCTCGGCCTCATCATCTTCCCAAGTGAACTCAGCCACGAAGTCTGCCAGTGCCTGCCCCTTAATGGCCGTCCTAGGCTGATACACAATGTCAAACTCCCCCAGTTCTATAGCCCAAGCCATCAACCTACCTGATTTTTTTAGCTTGTGTAGGACCTGCCTAAGAGGAGAGTCGGTGAGGATGACCATTGTATGGGACTGGAAGTACGACTTCATCTTCCTCGAGGCATGGATCAAGGCGTAGGCCAACTTCTCCATCCTCGGGTATCTTTGCTCTGCCCCCTGGAGTGCCTTGCTGTTAAAATACACAGGTTTTGTATCCCGTCTTCGTCTCTCACAATGGCTGCACTGATGGCCGACTCTGAGACGACGAGGTACACATGAAGTCGTTCACCCTTCATGGGTCGTGACAGCAGAAAGGGAGACCCTAAGTATGACTTCAGGTCCCTGAAAGCCTTATCACACTCTTCACTCCATTCGAAGGCCTTCCTAAGGATCTTAAAGAATGGCAAACACTTGTCTGTGGCCCTAGACACGAACCTATTTAAGGCAGCAACTCTCCCTGTGAGTCTCTGAACGTCTTTAATGGACTTGGGGGTCTTCATCTCAACAAGGGCCTTTATCTTTTCAGGATTGGCCTCGATGCCTCTTTGGTTGACAATGAACCCCAGGAACTTCCCTGCCCCTACCCCGAAGACACACTTGGCCGGGTTAAGCTTCATCTGGTATTTGTCCATCGTATTAAAGGTCCTCTCCAGGTCTGCCACATGATCCTCTACCTTCAGACTCTTAGTCAGCATATCATCTACATAGACCTCGATTGACTTCCCAATTTAGTCTTCAAACATTTTATTTACGAGGCGCTGGTACGTTGCCCCCGTATTTTTGAGGCCAAAGGGCATGAGCCTGTAACAGTATGTCCCCTTGTCGGTGATGAAGGCTGTCCTCTCCGAGTCTTCAGGGTTCATGAAGATCTGGTTATACCCTGAATAGGCATCCATAAAACTCATGAGCTCATGGCCTGCGGTAGCGTCTACCATCTGGTCGATGCGGGGAGAGGGAAGCTGTCTTTGGGACAGTGCTTGTTGAGGTCTGTAAAGTCCACACACATTCTCCACTTGTCGTTGGCCTTTGGGACAATGATTGCATTGGACAGCCATTCAGGGTAGATGACATCTCTGATAAATTCAGCGTCTTCCAACTTCTTGACCTCGCCCCTAATGACCTCATACTTTTCTCTAGAGTAAATTCTCCTCTTCTGCTTTACCGGCTTCACTCCCTCTACCACATTGAGCTCATGGCACATGATTTCAGGGTCAATCCCTGTCATATCTACATGACTCCATGCGAAGACGCTTCGCCTTCCCCTCAACAGTTTAATGAGGTCTTCCTTGATATTGGGCTTCAGAGACTTGCCGACTTGAACGGTTTTTTCTGGGTCATCCTCATCGAGGATGATGGATTCTACCTCTTCCGCGGCCTCTCCTTTCTTTAGCTTCGTCTCATCCCTGGGGTCTAAGGTATCAATATTATAAGTGGTAGTAACCCTCTTGTGTGCCTCCCTTTCTTCAGCGGAGTTGTAGTAACATTCTCGTGCTGTCGTCTGGTCTCCCTGAACTTCCCCCACCCCGTTAGGGGTAGGAAATTTGATCATCTGGTGGACCGTAGACGGCACAGCTTCAAACCCCTTCAGGGCCACACGCCCAGTATGATGTTGTAGGCTGAAAACACATGCTCATCTATCACAAAGAAACTGACCTTCTTGGTGAGCCATCTCGGCCATTCGTCCCCCATCCTGACATCAGCCTCATACACTCTAAGGGGATGAACCTTTTCCCCACTGAACCCAATCAGTGGATGATGGTACGGGACAAGTCTAGCACGACTGAGACCTAAGGCTTTGAAGCATGGCCAAAACATCACATCTGCAGAGCTACCTCCATCTACCAGTATCCTCGGCACCTCACACCCGTGCACTCTGGTAGTGATGACGAGAGGGTCATCATGCGGGGCCAAGAGGCCTTTGAAGTCCATTCTTGAAAATCCCACTATCAGAGTGTCCATATCAACCTTCTTCCTCTTTTCTGACTTGACCTCCAGAGAGGTTGAGTGTACCGTCTTCGTCACTGCTTTGGCCTCGTCCACATGGGCCTTTCTGTCAGCGACCTCAGACCCTCCTCCTTCTAGACCCTCGGAGATCATTCCCACTCCGAGTGAGATCATATTAAGCCTCTTGACAGGGCCGTGGTCGTCTCTCGGCGGGAGGTCAGGGTCGTCCTCATCATCAGAAGGGTCATCACCTCTTTTTTGAGGACCTTCTCTACATGCATCGCCTCGCTTCTTTCTGGGGTCGTCCCTTCGGCCCCTCTTGAAGGCACCTTTGTCGACGTACTTTCTGAGCATCCCTTCCTTCAGCGTCTTCTCAATCTCATCTTTCAGAGCAAAGCATTTGTCTGTTACGTGGCCATGGTCTTGGTGAAATTCACACCACAGGTTCTTATTCCTCTTGTCGGGGGCTGCCCTCAGCTTCTCTGGCCACTTCAGGGACCGGTCACTCTTTATCTCATTGAGGATCTGTTCACAACTGACCGTTAGAGGGGTGTAACCAGCGAACTTGTCATCCGCGGACCTCTTCTTCCCCTCCTTGTTCTTCTTAGGGTATTTACCCCCACTAGCACCTCCCTTTTCGTCTTCATATTTTGCGGCCATCGCCTCTTCGGCGTTCATCACCTTTCCTGCTGTCGACAACAGCTCAGCCATCGTCCTCGGAGGGTCTTCAGCAAGCTTCCATAACAGCTTCCCTTTTTGGAGTCCTCCAATCAGGGCTGTCATAGCTATGCTTTCCTCATAGTCTTCCACCTCCAGCTTCTCTTTATTGAATCTGGCTATGTAGTCTCTCAGACTCTCATTCTTTCCTTGCTTAACATAGAGCAGGTGTGTGGTCTTCTTCTGTGGTCTCACCCCTAAACAAAAGTTGTGGATGAACCGATCTGCCAACTGCTTGAAGTTTTCAATGGAATTTTTTGGAAGATACGTGTACCAGACATGCGCAGCCCCTGTCAGGGTACCAGAAAAGGCACGACACCTCATCTCATCTGAGATAGAGTATATGTCTGCTACTGATTGATACATCTCCACGTGGTGGACAGGGTTGGTGCTCCCATCGTATCTTGGGGTGACCACAGGAGGCTTGAACTTTGATGGCGTGGGGAAGTTGACTATCTTTGCCACAAAAGGTGAGCCTATGGTGTATCCCTTCTGAAGAGGGCCCCGACTCTTCAGTATGTCGCCAATCTTATCCTATAACCGCTGGATTGAGTCATTCCAGGGCCTCACAGGGTTGGCCTGGCCGATGTTATCCCCTGCTGCCTCTCCGAGGTGGACGGAGGGTTCTACTGCAGCAGGCCTGTGTCGGCTGTTCACTTCCCTCTGGCCGTAATCTCGTCCTCGGGGTCGGCCATCTGCTGCCTCCCTCCTGGATCTCGCAGCACTTCTTGGCCTGGACAACTGTTCCCGCAGGTCATTTACTGGGCCTAGCCTCTCAAAGGCCGCCCCCCTGCTCAAGATATCAAAATGGGCCTACGTCCACTGTGTTGCCTCCTTCTCATTATGAAGTGTGGAATAAATAGATAAAGCAGGCAAACAGAGAGTAGACAAGATATAGAGTGGTTCAGCCCCTAAAATGGGCCTACGTCCACTGTATTGCCTCCTTCTCATTATGTGCATCGCATTGTACAATATTATCATGCCTCTAGAGGCGTACAAGGATGAGAAGGAAGGAGTACATGATAGTATTAGGGATTCCGGTGTGCCCGTGAGGTGGATGTGGTGTAGATTCTAGGCCTCCAAAGCTTATGTTGGGGTGATGTAGAGAGAATCTGTGTTGTAGTGCCTCGGGTGTGTCTGGAATCGATCCCTCTCTTTTAGGCATGAACCTCTATTTATAAGGTAGTGTGTTGAATCACGTGCCCTGAGCACGTGGCGTACACCAAGTCTGCAGTAGATGTGGATGAGGGTGTGCGCCCGAGCAGCAGCGCTGCTGTTAAAGGGGGACCGCGGACCTAAGCTGGGGTGCCGCAGCCTCTTATGGAGAGGGCCGCACCCTTCAGTTATTCTGGCCGCGCCTTGAGTGAGATACCTGCCGCGGCCTGTGTGGCCTGTGCCATACTTGTCCTATCAATAAGCCCCCAAGCCGTAGTGCCAAGGGAGATATATTGGGACTGCAGCTAAGTAGCCTAGGTGCCGCGATGCTTCCAAAGCGACGATTTGTCTTCCGCGCTCCCTTATATAAATTGTTTCTCGCCGTGGACTTCATTACGTTTCTAAAACTTTTGAGAGCAAATCGAGAGCGAAACTCTGCATATTTCTTCTTGCATATTCCGACGACCCTCCGAGGCGGTGCGTGGCAGTTCAAGGTGGTCTGCAGCTGATTCTTCGCGATTCTCTTCATTCCCAGGTGATTTTTCAACCACTATTTACAATTTTCTTCCCTGTTTATGCCTTTCCTGGTTCATTTGCTAGAAATATAGGGTTTTACTTGTTTGTTTTGCTTTTTCCCACATATGCTGCATATAACATACATATCACTGTTCTTGATGTTCATAGTCGAACCCTCCACATTCTGTGAATTAGATCTTAGAATTGTTAAAAATTGGATAATCAACTGTTTAGGATAGATGCCGCAGCCTCCAGCATTAGCACCCTCTGAGTTAGAAAATTGACCTGGGTCTGAAGCGAGGCGTGGCTGTCATAGAGGTGATTAAGGTGATTGTATAGTTGCACGATCTCATCCTTGACTTCTGCACTCTGGCTGGATTCTCCCTCCATCTCTGCTTTTGTTAGTCTTTACAATGTATATATATAATCTGAGAACAAACTAACAGAAGTGAGAAATCTCAGAGATACTGAAGTAACCAAGTAGGAAATGGAGGCTGCAGCCACTGCTACGGGGCACCGCGGCCGCGGCCATAAGGCGCGTAGCAAGATGCACTGCCGCGGCCTCATATGATACACCATGGTAGAGCTAGAGCCCGACTGATTACGCTCCTCAATGTTTGAAGCTTTTGTAACTACCCTAGTGGAGGCCACGGCCCTAAGACATATTTACTGTCTGGCTGCATCCCCTCCTAGGCAGCAAGGAGCAATCCAAAACCTGAAGCTCGGGAATTGAGTTTCTCTCCCGAAACTTATGGGGAGCACACCTACTAGGGTTTGTCCATGAGTAAATAACCTCTCGCTGCACACACGACACAGTTTCAATGATAACCCTAGATCATAGGCCAAGAACAACAAAAAAGGAGTAGATACAATCCCTCCCTAATCATTCATCTTTTTTAGGCAAAAGCCCGTCATGCTTTTCGATACTAGCTAGATAGAATGATATCACAGGGGTATGCAAGATGGATCTAAAGCCATAAGATGGAGTATATCTGAATATAAGAAATACCCACCTATGGGTGTGAATATGATGCGGAGTCCAATAACCAGTAACCGACCCGTGAGGAGATGACCCAAAGGACCTTCCGGGATCGAATAAGGTGTTTGAAGAACTCATATATGCAGAGAAATAAGATTGAAATGTCTCGTTTCCCACAGACTGCGCCAAACTGATGATGCTAAGATTTAGCACCACCGGATAAGTGATAGTGAGCTCAAACAGTAGCTTCCATGGCAGCCATATAAGTGTATAAGTGTGTAGAAGGGGATGAGTATAAGAGGAAATAAGACAATGATGTATAGTGGTTCAGCCAATTTAGCCTACATCCACTGTGAGTGTGCGATCCACTAAGTATGGGCACTAATGGCCTTGAATACAATGCACATAACCCTCCCTCTCTCTCTCTACTGTGGGTACAAGCAGAGTCTTAGCTAGGGCTACAGTTAATTGATCGATCCCCTGTAGGGTTGTAGGTGACAAGTATATATAGGTCTTGGGGGGTGTAGTGTACCCCCCAACTATGCATGGTGCATGTGAATGATGATCTAGCCAATCCCCTGTTGACACCTGTAGATGCCAAATGATGACATAATATTCCCTCACGTGAGGGTGTGATTCGGTTACAACGGTCTCCCCTGTGCCATGTGAGCCTCACGCGTACTGTTCCACGTGTCTCCCAAACCACGCGCTGTGATGATGTCACCCTCGGCATATGAGCTGAGGCCGAGGGTAAAGTTCCTTCCAGTAGTGAGTCTGATCCAATTCTAGCCTCGTAGGGTCGGCACCTCGTAGGGTCGGCTGGAGCCTGGTGAAGGGTCGGCCCCTCGTAGGGTCGGTTGGAGCCTGGTGAAGGGTCGGCCCCTCTGAGGTGTCGTATGGAGCCTGGTGGAGGGGTCGGCCCCTCGTAGGGTCGTCTGTTTGGAGGTAATCCTCAGCCAGGCCGAGGATATAAACGGGTATATCATACACCCATTATCGATAATCTATCATTAAAAAACATCAAAAGGTCAAAACACCAGGTACTTCTGATTCATGGAAGGTTTCCTTGATGTCAAAACAAAGGAACAAAGTAAAAGGAGAGATTATACTACTTTAATACAATATAATATTTTATTTTTCCTTTTGGGTTGAACCAACAACAACATCCATTAGTAAAGAGGGTTTTAGTGATAGAAACCCCTACCAAGCACAAATATGTGAAATCTTATTTCTACTGTGGCACCCAAAGTAAAACTTTACAGTCATGTGACAAGCTGTAGTATGCCTGGTTAGTACTAGACGCAAATAAAACTCTAATTTTCAAGATATTTGTATGCGAGGGGTTAATTTGAAATATCATTAAAAAATTAAAAAAAATTAAATAGGGTATATAAAAGGCTAAATCAAATAACGGTGATCTCAAGTGCATGCGACAAGAAATGTATTTTAATCGATCTTTTATCTCTTCATCCATTTTCCTTAGTTCAAGATCTTGGGGTTACTTCTCTCATTGTTCTAACTAGTTCATGTGTTGATGTGTTGTAGTCTTTGAGGAAAGGACCAGTAATACTATTTGAAAGGCAGCCAAACAGTCCTTAGAATCTTACGGGAAGAAAATTTGTAAATGTTAAATTATTTCATTCTATTTTAAGGCATAAACATATTTTATCTAGTTTTCATTTACTTATTCATTGATTTTTATTTTATTTTGACAGCTCAGGGTATCCGGCCCTGTAGAGCACCTGACAAAAACCTAAGGGTATGTTTATACCTTGCTAAATTACATGGACCAGAGTATATTATGGGAGGTCTCCCTAATCAAAACTCTTTTCCTTCAAATTGTTAGGTAAGAGCCCATGCCACTAGGCCACCCCCTTATAGTTTCAAAGATATTCTCCTTAGGTCACTTTTTCTTAAGGCATATCATTCCTCTTATCCATTAGCATTCCTTGTATGGAATTTGAGATTTGTACTTGGTGTTAAGCATTAAGACCCACATTTTTAAATCGAGCACACACACACACATATATATACAAACACAAATAATTAGATGTGCGAATTGTGACACCTCGCCTACTAAAATACCGGGTGGCCAACCCGTGATCAAAATATAATGTTGGTCTCATATGGCTCTTTCTCAGCATCATTGTCGAAAACGTTTAAAAGTTACTAACCACCTAGTAGTTTAATTAGACTGGTGCCAAATTTTATCTTTTATCAATTAACAACACGCGAAAGTAAATAATAATTTAAACCATCAACATAAACTGATAACTAAATCCAACACAGATGAATGATATGAATAAGATGACTGAATCAACTATCGTTTAATTTTTTTTTTCAAAAACTAAAACCATAACCTGGATACACAATGTCAAATAAATAACTGAATACTGAAACTGAGGGCGACATGCCCAAATGAGTACTGAAGTAAGGTCCCAACACTCTGAGTGAATGAATGAATGAAGCGTTTATAACCAATTTCCTGCAACTTTCACATAAGCTACAGCTGCGCATCCCTGGATAGAATTCTCAAACTGGGCGTCCCTGTGGCGTGACACCTAAAAGGTTTTGGAAAAAAATTTGGCACAGGTCAGAGTCCAAGTAAAGCATTTTGAAAATATTTAGCAAGCAGTTAAATTGCAATAATTAAATATGAATGCACACTCTTCATATTAAGCTAGTGTCGCACTCACTTGAGGTATTAGTCACCCCTAGTCTAATGTGCACACCGAACGCTTGCCTACTAACCTTCCTAGTTAAGTTACCCCACCTAACTAGTCGCATTACACCTCTTTCTACCGCATTACTCTAACCTGAGTATTGTTACTTTGATTATTAAGTTGTCTTCTCCTCAACTCATTATTCGGTTCAAATATATTAATTCATATAACGTTCACACTAGTTATATAGAAAATCACCTTGTTAAATCAAATAACTTTCACACTTATGTATTAATCCCGTATATAATCATCTACTCATATTATATACGTATTAGTATACTACAACATTCACACACGTGTCAAGTATATAACCATCCTCCCGAGTAAGGATTCACCGGATGTTTCTCTAAAATGATATAATCTCAAGTATACTCATTCACCTGGACATCCCGACTCGGTTAGCTCCCCGAATCAGTGAAAATAATAAAATGTAGCAGAGGTGGTCATAGTTCCCATCGAAAGTGAGACCGAATCATACCCAAAGCGCCTCCTCTCTGATAGAATCACAACATATAAATACCTGGGGATTATACTCGCTATGCATTCACTAGCTAGGGGATTCACCCACATCGCGCAACCTTCTATGATAGCACTATAGGGGTATGTATTCTTATAAGTATTATTATATATATTATCACACAAAATTGTATATGTATATTTAGTGAAAGCCCGGCTAACCCGTGCCCGACCCCCGTAGCACTAGCCCGAAATACCCAAGTCTATATCCCGACTCGTAATTTAATAAATCGTACATTAATTAATTTGTCATTTAAGTTGTGTCACCCAACTATAATACCCCAATTCACTCATTCAATCCATATCTTCTCCCATTATAATTTATTCCACAAAACTCCACTATTTAGCTTAACTCTTCTCGTTAAATTCAGTATTCGATAATTTATTATGTATCTCTAATAATAAATTAAGTCGGCTACTCCGTGCCTAACTCCCGATGCACTAACCTGAAAATATTTGAGTCACAATCTCCGACTCTTAATCAAACTATTTTCTCCTCCATTAATTTTATGAACAACGTCTCTCAACAAAAATGTTCGGACTCCCCAACCTGATTCGTAAATTAAATCCTTAGGAATTTATTCCATAAAAACCCTTTTAATTATTTATCCTTTTATTTCACTCTAAGATTCATTATTTCGACCTCCTAATACTCTAATGTGACACCCCACCTAATAAAATACCAGGTTATCAGTTCTATATAAAATTAAATAGGAATCTCATTTGGTTCATTCTCAGCATCACCGTCGAAAACTTTTTTAAATCTTACTAACCACCTAGTATTAAAAAAGAAATGATGCCAAATTTTATCTTTTGAATTAACCAAAACATGAAGTGTAACAAGAGACTAAATAGAATCATCACAATTTAATATAGTCTAAGCATTCCACAAATATCTTAATCAAATGTTAGCCGAATAAACATCGACAAAAAGAAACATCCAAACTAAAATAATTTGACAGGCAGAAAATAAATTCCATACAATCTGAGTTGAAATGAACTGAATAACTGTAGTGAGCAACATGCTCAAATATACAACTAAGAATAAAATTCCTAAAATAGGAATGAATGAAAGAGGCGTCTAATCCAATCCTATAACACCCACATATGTCGCAGCTGCGTCAACCTGGAATAGAATCAAGTCTGGCATCCCTATGGTCGGATACCTAAAAGGTTTTGAAAATAGTTGACCCAAATTTTTTTGAAAGTATTTAGCAAGTGAATTAAATTGCAGTAAATCGAAATGAATGAATGTTCTTCATATTTAAGCTAGTGTCGCACTCCCTTGAGAATTGGTTCACCCCTCAACTATAGTGCACACCTAACGTTTTCTACATAACCCACCTATTCCTCTACCCCATGATTAGTTCTTGATAATATCCTTCCTGGCACACTACTCTAGCCCGAGTATGTTTAATATATGATTTATAAGTTATATATCACATTAACTTAATTAATAATTTATCATTTGGGACCATATAACATTCGCACATGTTATATATAACCACTACAGTTCAAATAATGTATTTTACGTGTATATAAATATCGACACCATATATACGTATCATCGTATTACAAATTCACACACATGTCGTAAATATATAACTATCATCCCGAGTAGGCACTCACCAGATGTTTCTCTACAATACTATAAATCCAGGTATACTCATCCACCCGAACACCCTGACACGGTTAGCTCCCCAAACCAGTGAAACAAAATAAACGTCGTAGAGGCGGTCATAGTTCCCTCCGAAAATGAGATCGAATCATACCTAAGACGTCTCACCCCTAAATACAGATGCTATGACCTAAGGACTATACTCACCCTGCTCCTCAAGTCAGGGGATTCACCCACATCGCGCAACCTCCTATGATAGCACTAGAGGAGTATGTATTCCTATAAATATTATTCACACTAATATTTATAAAGCACACACACACACACACACACACACACACACACACACACACACACATATATATATATATACAGTATTGCTCTTGTGCATACCAGTCCGTATTTTAAGAGTGCGGACGGGAAATGTGTTACCTGGCGGTGAGCCTAGAAATTATAGGCTAAATTATAGGCACTCTCTCTTCTGGGCTTACCGTCAGGTGACACATGTTCGGTCCGCACTTTTAAAATGCGGACTGGTATGCACAAGAGCAGTACTGTATATATATATATATATATATATATATATATATATAGAGAGAGAGAGAGAGAGAGAGAGAGAGAGAGGATCAAGTGAGGTCTCCCAATTTGAGGACCCTGAATGAGGTCCATTTTTTTAAAATAGTAAAAAAAAAATTGGAGTTGATTTTTTTTCTATGATTTTTAAACATTTCAGTAGGACCATACAAAAATAATCAGCTGAAAATGAATTTTTTTACTATTTTAAAAAAATCGGTTAAACTTTGTCAGTTTTTAACAACTTGAAAACTGACACAGTTTGATCGATTTTTTAAAAATAGCAAAAAAAATTGAGTTGATTATTTTTTTATGCTCTTATTGAAATGTTTAAAAATCATAAAAAAAATCAGCCAAAAATATTTTTTTTACTATTTTAAAAAAATTGACCTCATTCAGGGTCCTCAAACTGAGACCTCAGTTGATCCTTTTCCTCCCTCTCTCTCTCTCTCTCTCTCTCTCTCTCTCTCTCTCTCTCTATATATATATATATATATATATATATATATAATCCACGCTACTCCGTGCACAATTACCATAACACTATCCTAACATTTCAAGTCTATATACCAACTTGTAATTTAAATAATTTCCACATTTATTTATTTATAACTCGAGTTGTGTCACCCTACTAATTTACCCAGAATCATTCCTTCGGTCCGAAATTTCATCTTCTAGAACTTATTCCTCAAATTTCAAACTATCATTCGTACGTAGTATGTTTCTCTCGAATACTCACCGTACTTATTACTTTCGATTTTTACTCACTATCGTATTTATATGATTTTTCACACAACTCTAAGGGCCCTAGTTAACCATTCATCATTTTTCAGTAGTTATTCCCGTCTTCACTATTGGTCATAAACATAGGTCCACTCATCACTACGTCACCCTTCTCGAATTTCATTCATTTATCAATTACGGATATTTTCTCAATTATCCAAATACTTACTTGTCTTACTTTATATAGACCTAATCTCCACTTTAGGACTAATGTCCTTATTATAGAACAACAATCACAATCAATCAATCTCGGCAACCTCCAACGGAATAACAACTAAAAATAATATATCTTAAAATTTGTCCCACGAATCTGTCCAGATTTTTAAAATGCCATTTTGAGGTATTTTGGAGTCGTTTTTGGAGAAAACGTATCAGGGAACAAAATACAAAAAACTTGATTTTCTACGAGGCGAAGTGAACTAAATAGCCATTTTCGAAACCAAAACGTCTAAAATAGTTTCTAAATTAACGGTTTAATTTATCCAATTTCATAGACTTCTTCAAATTCAAGAAGTTGTTCTCCGATTCAATCCTACCCATCAAAACCAAATTTAGATATCAACTAACCCAAAAATCATATCATCTTATCACACCCACTATGATATGAATAGAAATCTGTAATTAATTTAAAAGCAAGTTTAACCAATTGCCTTAGGGTTCGTAGAGTCTGAATCCTTTGGTGTAGATAATGATTATTTGATGAAGAACACACACATTTGTTCTTGATTTTGGCTCCCGTGGTTTCTCCAATCCCACTTCTCTCTCTCTCAACTGGATTTTCTAAAATGTGTTATACTTGTCAGACCCTCTTACTTTTAGGGTTTAATAACTCAATCCCATTTTTAGGCTTGTGGGTTTATAAAAAGGGGCCAAACACTCTTATGTGTGCTTTGTTATGCCTAAAAATGCCCGGAAACCCATTTACTACCCCTGGGAACTATTTTCTGACTATTTTGACCCATCTTGACTCAACCGTAACTCATAATTGCCATCCGAATTATTTTACTAAAAGTTCTTATCTAGACCCCAATATAGTCTATGCCAGACTCCCGGCTGGGATAGATAAATGCCACGTAACTATTGCTTGTTATGACGTAATTAAACTATTACTATTCACTTAGTAAATTTAAATCCCATAAATATTAATTGTTTACTCACCAGTGTAATACCCCGTAATTTTAAATGACTTTTAAAATGGGTTATATTTTAAATTAATGGATTAATTAGATGTTATTATTAATTAATTCATTCGGGTTTATCCGGACGGTGGATATTAAAATGGATGATTCTGAATACTACTTAAAGATATTTAGGTAATATATGAAATGTGATGTCATTGATATGACTGTATGATATAAATTCGGTAATTTATATTTTTAGTCACACGCGGTATGGGACGTGTCGGGACTAGTTTATTAAATTAAAAAGGAAATTTATTTTTTATCGATCTAATAGTCATTTCGACTGCGTCGTTGCGTCCGGAAGGTTCGAAATAGTTAGAAAAGTCTATTTGGATGTTTATTTTGAGTTTCGGGTCATTTGGGAATGAATAGACAACCCGAAAGGGCATTTTGGTCATTTTTCTAGGGGGGATGAATAGTGATTTCGGATTTGGAACTATTATAAGTATTAGTAGATTAAGTGTATGGCGGTTATTCATCTCCTCTTCACAAATAAGAGCAGCCATCTTCCTAGAGAGAGTGTAAGAGTGCTTGGGAAGGGAAAAGTCACTTGGGAAGGAGAAGAACAAGAACCAAGGTTCACCACCACCAACCACCACCGAAGTTTGATCGGAGAAGGGACAACCAACTGAGATATACTACTCCAAAGGATCAAACCTACAAGAAAGGCAAGTGTTTGATAATGGCAATTTAAGTTTGTATATTGTCCATGTTAGAATAGTATGAAAAGAGAAGATTATTCATGTTTGGAAGAAATAATGGAGTAGTAAATGGATTTCTGGAAAACTGAAATGATATAGAAATTTAACTCATGTTTTAGGATGATAATAATCCACGAAATAGTCATAAATCTGTTGAAGAAATTATGAAAACCATTGATGTGTTCTTGAAGATGTTATGTTGATAATTTCTAGAAATAAGGAGATAAACATGCTTTTTAATCCAATCCCTTGATGATTCTAGGATGTTTAGTGTACTGAAAATCGTTCATATATGTTGGCATATCATGTAGTAATAATAATAACTCATTTTGGAGGTTAATATGAAGGTTTGAATGAGTAAAAATGGTGAAACCCGTAGTTGCTGAAATGCAGAAAAACCAGGCTGTGACTTGAGTGATCGACCCCTACCTTCGATCGATCGACCTCCCCAGATTATGTAAAGTTGTTTCTTTTTAAATGTTGATTCTTATCCCAAACCTTTTGTGGATTTTTGATGATTATTATTTGGATATTATGAGACCTAGAAAATATCAGTAAACCCTTGATAAGATTTGAATTAATTTGATTTGGATTCGAGTGATTTAAATGATGAAAATTATATTGAATGGAATTTCGGTTGCTAGATTCATTTGTTAAAAATTCCAAATGGGGATGGATGAGGATTTAAGATAGGACCAGTAGGGGTGATACAACACTTGGGTATCCTTAAGTTTACAATAGGGTTTAATCCTAAGTGAAAGAATATGTGTTTATAAGAGATTTGAAACTATCGGTTTTAACCTTAATTAAAAGGAGAACTAAACTCGTAGTAGTTCGGGAGAAATAATGTTATGGACCGGTAGGATATTATTGACTTCTTACTGAATATATGAGGAAAAACCAATTTGAATCTTATGAGATGGGAGCTTAGAATACATTTGATTGAAAGAGGGTATGAGGTTATCCCGATTGCATAGTTAAAGTTTTCGGACCTCCTAGATCGACAAAGTTAAGTAGTAGTGTATTGGAGGGGTTCCTTGTTTGGATTTCGCTTTGCGAGACGCTCCGCGCATAAACCTTAACGACGTCGGTAGTGGAGAGATGCTATAGGATGCGAGGATAATTAAATTATGAAGTAAAGATATGATATTTTAAAAAGAGATATAATGCTACGTATGAGAAATATCTTAGGGTAGTGATAATTACCTTATTGATATTATATTATAGGTATGATAATACCTATTTGATTGATTGATGATTATGTGTATGACATACCTAGCTTACTTGCTATCGGTGGGAGGTTTACGCGTGAGGGAAGTCATTTCCTGATGAATCCATGGGATCTTTGATTTGTCGCTCGAGAACATAGGTCTATGAAAGACTTATCGGGGAGTTGATAAGTCCGCTGACTATGGGTGCGTAGGTATGTACGTGACCCATGGATACGAGAACTATGTTCGCCTCCAATTTGTTTGTTGTTGTTTGTGGTTCGTGGAATCTTACCGAACCTGTAGTCCCTTATTCGGTGACCTGCGATGATGGGACATGATAGCAGAGTAATGCATTGCACCACAGCTGTGACTCGGGGTGCCGTATTATATATGAATATATATATAATGGATTAAATGGTTACATGATTATATATTGTGTTTAAATCTATCTACGGTGATAATTGTAGATAACGGTGAATAGAGAAAGATAATGGAACTAAGTGAATGAATGTATATGCTTATATAATTGAAAAGCTTAACTCATGTTAATGAGAAACGATTCATATTTAATTGAGAAATGATTCATGTTAATGAGAAAAGATGAGAAATGTAAATGAATAATAATGTGACGTATGGTATGGGACATACGGGGATTATGATATGGGAATGGAATTATAATATGGAGACTAGAGAAGAGGAACCATGAACTAGGAGGTTAATAGGAAACGTTAAGTGTGCACTCTAGTTGAGAGGTGAGAATTGCAAGTGAGAGTTGGATCTAACATGTACATAATAAATGCTTTATTGCACTTGTTAAATACTTGCTATTTTAAAATAATCTACACATTCGGGCTCTGACCCGTTTCCTTGCATATTTTCTCTTCTATTGTATCTCTATATCAGGTGTCCAGCAACAGGGACGCCAACCATAGTTGATTTTGACGAGCTATGGAGCCATGGAGGTTTTTCTTAGACGCTTTTCATCTTTTTTATTCACAGTATTCTTACATAGGGCATGTCGCCCAAAGGGTTTCAGTTATCATTTTCTGTCGGAGTTAAATACTATTGTATTTGTGTCCTTTTAATATATTTAACATTGTTGGGATTATTGTAAAGGATTTATATTATTTGGGAATGTTTATTCCAGTTGCATTTAAATTCTTTTGAGTTATTTATTTAGTGATCTGTGTTGTAGAATATAATGTGTTGTGTTATTCTTAAACTGGAAATGGGTTTTGTTAAATTAAAATTTAAGTTTTTAACACCAGCTTAATTGAGTTTTGGGTGAGTTGTAAATGTTTTCGACAGTGATGCTAAGAATGAGCCAACTGTATATTCTGTTTTAATTTGGTATGGGACTGGCCACCCGGTATTTAATTAGGCGGGGTGTTACAACCAGATTAATTTTCAATAAATATAAGTAATAATGAATTAAATTAAATTACGACACACAAGTAATTTAATATTAATCGAATTAATTAAATAATAAATGCCCAAAAATACAAGGTGTTGCATACTTCCGCCCTTACAAGGGAATTTCGTCCCATAAATTAGGTTGTACCTGCGGCAAATACCTCTGGATGCTGCTCTCGCATGTCATCCTCCCAATCCCAAATGGACTCGTCAACGATGTGGTATCCCCACCACACTCTAACAAGTGGTATCACTTTAGATCGCAACTTGCGCTCACTATGATCCAGAATAGCTGCAGGTCTCTTCTCATGTGAGACATCTGGTTGCAAATCAAACTCCTCAAGCGGAACATGTCACAAGCTCTCACGCTCCTCCGATAATCCTTCAGCGATGCCACATGAAACACGTTGTGTATCCACTATAGATGCTATGGTAAGCCCAGTCTATAAGCTACCGGTTCCACTCTCTCTATGATAGGGATGGCCCCCCACAAATCTCGGTGCTAGCTTCCCTATCATGCTGAACCTCATGACCTCTTTCATGGGAGACACCCTAACCAACACCTGGTCATCAACATCCAACTCAATGGTCTCCAAACATGTAGTGCCTCAAAAGACGAGCCTATGCTATGTCGACTCTACGAAAAAGGCCCCACCTTATGTGGGTGAAATTTCTTGTTGCCAACCCATGACTCCCTCAGATTAAATACCCGCAACAATCCCCGACTACTCATGTCAGAATTCAACTCCTTAACTCATGGTGATGTAACTCTCCTTACGTTTCCAAGCTATATAAAAAAAAGATGCGTTTTGTTACATTCCTGATGATGGACCATAAATCACTTTGGGTCCCAGAAGCTTGTTATTCCCCCCACCCTTCCCAACCAAAGGGTGGATGGAAAAATTTCCCTGATAATGTCTCAAAACGTATTACGTAGACAATACACCGCCATGAGGTATCACACGTAACTCTAGTAGTGGTAATTAATACTCCCAATCACCCACAAATATGAAATTACGCATTCCTCGATTTTGGATTTCCCAAATATGATGTTCACCAGTCATGCTCATCAATACCGTCACTGGGAACATCGAAATTACAAAATCCTAGTTGAAAACCTCGGATCAACCTTTTCCATCCCTAAATGATGTAACTAGGAGGCAACTTCACTATGTATTAGTCATCACCGATCCCCTCGCTCAACGTTTCACATTACGAGGGACATTTTACTCATTTTTTTGGAATATACCTAAAATCATTACCCTTGTGGTTAATCCCAAAACTGCTCGGCATCTGACTAAGTGAGACTCTGCTCCACCTCGGGCGCCTATACACCCTATAACTCGTGCATGTTTGAAAAACCTCATATCGTCACATACATAACATACTTATCTTAAGTTTGAACCCCGCATTCTCGGCGTGGCTAAATATTTTGGGTATTTTTTATTACCCCACCAATATCATTCAATTCTTTTCGATATTGCCCCACTCATCAACTTGTGGTGCAAAAGTTCCTAGTGTTTATTTCGCAACACTCCTCGGCTCCACCGGTTCTATTTCTTAATAGCTCTCCGCTCAACATATTTTCTCCATACGTACAATAATTATCATTAAATACGATGTCCTCACATTCAATGACGTTTCTCCACTCTGTACATTTATTAAGGCTTATGCGTATAACATCTCACAGCAAAGCCTAAAAGAACTTTCAAACGTTGTTACTACACTCACAAGTTTAATCATTGACCCTCGCGTCTCTAAAGGAGCCATATACTACTGCGCTCCCACTATCACTATGTCCTCAGCGCTAAGTTAATAACGAGTTAAATCTCTCCGCTCCACGGTAACCCGATATACCCTGAATCTCATCAGTAAGAGTACCTACGCACCGAGATCTAATATAACTAGACAACTGTACTCTCTGAAGTCTACTTCACAAAATATCATCACGAGCTCAACCCTCTTTCAGGTGAGACATCATAAAAAGAATATACATCCTACCCTGGAACAACAAATATGATAGTCTTACGATAATCGCCCACCATCGTTAACCCGTCCGTACACAAGATAACATCACAAGCGCATAAGCACCTCTCATCATGGAATCACCTGGAAAAAATATACCTTCTCAGTGTCCACATCCGCTCCCCTGTAGGTGGAACTAAAGAGGGCCTCGCTAATCTATGGTAATTATATATAAATTATTGTACTTTTAATGACACGCCTACCAAACCCATTTCACATGCGAATTTAGTACTCACAAACTACCGTGACTCACTCATGTCACAAGATATACCCCAATCACTCCGGGATAAAACTCGTAGTGTTAGTTTCCCATAACACTGGCAGCTCAAACAGTTCCTGGACATGACACTCTAGTCCTAAACAAACCAAAACTTCTATAATTGCTTCCCCTGCGAGGCATCCCGCTCCTGTCCCCTTTCTTGCTGTGGATAAGATCCACACATGTGTTTCTACTCTTTACACATAGGACTCGTTGTTTCCTTCTCCTTTCTCTGGCCCCATCGGCCATGTCGGGATTGTCCTTCTCGCATACCTGGTAGTCTTTACCCTAATTGCTACCCCCATGGTCCCTTTGGCTCCATTGGTCCTATGGGACTTATTTATGGCATTGACGGCCCTGACTGAACCCAACATCACTTAACAGGAATTTTATCGATTTTTATCATTAATTTGGGTCCTCTACTGTGTATATTTTCCATTGGTGCCTCACTAGCACTGAAAAATCCAGTTTGCCCTTCGTTTAGGTTCTCTAACTCCCTTAGCTCCTTTCTCACGTGAGCATTGATATAAATTTGTAAATGTACGCCCTGGACAACAACGACCCCAATCATCCTAGCCCAATCTCCTATCCATGCTGGTATATTCTATCCATGGGTCTATTATCAACTAGGAACCCCTTTTTGATTCCTTGTATCCCTCTCATAGGGTACGAATTTTATGATTTTCCTTCACATTTGGCCACTATTCGTCCCTTTTGGAAAAAGTACAAAAATATCCCTTTCCTCTCTATTTAAACAAATGGTAATAGGATTAGTAATAATTCTCACCGTAAATTCCTTGTTATACATGGTAATTTTCCCATAGATATGGTGACTGACTCCCATCACCCTACGCTGCTCCCATGAGCAAACATCTTTGCCCAAAATTTTGACTTGAGTGTCACTACACTCCCCCGCGTATAATCCCAAAGGCATGTTCTCTTTCCATTTGGACATCATCCTTACGCACTTTCCTCGGATTCTAGCGGATTGTTATTCTGAAATAAAAATCTTCTTCGACCCTCTCCCCTTTTCGTCTACACTTGGGGTCTAACTTTGCGCCATCATCCTTCACGGTAGTTCTTGGGCAGCTACTGCAACCCAGCAGTTACTCTAACTTTAATTGTTCGAACAATAATCATGGTGACTCTTATCTCATCACTGTTCTCAGGATACTCTATTGCTTCTGCTGAGTCCTCCCTCCTACAAATCCTTCTAACGTCCCATGCTTGTTGTTTTATAATGTTCGATTTGCCACGCTCAATTGAAATCGTATATGAATCACATCTACTATACATAATAACAGGAGAACATAAGTCGCATACATAAAGGAATACAATAATCCTATAATAAGACTCTATATCAAAGAACGCTAAGCTGAAACGTGAAAAGCCTCACATAACCTAAGGACACTAGAACCCGATGCTCTGATACTATCTGTGATACCCCGCCTGATAAAATATTAGGTGATCAGTCTTATATCAAATTAAACAGGAATCTCATTTGGTTCATTCTCAACATCACCGTCGAATTTTTTTAAAAACTTACTAACCACCTAGTATTAAAAAAGAAACGGTGCCAAATTTTATCTTTTGAATTAACCAAAACATGAAGTGCAACAAGAGACTAAATAGAATCATCACAATATAATAGAGTCTAAGCATTCCACATATATCTTAATTAAATGCTAGCCGAATAAACATCGACAAAAAGAAACATCCAAACCAAAATAATTTGACAGGTAGAAAATAAATCCTATACAATCTGAGTTGAAATGAAATGAATAACTGTAGTGAGCAACATGATCTAATATACAACTGAGAATAAAATTCCTAAACTAGGAATGAATTAATGGGTAGTCTAATCCAAACTGCTGCATCACCCACATATGCCGCAGCTTCTTCGATCTAAAGTAGAATTAAGTTCGGCATCCCTATAGTCGGATACCTAAAAGGTTTTGAAAATATTTGATAGCCAGTGAATTAAATTGCAGTAAATCAAAATGCATGAATGCTCTTCATTTTTAAGCTAGTGTCGCACTCCCTTGAGGACCGACTCACCCCTCAACTATAGTACACACCTAACGATTTCTACATAACCCACCTAGTCCTTTATCCCGTGACTAGTTCTCGATAATATTCTTCCTGCCACACTACTCTAGCCCGTGTATGTTTAATGTATGATTTATAAGTTATATATCACATTAACTTAATTAATCATTTTTCATTTGGGACCATATAACATTCTCACGTGTTATATATAATCACTATAATTTACATCATGTATTTTACCCGTATATAAATATCTACACCATATATACGTAAATACAAAATTCACACACATGCTGTAAATATATAACCATCCTCCCGTGTCAGAAAACAAAATACATAAAATATGATTTGGTACGAGGCAACGTGAACAGAATAGCCATTTGCATAACCAAAATGCAGAAAAACAGTTTCTAAAATGACGATTTGATTTATCCAATTTCATAGACTTCTTCAAATTCAAGAAGTTGCTCTACAATTCAATCCTACCCATCAAAACCCAATTTAGATATCAATTAACCCAAAAATCATATCATCTTATCACACCAACTATGATATGAATAGAGATCTGCAATTAATTTAAAAGCAAATTTAACCATGAAGAACACACACATTTATTCTTAATTTTGTCTCCCACGATTTTTCCAATTTCACCCACCTCTCTCTCTCTCTCTCTCTCAATTGGGTTTGCTAAAATGTGTTATACCTGTCACACCCTCTCACTTTTAGGGTTTAATAACTCAATCATGTTTTTAGGCTTGTGGGTTTATAAAAAGGAGTCAAACACTCTTACGTGAGCTTAGTTATGTCTAAAAATGTCCGGAGACTCACTTACTACGCCCGGGTACTCTTTTTCGAATATTTCGATCCATCTGGACTCAATTATACACTCAAAATTGTCATTCGAATTATTTTACTTAAAGTTCTTATCTCGATCCCAATATAGTCTATGTCCGACTCCCGGTTGGGATAAATAAATGCTATGTCACTATTGCTCGTATGACGTAATTAAATTATTACTATTCACTTAGTAAATTTAAATCCCATAAATTTTCATCGTTTACTCACCCGATTAATATTTAATAAATGTAAATAATAATTAATTTAATTAAATTATGACACGCAAATAATTTAAAATTAACCGGATTAATAAAATAATAAATACCCAAAAATACGAGGTATTACATCGAAGTATTAGATTATATATATTTAACTCTCATAAAAATTATCCTTATAAATCTCCCATCATTCCTAAGGCCGTAAGTTAAAGAAATATACAGTCCAATAAGTTTCAAGCTGAAAACAACCGGATAGAATGGTCGGCATATCCCAGCTAAACCCTTTATAAAAACAAATCCCAACAACCATCCATCCAAAAATCCCAACAGCATTAAAAAAAAGAACGAATTTAGGTCGAGTTTCGGAGCGTCGCTCGAACGAGGCTTACCGTCGCTCAAATGACTTCCAACGTCGCTCGAACGACGTTTGTGGTTGTTTGAGCGACCCCCCAATCCGCCCCCTCCTTCGTTTTCCTCACCTATGCATCTGTCATCACCTACGCAGCTGTCATGGCTGAATCCTCAAACTCTTCAAACCTCCTAAACTTTCAATCGAGATATACACCATTCAACACACCGTACACCATTCACCATTCAACACACATCACCCCCAAATGAAATCACAGCTATACGAAAAGGTGCCAAGTTGGAGGGCTTTGTCGTCGGCGGCAGTGTCCCCAAAAATTGACGAATTGTGGTGCCTGCTCATTCTTACTTAACCCATTATAAGAACCATTTACAGTTTTAAATCCCATCAGCTTACTTACGAGGTGGGTTTTACGATTTTACAAAATCCCCAGTTTTAACTTCGATCATACCCACGAATTAATCCACCAGAACTTCTCTTGGACTTCATATTAGATTCTTAATTCAAACAGTAAACCTGGATTTCTCCTCATAATTATTGAAAATTACACAACTTATACTACCCAAATCATCAAAACCCATTTGATACGAATTCTTATCCCAACTCGAATTTGAATTACACCTACCATGATATGAATTAAAATACTGCAATTAAATTGAAAAAAAGTTTAACTATTTGCCTGGAATAATTTGTGGAGTCTGATTCCTTTGACAAAGATGATGGATTTGACTCCCAAAAGCTTCTAAGGTTCTCCCTCTTATCTTCTCTGCAAGCCTAAGGTTTTCTCTTTGAGTTCTGTTTACCCTAACCTCTCTAATTTGGGTCTTAATATTTTTCTTCTTGAGTTGTGTCCACCCCAAACTCTTAAATTGAGATTTTTAATGCTAATCCCAAAATTTTACTTGCGGGCAAATTAAATTGGTCTGAACACTCCCATGTGGCTCCGGTTATGCCTAAAAATATCTCGAGACCCATTTACTACCCCGACTACTTTTTTTTGACTATCTCGACCTACCTGGAATCAATCGTGCACTCAAAATCGTCATCTGAGCCACTTTACTAAAATCTCTAATCTCAACCTCTAATTAAGACACATGTCAAATTCGAATTAAATAAATCTCAATTCACCAAATTAAATAAATCCTCTAATACAAATAATTTATCCAAATTATTAATTTAAATTTCTCCAAATTAAATAAGTACGATTTCACCAAAATAATTAAATTCTAAATCCTAAAAAATATGGGGTGTTACATAATTCCCCCCTTGCAATGGAATTTCATCCTCGAAATTAAGATGAGTCTAGTACTCCAAGCCTCAAATACTTTCCTACTCATATGCCCTTAAGATCTCTACACATATCTCTAACCCTTCTAATCACTTATTATATTTAAAATTAAATTAATTACCTAGGGTGCCCATACACCATGTACCCATGCTTAACCACACAGATGTTTCCTGGCTCTATTAGCCTTAGATCGTAATAGAACTTTCAATTCATAATGATGACCACATATGTGTATAATAACCAATCTACCAAACCCATGTACTAATGACCAAACATCGCCCCACTTCCAACGTTGAGCTAAGTTTCATGCGTGGAACATCTCGCAAAGAGAAATCCAAACAACCCCCCCCCCCCCCATTACACTACTACCTCACATTATCGGCCATTGAGATTTTTTGGACCCAAATCACATAACTAAGATATCACAAATTTTGTCTTCTGACACATAAATCAATCATCCATGCCCATGCCTCTCAAGGCATCACACGATACGATTCTCTCACTATCACTAAGTTCTCAGCACGTACTCAACAATGAGCTAAATCTCTCCGCTCAACGGTAAACCCGATATACCCTGAATCACATTAGTAAAAGTTCCTATGCACCGGGATCCAATATAACTAGACAACTGTACTCTCTGAAGTCTACTTCATAAAATTATCCTTGCGAGCTCGAACCTCTTTCACGTGAGACATGGCAAAAACATACATCCTGTCCCGGAACAACGAACACGATAGTCTTGCTGTAACCGCCCACCATCACTTAACAGTCTGTACCCAGGATAAAACCATACCTCGAATATAACGTCTCAAAATGAGCTAACCTCATAAAATATATATCGTCTCAGTATACCCACCCATTCCCTTGTAGGTGGAATTGAAGAACGTTCCGCTACTCCACGATAAATATACACATACTGGTGATATTAACGATACATCTACTAAACCCATTTCTCATGCGAATCTAATACTAATACATTACCGTGACTCACTCGCGTCACACAAAATAGACCCCAATCATCCCGGGATAAAACTCATACTTTCAATTGCCAATAACACTCGCAATTCAAATGGTTCTTGGACATGGCACCCTTGCCTAACCAAATAAAAAACTTTTTATACTATTGCCCCTACTAGGCATCCCGTTCCTGTCCCCCAATTCACTGCGGACAATATCCACATATGTGTTCATATTCTTTACACATAAGACACCTCTCTATGTCATTCCCTTTTCCCTGGCCCCACTGGCCAAGTCGTGGTTGTCCTTCTCACGAACCTTGTAGACTTGACCCTAATTGCTACCATGTTGTCCCTTTAGCTCGGCTACTCATTGCTGGCCTTGACGACTCTGACTGAATCCACCATCACTTGGTAGGAATTTTATTGATCTCTATTCTTAAAATGGATTCTCTATTGGGTATACCCTCATATGGTGCCCCCTATCACTGTTAAATCCAGTATTGCCCTTTGATTAGGTTCTATAACTCTATTGGTTCCATTCTCACGGAAGCACTGATATCAATGACCAGGGTGACTCCTATCACAGTCACCTTTCTCCAAATATTCATGGCTTCTACTGAGCCTCTCCCCCTGCATTCCTTCTAACGGCCCTTGTTGATCGTCCAAAATTGTTCGGTGTACGAAGCCCAACCAAACTCGTATATGAATCGCATCAACTATACTTAATAACAGGAGAACGTAAATCGCATACGTAAAGGAATACAATAACCCTATAATAAGTCTCTATATCAAAGAATGCTACGCTGAAACATAATAAGCCGCACAGATCCTAAGGACTCTAAAACATGATGCCATGATACCATCTGTGACACCCCACCTACCAAAATATAGGGTTGTATTTTAGTAGACGGGGTGTCACATAGATGTATCATAAAAAATAAATAAGATAAAACTCGGATAATCAACCACTTCAAACGAGAAAATAGGTGTAGGATCCAAGCCCTGTATGGTTTATCCCCATGTATAAAATCATAATTTCTTATACTTCCATTAAATAAAATTAGATATTCCTGGTAGACAAGTTGGCTTTAACTAATCTCTAATGTTCATCACCTTGTAGTTTTAGTAACTAAACTATTTGTTACTGTGACCTTATCTTTGGTGATACATTTACAAATCTCAAGTGATGTAACTTATTTTAACAATGCACAATATCCGTGCATTTCTGTAATTATCAGCAAGGACCTTATAATCGTAGCACCCAAAAATCCTGTTGCACTAAAATATTATGCGTAAAAGGGGTAACTAAATTTATATAATAATTCAAAATAGCAAAAAGGAACTATGGTCGCTCAAAAGTATGCCCATTTGAAAGTTAAACGTTTTCTGAAAATTTTAATTTTAATGTAATAAACGGTCAAAATCAAATCATTTTTGGTACCTTGATTTTTTATGAGCTTTTGGTACCTTCATTTTTCAAAATGAATTACGATTTGGTAATGTCTCAAAGAAGAACAAATCCTAAAATTTGGACAAAGAAAGAAATGAATTTTGCTTTAAATAGAGTTCACTCACCATCATTTGGATACAAACTTCAAAGTTGTAAGTAAATCTGTGTTGTCCTTTTCACTGTCGGAGGCAAGCTACGTCCACAAGTTATCATTTCAGGTTCAAAAAATTAATTATTGAACATTTATTTCCATATACGACTAAAAATATGACCACGAGAATATAAACGACAAACTTCATAAGCTATTAGCTAATAAAATGACAAAATTCTTTCTGTTGAGTAATTATAAGTCCTACACTTTTTGTTTCATATTAAGAGACGTTATTTGAAAGATTATTTTTGCTAAAAACATTAATTTCAACATAATCAATGGTCAATATCAAAACATATTTAAGCGTTGGTAAATTGAATTTTCAAAATGCGGCTCTTGATTTGAACATCAAAGGTAAATGTAATTCTTAATTTGAGACAAAAGGAGTAGTATTCTATGATATCGTGCCTCTATAATATACGAGAAAAATTCTAGATATTATGAGATGGATCAAATTTACACAAACTCAAAGTACACCATGGTTTCACCTATTAAAATAAAGAACACCAAATCATTAATCAATAAAGGACCTGTTGAATAACATTGACAATTTGGGGCATGTGATCAGAGACACGAGGTTCCACAGAAGGAGAAATGCAGTGAAGATAATCCGTATCCCTATGAAACTCTTCACAATAATATTTGATAAAAATAATTGAATCCTCCCCCAAGTCATTTGTTCTGTCTATTATCCACATAATAAAAAATTTCAGACTTAGCTATCGAGCTAGTAAAGTATCGTACCCAATCTTATTAACATCATTAACAAATTAGATCTTAAAACCCTAATTGAATCATAATCAACATTGTAAGGCTTAGTAGATAAATTGGTCTACATTCTTAGGAATTTAACATTTAACAAAATCCATCCAAACTAGTGATCTTAAAATCGCAGATCTGCTTCAAAGAACAGGAGAGTGGGACATCAACAAGATAAGCCAGCTGTTGCCTCACAATGTAGCTACAAAGTGTTCCAAAGTAGAAGTGATGGGAAGAAAGTACAAAGATAAATTAATATGGATTTTAAATTCTGATGGGAGTTTTACTTTCAATTCTGCATGGAATGTTATAAGACAGCATCATTGTTCAGCTTGGACAAATGTTTTCATATAGAATAAGCAGATTCCTATCAAAATATATTTCTTTCTCTTAAGACTTCTAAAAGACTGCTTGCCAGTAGATGAGGCTATAAAGAGAATTGGTGTGAGATGTCCATCAAAATGTGGTTGTTGTCCTAATCCTCAGGTAGAATCTGCAGATCATCTATTTGGCAACAGTGATTTTTCTAAAGCTGTATGGTCTCGTTTTAACAATCTTTGTGAGGTTCAAAATCTAAACTCTACAATCAGAGGTAGATTGATTGCGTGGTGGTCTTCAATTTCTAATTCTCATTGTGATAAAATTCATAAAGTCATTCCTGCTTTCATTAACTGGGGTATATGGAAAGCTAAAAACAAATGGAGATTTGAAGACGTGAGAATGCAACCTTCCAGAGCCATAATAGAGATTCATTCTCTTATCTCCTTATACACAGGAGTGGACATATTCAAGCCTCTTCCTACAAGGATGCATCAGCAACAGCAGATAAAGTCTATTAGATTGGTTCAATGGAGGCATCCACGGGGGGAAATGTTAAAGCTAAATGTAGATGGATGTTGTAAAGGTAATTCCGGTCCTATGGGAGGGGGATGAGTTCTTAGGAATGCAATAAGAAAGTTCATAAAAGCTTTTGCCTCTAGTTTTGGTAATGGTACTAATGTTATTGCAGAAGCTCTCTCTATTCTTCGAGGTATGGAGATGTGTGAGACATTTTTGAATGAGGGCCTAATGATAGAATCAGATTCTCTTATTGTTATCCAAGTTCTAAATGATCAGTTGAAATGTCCATGGAGTATTATGCCTTATATTGCAAAGATTAAAGAAAATATTAAAGAGCACAATGTGCAATTTTGTCATATTCTGAGGGAGGGAAACAAATGTGCAGATATGCTTGCTTCTTATGTCTGTTCTTCTCAAAGGCATATTGAATCAAGTTCTTTAGACGTCTTTCCAAGAGAATTGAAAGGTCTCATAAACATGGATGCTTGGGGCTTCCCCAACTTTAGATATTCTTAGTGTTTTCTTTGATTTATTGTATAGGTGAATACTCTTATGAAGTCATCATTATCTCATGTAAGCTTGTTTTTGCTTTCATATTTCAATAAAATTCCAGGGGAATAATTCCCTTTTCCAAAAAAAAAAAACAAACCCAAAATAACCATAGCTTGATTGACTTCATACATTGCACCAAAATATTTTCCTATACACACATATATCTATACATATACAAACACATATACATACTCAAGTATACAAACACAGATAGGCTCGATAACCCATAATCCATAGTTGAACTATTACTCCTCATACAGACTTTATGACATCAATACAATTTTTCAATGAACAAACAAAAAAAATGTCTAAAAATGTATTTAGCATTATCACATGCGTAATAACACCTCATTTTTAGATTCTATACTCGTATACATAATATTTAAATCATGTAGCCATTAAGAAAAATAATTGAAGCATGAATTATAATAAAATGGCATGAATAAAATTGAAGAAATAAATAAGAGGATTACTTAAAGCAATCGTTCTCACCAAATCGAAGTATACATCTTTGACTAAATGATTCTTTAATAGATCACAGTACATTACCCAATTCAAAACCTTTGGCAATTGGATCTCAGAAAACACAAAAAATAACCCAATTGAGAGACTCAACTTTCTTCAGTCAAAGTGAAACTCAAAATTCAAAAATCAATATTTTTTTTAATTCCATTATGATTATTTTTAAATTCTTTAAAACAACATAAAGGGGAAAATCCTAATTTCAGATTTGTACACGAAATGAACAAAAAAAATTGGATATAAAAAAATTAGGGTTTTTAGTTTGCATCAGTGTGCAAACCAAAATCAAGCGTTCAAATGTGTTTAGATTTACATATGTGTTCGGATGAAAAATCACTGTGTGTGCGCGCGCATGTGTGCATGTGTGAGAGAGACGGAGAGAAACTATACCTATTCCCATGATAGATTTTGGTGGGAGCTATAGGGGACCGTGAGTGGTGGGAGAGGTAGGGGAGAGGATCTGTAGATGGGGAGAGAGGGAGAGAAGAGGGTCAGGAGATGGGAAGAGGGAAAGAGGCAAGGACGGGAGAGTGTGGGAAGGTTTTAAGTTAGTGAAGTTATTTATGCGAGTTTATTTATTTTTAATATAAAAAGATATTAAAAAATATATTTAACAAGAAGTTACCCCTCTTTTCGTGTTCCGCTTAAAACTTTGATTTTTGGCATCAACAATTCTTCTGTGTTGCCAAAAGTAAAAGGTAAGATTGTCCTTTGACAACACAAATGATATTTTGTTACAAAAATCTTACTTTAAAAAATTATCTATGCCACTAAGGCTTTTGCAAAAATTGCAATTTCTTGTAGTGTATATTTTTTGCAGTATCATTTAACACTTTTTAGGCATTAATTTATTTAAATTGGATTTATTTAGGAATTAATCAGATAAATTAATTTTGAACTTTATAACGCTAAAAGTGTTGGAAAATATTGTTTTAGTATAATAATGTGTGAATGTATTTTTCATAATTTTTCCTAAATTTAAAACAATTTTCTAGTATATTTTAATTAATTAGATACACATTTTTATTATTTAATAAATCATTTTGTTATTTTCAGAAAAAACATTTAAAAGTAATTTGTGTGTTTCTCTTGTGTATGTGTTGATAGACGTGTTCATCGCCGTTGGATTAACCTTATCAGTGGATCAAATTAGGCGGTATAAGATCACATAGATCATTGACTAAACGTGTTACCTCTCACCTGTTTGACCGGTTAAGCTTACCTTATACGATTCTTTTGAAACCCTTGGACTTACACTCGATAATGAGAACACATCTCAACCGTTCATTTCAAGTGGTTATCATCGACATCCAAATCCTTTTTTTCTCTAGTATATAATCTCGTAAGTTGTTTTTTAGTGAAGGTTTTGGTTTATTTTAGGGTTTTGTTTGAGAGAGAGTGGAGAAAAGAGAGAGAGAGGAAAAAACTTAGGTTAGGTTTTTTGACTCAGTTCAATCTCCACGAACTAGAGTATAAAACCTAGAACTAAATTTTACGTTTGCATATATGTTTTCTAGGTTAAGTTTTGAATCGTTTGAAGTTTAAACCGATTTTTGAAAATAAAATAATTTTTATTTAAACTTATTGAAAAATGTTTTACAAATATGTTGAAACTTTAATATGTTTTCTTCAAAATTGGATTAATGATTTGATTTTTGATTTAAGATCTTCGCTTGCTACATTTGTTTATTTATGGAAAACATTTTGTTTTTCAAAGTTTGAAATTGTGATTTGTTTTAGTTTTGAACAAATCTGAAATCTTCTATAACAATCCTTAGTTTTGATTTAAACCACTGAAATCTCGCTTTGCATGTAGAGAAGTCCTAATAATTCTTAACAATTATTTTTACATGTTAAATGTGTGAGAGTTTCATCCTTGGGGGTAGGCAAAAGCATTACACTACAAAAAGTAACTTTATTTTTGTTTATATTGGGAGGCTTGGGTATTTCCATTCAACTGGAGTTGTTTACATCAAGATTCGTAGGCTTTGTACCTGCATTTGAGAGGGGATTCTCAGTTAGGTAATCTTTTTGGCCATTTATGATATTTTTTGTATTTGTAAATATATTCTTTTATTATGGTGAAATTATTTTTCTTTTGGGGCGTAGTGGGCCTCGTGGATGTTTTCTCTAGGGAGGTTTTACCTCATTACATATGTTGTTGTGGATGCTTGTTATTTTCCTTACATGCCCTAGTTCCTAAATTTGTTGGTTCAATTCAAAAGTTTTCTTTAAAACTTGATGAAAAAATTTACATATAAAATCTTATAGGTTTTCGGATAAACATATCTTGTTTCATCCTTGATATTATTTTTTTTGTGAATAAGGTTTCCTCAACAAACTTGCGATTTACAAAAACACATTTGGTTAACTTAATTAATCATATTTTTGGATAAGTATTTTTAAAGTGGTATCATAGCTTCATATTAAATCTTTAAAGACCCTATAGTTTCTGAAATCTTTTGATAAAAATGGATGACAAAAATATTTTGGAAAAACTTTGAAATCTCTCAAGACCCCTAGTGTTTGATGGAGGCAATTTTCCATACTGGATTGTTAGAATGATTGCCGTCATTCAAGGACACTTGGGTGATGATGTTTGGGATGTTATTCAAACTATTAATCAACCACCTACTACGCTAGCAGCTGAAGGAAGTACTGAGAGAGTAAGAGAAATATTTAGTGAATATACTAAAGAAGAAAAAATTTGATCTCAATATAATAACAAAAAACATAACTACACTTTCATAGTTGTTAATGAACATGAACTGAAATGCATTTCACACTGTACTACCTCTAAGGAAGCTTGGGACACTATTATCACTGCTTATGAAGGTGATCAGCGTGTTAAATCTACCAAAACACAAATGCATGGTCAATAGTATAATTATATAATGTTGTCTGACACTGAAACCTTTTGTGAATTCTATCTTAAGTCGTCTGGCATATTCACTAAACCGCATGCTAATGGTATAGATTATCATAATAAGGACATAGTGATGAAAATATTGAGACCTCTTTCACCTAAGTTTAACCATAAACAGTATCCCATTGAACAAATGGATAACCCTAATTTGACCCTTGAGTTTCTTAGTAGCAAATTAAGGACTATGGAAATGAAAGTTTATTACAAAAAATAATATCCTCAATTATTAAAAAGCATAGTGAGTCAAACATGGGCTTAACTTTTAAAATGAGCAAACCTAAGTTATACATACCTCACTTAGAAAGTGCCTCAGACCATGAACTAGATCTTGAAACCTTGATACCTAAATTTCCTTAATGAGGAAGCAGTTAAAAAAGATTTTAAAATATAGAAACATAGTTGTTGCTCGTAAAGGACAATCTGGTCATCATGGACTTTAAGCTTCTATACCACATAAAAGAGAGTTTCAAAGACCCACGAATTCACATAAAAATAGACCTAAGACGAACCAGTCCCATATACAATGTCATAAATGTGGTAAAATGGGATATTGTACTAATAGGTGTTATTCTAAAGCAAAAACCACACCTAAGGCCCATATTAGCAAAACATAGGCTGAATCAAGTGCTTATGATGAAGATGAGTCAGATCTATCAAACATAGATGAATCCTATATGTATTTTTATACCAAAATTATTGAATATGATGGTGATGATTGCCTTTCTGATGATGATTCTGTGTCTGGTTATGATATCATTGAACCTTCTTCGTCTACCACTCATATTAATGATGTTGTTATATCTGATTCTTGTGGATGTGTGAGTTAAAGTGACATAAATAATGACGAATTGAGCATGTATGTGAGTTGCACCAATGTAACTAAACCGTTAGGGGACACAACACACGCTTCAATTAGTGATAGCAGCGATGATGATGATTTGCCAAATCTTTAAGACTTGTATGCTAAGTCTTTAAAGAAATGTTCAAAGTTTGAAAACTGGTGAAAAAATTATACGGACAAGTTGGGAGTCTAATAAGGACTGTTAGGCAGAATTTTGAAGTCTACACGGGTGAGTGTATAACTCACGAGACCGAGGTTAAAGAATTTAAATCTAAATTAACAGAACTTTCTAGAAAAAAATATTTTAGATCAAAAATACAAAGCCACTATAGTTGAATTGGAACAATCGAAAGAAAAATTTACAAGTTTTTTAAAGGAGGCGATAATTTGAATCCTTAGCCAAACAAAAATAAGTTATGTTGAGTGAAATGAGAAAAGATCATGACAAAAGTGGAAATGGTTTTGTTGAAAAAAAAATTCTTTATAGAATCAAGAAACTGGTTTTATCAAAGAAAGTTATAGCAAAAGTACTTCAGTCTCACAAGTGACAGAAATAGCATGTAGTCCCTAATAAAAACCTGAAAATAAATCTAAGTATTTTTTTACCTCCTTTTAGAAGTAAGCAAAACGCTGGATTTTTCATCGTTAAATTGAGAAATTAAAATAATTCTACACCCATTTTCCAAGGTTTAGAAAAGAGAGGTAAACTAACATCAGTAAAATATTGTTCCTAATGTGATGTCTATGGACACAATCTAGATAACTATTTTTAGAAAAGAATATATGGGCCATTCTATCAAAACTTTAACTATTCTCACGTGAAGCTCCCTAGTTATATTTTACCTAAATAAAATCAAAATCATTTTGAGGGCAAAAACAAAAACAAGTCTCGTTACTAATAAAAACCACCTCGTAGGACTCCCAAACCTTCCACTAGCTCAAAAGGTAAAAAGAATTTTAAAGCTAGGCCTTTTGGGGTGAGGAAATATGATCTACTACCCCAATTGAGGTGCAATATTATCATTTTTGCACTCAAAGTCAAAATCACCTCAACTGGATGGTATTTAGATTAAAGGTGTTCTATGCATATGACAGGTGACAAAACAAAGCTGAAAAACTTGACCAAATACCTTGGTGGCAAAGTCATGTTTGGAAAAGGAGTTTCGTTCGAAATCATAGGCAAGGAAATACTTTTTGAGGGAAGATTTACCTCTGCTTGATGATGTTCTCTTAGTTAAAGGGTTAAAAGCCAGTCTGTTCAGTATAAGTCAATTTTATGATGTAAATTAATTTATTAACTTTTTGAAAAATGAGTGCAAAGTGATTGGCAAAACTAGTAATTGCATCATAGTTGGAATAGAAATAAGGAGGATTGTTACCTAGTTCCTCCTATTTACACTTCTTGTCATTTAACTAGACTTGATGATAATGACCTTTGTCATAATAGGCTCAGTCATACTAATTTTGAAAACTTGAGCACGTTGAATACCCAAGCAATTGTTAAGGGATTGTCCAAAATTAAAAATAGTTCAAATATAGGTTGTTGACCTTATCAAGTGGGAAAGATAACTAAGGCTCCTCACAGAAAAGTTCCTAATGTTTTAACTTTAAAACCCCTTGATCTCATCCACATAGACTTAGATAAAAATTCCTGATATTTTAACTTTAACCTCGATCTCATGAGGATGGGTCCCTCTCGTACTATCACCCTTTGTGGTAATAGTTACATTCTAGTCATTATAAATGACTTCACGTGTTTTACTTGAGTAGCTTTTATGAAAAATTAGTCAGATACTTTTAAAGAGTTTTTTTTAAATTGAAAATGAAGAAAGATACCCAAGGACTACGTATTAGAAGTGATAAGGGTAGAGCATTCAAAGGCACTGACATTATTGAATACTGTTTTGGACATGACTACTTTCATGACTTTAGTGATATTAAAACACCTAAAAGAATGGAATAGCGGAATGCAAAAAATAAAACTCTTCAAGAGATGGCGAGGGTATTAATTCACTCTAAGAACCTCTCCAAATATTTTTTGGTTGAAGCTGTTCAAATGGCTTGCCATATTATTAATATTATTTACCTCTATAAAAATACCAAAACTACTCCAAATGAACTTTGGTAGAATAAAAAGGCCAAGTGTAAAATACTTTAGAACCTTTGGGAGTACTTGTTATATATGCCGTGATAGAGAAAATCTTCAAAGGTTGAATCTCGAGGTGATAAAGGCACTTGTCTAGGATATTCTCAAAATAGTCGTGCCTATAGGGTTTACAATTTAAGAACCAAGTCCATTATGGAGTCAATTAATGTAATTGTAGATGACATTTTATCCATTTCTGTCAGTAAAATACTAGTTTTTGAGGATAAGTTTGAAATTTTTAAAAACACTGACTTTATTATAGAGACTGATACTTTACCGGTTGAAACCCCTGTCGTGCTTAATTAGGTTTCTAAATATTATACCCCCACTTACGTTGTTGGTGAAGTATTAGAGACAATTAGAATGAGATCACAACTTTGAAATTTTGCAAACTTTGCCTGTTTTGTTTCCCTTATGGAACCAAAAAATGTTAATGAAGACTTATACTACTCTTTTTGGATATATGTTATGCAAGAAGAGCTGGGATAATTTTAAAATCCACAATGTTTGTTATCTCGTTCCTAAGCCTACTAATATTAAAGTACTCGATACTAAATGAATTTTTAAAAACAAAACTGATGAAACATGGATGATAGGCTAGTGGCTCAAGGTTACAACCAAATAAAAGGGATAGATGTGGATTAGAGATTCGCCTCGGTTACTCAGATGGATTATGTCCATCTTCTCTTGGTTGTTGCTTCTCATTTACAATTTAAACTGTTTAAAATTGATGTAAAATCTATTTTTTTAATTGTATTTTGACAGAGGAAGTTTATGTAGAGCAGTCAAAAGGTTTTATTGACCCTAAATACCCTGATCATGTCTTTATACTCAAGAATGCATTATAGGCTTAAAATAAGCCCTCCGGGCCCGGTACAACCACCTTTCAATCTTTTTACTCAATAAAGGGTTTAAACGCGGTGACAGTTGATAGTACAAATATAGCAGTCTGTCGTGGATGGTACTCTGAACTGCATATGATTATATGTCACTACCCTTATCAGCACAGGGCGTGGCCCTTCACAATACGGGGTGCGGCACTACCCAGTACAGGGGGCGACACCTTTAGCTCTAGCCTGTTGCAGGATCCAGCTCTCATATTGCTTGCCTTACAAGCTGCATCCCTCTCCATTACAACAATTCTAGATTTTATGTACATCACGTGCTCAGAGCATGTGAGCATATCTCTTATAAATAGAGGACCACACCTCGAAATAAGGGACGGATTAGACGAATTCCACAGGCCCGGGGCAAATTCTACACCACAGATTCTCTCTACACAACTTCAATATACAACTTGGAGGCCATCTCTCCGGCACACCGGAATCCTCAATACTATCATGTATTCTCCTTCATTCTCATCCTTGTACGCCTCTTTAGGCACGATTATATTGTACAATACAACGCATATAATTAGAACGGAGCAACACAGTGGATGTAGGCCCATTTTAGAGGCTGAACCACTATATCTTGTGTTCATATCTCCTTACTTACTCTACTTGTTTTATTTCTGTTCTTTACTTGACTTACTGGTACGAGAATGACACGTGGACGATTTCTCTTATCATCAATCTGGCGCCGTCTGTGGGAACGAGATATTTCAATCTTGTTTCTTTGTATTTCGAGTTCTTAAACACCTTATTTTATTCGTGGGGATCCTTTGGGTCATCATCTCATGAGTAAAATTTGGTTATTAAACTCAGTTTTACATTTACACCCTTGAATGGGTATTTTGTATATTGAGATCTGCTTTTGGGTCTTCATCTCATGACCTTAGATCTATTCTACATACCCCTGTGATATCATTCCATTTAGATAATGCTGAAAAGCATGATGGGCTTTAGCCCCAAAAAGGTGAATGATTAGGGAAGGATTGTGCTTACTCCCTTTTTGCTGGTCTTTGTCCATGATCTCGGATTTGTCATTAAAATTGTGCCATTTTGTGCATCGGGAGGTTATTCACTTATGGATAGACCCTAGTAGGTATGCTCTCCACGAGTTCTGGGAGAAAAACTCAAGTTTCTGGGATTCAATTTTGGGATTGTCCCTTCACTGCCTGCATAGGGATGCGGCATGGTAGTTCAAATACCTTACATGCCGCGGCCTCTACTGGGGCATTTGTATTACAGAAGCTTCAAAACATCAAGAAATGGACTCAGGTGGTCTCTAACTCAACCTTGGTGAATATCATACAAAGTCCACAGCAGTGCACCTATGTGCTATACTGGTTGCGGCCTCAATAACAATAGCATGTAGCAGTGCATACGCTGCATCCCCATTTCCTACTTGGTTACTCCAATATTCCTGAGATTACTCACTTCTGTTACTTTTGTCTCAGATTGTATATACTTTGTAAAGACTAACAAAAGCAGAAATAGAGGGAGAATCCAGTCAGAGCACAAAAGTCAAAGATGAGATTGTGCATCTATACAATCACCTCAACCACCTCTATGACAGTCATGCATCACTCCAGACCCAGGTCAACTATTTGACTCATAGGGTTCTAATGCTAGAGGCCCCAACCTCACCCAATGTGGGTGCGGCACCTAGAATCGGTGCTGTCGCAGCCCCAGAAGTTCCACCCGAGGAAGTGCACGAGCTAAAAGCACTGTCCGCAGATTGCAAGGCCGCGACTAGGGTCCTAAAAAGGAGAATGTAGAAGGCAGAGAAGAAATCTAAGGCCTACACTCCATTAGCCTTCTTGATTGAAGAGATATTCTTTGAGTTCATCAAAGAAGACAAGCTGTTGAGGTGGCCAGAAAAGCCGAGAGTTCCACCCCACAAGAGGAACAAAGCTACTTGGTGCAAGTTCCATCTGGACCATGGCCATGACACTGAGTAGTGCTATGCACTAAAGGATGAAATTGAAAGGCTCATTGGGCGAGGGATGCTGCGGAGGTTCCTCAAAAATGTTTAGGGGATGAAGTCTAGTCTCACAGATCGCATGCCCATTTTTCATGCTTATGTCTTATATTCCATCTGTCTCTACTTTACAGTGATAACTCTTCTACTGCTATATCTAATTAAACATTGTATTGTCACCACAAAGTCATGAATATATAAGTATAAATGTATGAAATCAAGTTCACTCTTATAGTGTCATGTTTTGATTCTCATTTTCATGAAATGATATCTTACAAATGACCATTTTGTCTTAAACAGCCATACATACATACATACATACATACATACATACATACATACATACATACATACATTTATACATACATACATACATACATACATACATACATACATACATACATACATATCTCGATCCGTGAGAAGATGTTATATCGGGAATGATAATATCTAAATGGGCCCACAAACGCCCGATAAGACGCCTGATTGTCTGAAAGCAGATGATAATTGAAAATGGCGAAAGCAAATACTGAAAGCAGTTATCCAAATTGGACTGCAACATCACTCATAAGGGCCTACAATGCCCGTTCTTAGCTTTCGGGATGCTTCATTAGCTGCAAGGGTCCACAGTGCCCGTTTTTAGCTTTCGATATGCGTCATTAGCTGCAAGGGCTTCCAATGCCCGTTCTTAGCTTTCGGGATGCGTCATTAAGTCAGGAGACTTGTAATATCTAGTCAAGGATGGCTTTATATATATCCATAGCTGTGGGTGGCTTAATAACATAACCCAACCTGGGGAGGCTTGAAAGTATCCTATATGTTAGCTGTGGGTGGCTTAATAACATAACCCAGCTTTGGGAGTCTTGAAAGTATCCATTATGTTAGCTGTGGGTGGCTTAATAACATAACCCAACCTGGGGAGGCTTAAAAGTATCGTGTATGTTAGCTGTGGGTGGCTTAATAACATAACCCAGCCTGGGGAGGCTTGTAAGTATCCTGTGTGTAAGCTGTGGGTGGCTTAATAACATAACCCAGCCTGGGGAGGCTTGAAAGTATCTCGTATATCTATAAAGGACCATGTTCAGATGGAAGGGTTAGAAGAGTGCAGTAGCCCTGTTAATACAGCTGCAGCCATTAAAGTGACTAAGTTAATGTGGTAATGACTTGGATTTAGATCTAATTGAAGCTACAACAGAGGGAATTCAAATATTCAAAAGTGACACATACCTGTTAATATGGCTGTGGCTATTAAGTAAATTCATTCAGAAGATGCGAAAGGAAAAATTATCAAACTGAGTTATGAGTGTAAGGAAAAGAAAAAAGTTACAAAGTCCATCCACATTACAACCGCAGCCTATGACCCGTACAATGGTTATATGTGTAACCAAATCATATAATGACAACTATAACAAGTGAAACCAACTCATAACTATTAACTGCAATAATCCATCAGTAATCTCAAACTGAAAAATATAAAATGTCAATACATGCGGCCCAACACAAAATGGGAAAGAATAATACAACAATTCTCTCAAATACCAAGTAAAAACAACGTGATATTAATCTCTGATACCACCCTCAAGAAAAGGGAAACAAGCGACATAAATTAAAATAGAATAACTCCACAGCTACAGGAATCCTAAGATTGATATGATCTCATCAAGCTCTATAGTCTATTGTCCATCGGGACGAGGACCTGTCATATATTATATATATAGGATAGGAGCAAGAAGTAAGAAGCAAGATAGACGAACGTCAAAGCAAGAAAACAAGCTAAAAGATTATAAGATGTACTTATAATGAAAGCACACTAGTCATTACCCGTCTCCAGTAATTAAGTTGTTCAATTACCCAACCAATGTTCCTATGTCGTGACTACCCAACCCAAACTCGAGTAACGTGTAGACTCATATAGTATCATGATTAATCATTATTAATCTCATTTCAGTATTTAACGTATCAAAATATTTCCTTCAAGTATAATATCAAATGTATCGATTCGGGATATTATTTTAAGACACAAGCATAATATCTCACACAACAAGTCATATCGGGTCACTATCGTTACCCGGGGGAACAAGTTGTAACACTAGGCCTACACACGAATACTCCCCAATATTACGTGGCAAGGGCAATCGTACTAAGTCCTAAGTCACATGGCGTTTCAAGGTCTTTCTATCCGACCCGCATTACAACCATGTGTCCGGTTCCGGTGGTTTATCTCCGACACGACACTCGAGCGGAACCTAACCGGATCAATCACAAAAAAATCGCATTCAACATGTGCCTACGTCGACCGGAGGACTAGTCTAGTGTATACTCGACAATATACATGTAAAATAATTTCACGCTTATGTATATATACAATCATGTCAAGTCTCTTACTCGAGTTATACAATAGTCATTATTTATAATATAACATAATTTACATCATTAATTTACTAATTCAACATCAAATCATTTCATGGTTATATATCCCTAATAACCATAAGTATGTGATCAAGTTAGGATATTAGGCACAACACCACAATTATCTTACTAAAAATATGAAAAATATTATCATTCTCATTTCAACAACATGCTGCCCAGAATTTAAAATGCAGATTCGAGGCTCTTTCGATTCGTTTTTGGGAAAACTTAAAACTACAAAGTTGTTCGGAACGTGATTTTCTATACGGACACGCGGGCACGTTTCCATAGTCTGCATAAAACATACCCGAAACTAATATATAATATTCGCCCCTGTTTTCGGCAACTTTCTGTCCAGAATTTTAAAACGCCGATTTGAGGCTTTTCCGATCCGTTTTTGGAAAAACTTAAAACTACAAAGTTGTTCGGAACGTGATGTTCTACAAGGAAACGTGGGCACGCTACTGTAGGCTGCTTAAAACAGACCCGAAACTAACATATACAGTTCGGACATGTTCATGACAACTTTCTGCGCAGAATTTTAAAACGCCGATTTGAGACTTTTCCGATCCGTTTTCTGAAAAACTTAAAACTACAAAGTTGTTCGGAATATAATTTTCTGTCGGGCTGCGCGAACGAAACATCCATTTTTGGAACCAAAACAGCTCAAAACAGTTTTTAATATGACGATTTACAAGTTCATAGATTTCTCAAATTCAAGAGGTTGTTCAACAATTCAATCCCTATAATGATGTTATTGCATTTGAATCTACATGGAGGGTGATCCTAATACATTGCATATCATTTTTAACATCAATATCATGTTAATTTAGGGATTCAAATACATGTTCATGTGAAATTTCATTATAGATACATAATATACACATATAGGTTATTAACTTGCCTTGGATTGTATGGAGAAGTTGAATCCTCTTGAAATCCTCTTAGATTTCTTCTCTTCTTACTATCTCTCTCTCTACCAAACCCTAGCCCCCATTTGTGAAATGATAAAATGAAGACTTCTTCTCTTCTTTTCTATTTATACTTAGGGTTAGTTTATTTACAAAAATGGCATTGCCCCCAATTTTAACCCTCTCGATCCTTTTACGCATTAAATCGCTTCTAATATTTAAGTCGCACATTCGTATCTCAATGAATTCATTTTAACTTTTCATTTCCAAACATTTCAAATATATATACTGACATAGTTTTATTTCCAAACATTTCGAATATATATACTGACATAGTTTCTTTTTTTTTTCAATTACAATTCAATAAAAAGTGCGGGGTATTACATTCTCTCCCTCTACGAACGGGATTTCGTCCTCGAAATCCAAATTTAAACAAATCAATTCAAGTCAAGTAAGGTAGTTTCGCACGTACCTTCCATGAAGAGATATAGGTGACTAATTCGCAAGTCATCCTCTCTCTTCCAAGTGGCCTCAGACTCATCATGATTACACCACATAACACGAACAAGAGGAATAACTTTTGACCTCTACTGCTGCTCACGACGATCTCGGATCTTGACCGACATCTCCTCATAGGTCTCGTCGGGCTACAGCTCAACCCCATCTAACTCTATGTGTAAGTGTGAGTCCTCGGGACATAAGAACTTCCTCAACATGGATACATGAAAAATATCGTGTACCCGCTGGAGCTGGTCTGGTAGGCCTAAACGGTAGGCAACTGACCCCATCCTATCGAACAATGTTAACAAACCCACGTATCACGGTGAAAGTTTCCCTTTGGCACCAACGTGAACAACACCTCTTAAGGGTGAGACCCTCAACAACACTTGGTCCCCAACGACGAATTCTAACTTCCTTCGTCTTATGTCAGCATAAGTCTTCTGACGATCTTGCGCGGTCTTCATCCGTGCATGAATCGCGTCAACCTTTTCCGAGGTCTCCCTAATAATATTCGAACCCAAACATCTGGTGCTCTCCGAACTCCAACCAATATGTAGGGGATCGACATGGCCTGATGTATAAAGCCTCGTATGGTTCCATGCCAATAGTCTGCTGATAACTATTATTGTATGCGAACTCCACCAGTGGCAAATGTGTATCCCAACCACTTTTGAAGTCCAACACACAAACTCGTAACATGTCCTCCAAAATTTGGTTTACCCACTCCGTCTGACCATCAAACTGAGGGTAGAACGCAGTACTCAAACTCAACTGAACTCCCATCGCCTCTTGAAGACCACCCCAAAAGTGCGAGATGAAGGCACTACCATGGTCGGACAAGATATCGCGCGGTACCCCATGTAACTTCACAATCTCGTTAATAAACACCATAGCGTACTATGCTTCCATATAATTCATCCTCACTGAAAGGAAATGAGCCACCTTTGTTATTCTGTCGATGATGACCCAAATCAAATCATGACCGCGCTGCGATCTTGGTAACCTAACAATGAAATCCGTGGACATACTTTCCCATTTCTAATTATAAAACCGAACTCTCACCATGAAGCCTAACATAACTGAACTACTAAGCAGATCCAGAAATCAATACCCCCAGTCCCGACTCACTAAGTTTCGTGGGTGGAGTGTCTCGCAAGCGAAATCGAAACAAGGAACCCCTCCGATACACTACTGTCAGCTTGTCGAGATAAGGAATTTGTCAAATCAAGACCCCTAGTGATACAAGAATCATTTAACTTCAAAAACCACTTATCTCTGGACTCAACAGTTCATCACACAACAAATAATCCAACTTCACCTATTCAATACAGATGTCATTATTCATCAATCATGCCTCAATACTCAACTCAGAATCGACTAAGAGATGATACTGAAAGCTCAAAAGACAATTCTACTCCGAGTTGTCAATAACACTTGCCTTGGACTTAAATTGATGGTGAGTCAACCGAAATGGCAACCCTTATTATCCACTAATGTTATACATGTGCATAAGCATACGACTTCTCTGCACTTACAAATATTATTCCATCTTTCCAAGTCTGGACTTAGGTAAATAATATCTGCAAGGTTCAAACTCTCTCGAACAAGACAACACCGACAAAGTTGCAATCTGGGCGATCAACGATCCCTCACCCAAAGGTTTTGAACTAACCTAAGATGCAATGTACCCCCTTGCCTAACTTCTCATGGTTTGGTCGCTCTAACCCAAGGCGACAAACCCTAGCTAGATTCGACTTACCGCTCTTTGGTTAAAAACACGTAAGGAATTCAACCTATTTAACATGATTTTCCTTGGACTGTGGGTATATTAGAATTTTCTCACCGAATAAGAAATGAACTTGGTTCTTCAAACCACGAATAAGGCTTGTATGTTTGCCAAGCAATGAGGTAGGACCAAAAATTACCACTTATCTTACCATATCAGAATATAGGATTTGGCACACTCACCATCCGAATACTCATCTTACAGCACACCAACACTACCTGATCTTTATGAAGAACGGTGTGCTATCCAACATGTCAAAGGTCATAAATATAAGGTAGCGGTTACCTTCACATACCGTGACCCCAATTAACACTTAGTAATCCACACATAACTGAAGTAAAAGTTAAATATCTTACGAACCCATTCGCGAGTGTTTGCCCAAGAGTACACACCCTCCTTACAAAACTTCTCAACAACGGTCGAAACACTCTCTTGTTGTCCCCTTACAGTGGAGGTTATGATAACCATTTCAATGAATGGTCCGACATTTGGAATCCCAAACTGTCTCAATCCTTACCATTAATGACGACACTCAGTTGGTAACACTATCATCAGTCAATCGAAAACTGACCGAGCTACACGCGACTCTACCATTATCAAAAGACCATCATGGTGTGACTATTGACTAGTGTAGACGTCACCATAATCGAACATCTTACACTTAGTTTTGGAACGCATCTTTAATCACACACAATCTAAGTAAACATCATGTCACTAACTACTCACTCGTGCTCTAATTCACATTAATACATAACGAGGGCCAAAACATAGCCACATTCCCATATCTGATGGATTCAAAATCAAGCACCACTATTATCACGGTGCAACAAATTAGTACCCCCAATCATCGGGTGATAACATAAAATTGAACTCATGGATATATCACCAACTCAAGGGATCAAACTCGCATCAAATGAAAAGCCTATTGAACACTCCCTCGTGATGTTCTCACTCGACAACTCGTCCCTCGAGATTCTCTACTCACCGTAGGGTTCACAACTGGTAACTCCATCTTAAGTCCATCCCTTAGCACTCCCATATTCATGTCCCGATCTCGATAACTTTTAACAAAGATACCGATGTTACAAAACAAGATAACCACATCTTATCGAACACCCTTTCTAATCTAGGGCTTTACGAAAAATACTTACTCCAATCATTACCAAATATGGAAAGAAGACTCCATCGATAATTATGGACTTCTCCAATGTCAATCCTCGTATGACCTTGCGATATGGACTTCCTCATCCCTAGTTCTATGGCCAAGACATCGCATCATTACTGATACGTTCTCACGAGCTTATTCGGGATAACTCACCGAAACATTCCACTCTGAACATGTGAGTACCCAACCCGCTAACATATCTTGTACATGACCGAACACACACCTAATAGGCCTTAAGTTGATTCCATTACGGATTTTATCAGATTAAAACACTATGGAACCACTGTGTCAGCCCAATACGACATTTATCACTTGTGTGGACAACGTGTAGGTTTACATGCCTACCAAACTTCCCTGATACCAACCCAATATTTCAAGGATAACAACTTATCCATTCCAGATTTAGACTCATGAATCTCCCATTGAACATCATCAAATGGATGAATCTAGTTCATGCTTTTCATAAGTATGATAACACTCTTGCGTACACCAAAATTGGACCCCTCAGGTCATCCTTTGATGGTGTGGGACATACACCGATTTGGAGTAGTCCTCTCTCAAATCACAACCCTTCCTTTACATGTTCATGAGTAATAGTATACTCTTATTATCACAAGACTTACTTCGTTAACCATTCACTTATTAATACGTCATCGAATGCCTCAACAGTCTGTCCATTACGGGTGGAGTGTGATAATTTCTTCTCAGGAAAATGTCACAACAACAACTGGACCACATCATTTTGATGTGTGCCATATCTAAAGCCCTACCCTTCCACATTGGAAACAACTTCAGACAACTACACACGCAAGTGATACCAACAACTCAGTGGTACTACAGGGTGGGCTATAACTTATACCAACTTCTTTACAACCATAAGAGCGACGATATTCAAAGTTGATAATGCACAACAAATATACGGGTGTTTCCTCCCCCTAAAGCACCAAAAGTTAACTCAATCCTTGAGTTTAACATCGGTTTTCTCGCCTACTGGTGGGCGATGAAACTATAATAGTTGCACGTGAATTGCGGTCTCTTAAAATGATTGGACCCTATGCCCTCCTACAGTCCACGTCTCATCAAATCACCATCTTAAAAGATAGTAAGTTAACTCGTATCCTCAAAAAATTATTCAAGTGGAGCACTATTCATAATTACAATAAGGACTCACACATGGACCTCACGCGTACTATCATGTGGTCGATCGGAGATTTACCTCATGCGTGGGACGTCTCACGAATGAAATCCAAACAAGGAACCCTCCCTATACACGAGGCTAGATCCAAATCTCCCATCGAAATCGTAGCGTGAAGATCTTCCAAGTCATCGAATATAAGACCTAATCCTAAGGCTCTACGTATCAATGAAAACGATGCGCGAAAAACGTAACGGACGCCCTCAGATCCCTAAAGGCTCTAAAACCGTGCTCTGATACCAACTGTGACAACCCTGCTTTTTAAATCTAATTAGGTTAGCTACGCCCAATTAAATTAAAGCGGAGCGTCAATATGTTGGCATTAGAAACAAAATTTAAATAAATGCAGTAAAGTAAACATGTACACTCTCATATGTGTAACCAAATCATATAATGACAACTATAACAAGTGAAACCAACTCATAACTATTAACTGCAATAATCCATCAGTAATCTCAAACTGAACAATATAAAATGCCAATACATGCGGCCCAACACAAAATGGGAAAGAATAATGCAAGAATTCTCTCAAATACCAAGTAAAAACAACGTGATATTAATCTCTGATACCACCCTCAAGAAAAGGGAAACAAGCGACATAAATTAAAATAGAATAACTCCACAGCTACAGGAATCCTAAGATTGATATAATCTCATCAACCTCCATAGTCTATTGTCCATCGGGATGAGGACCTGTCATATATTATATATATAGGAGAGGAGCAAGAAGTAAGAAGAAAGATAGACGAACGTCAAAGCAAGAAAACAAGCTATAAGATTATAAGATGTACTTATAATGAAAGCACACTAGTCATTACTCGTCTCCAGTAATTAAGTTGTTCAATTACCCAACCAATGTTCCTATGTCGTGACTACCCAACCCAAACTCGAGTAACGTGTAGTCTCATATCGTATCATGATTAATCATTATTAATCTCATTTCAGTACTTAGCGTATCAAAATATTTCCTTCAAGTATAATATCAAATGTATCGATTCGGGATATTATTTTAAGACACAAGCATAATATCTCACACAACAAGTCATATCGGGTCACTATCGTTACCCGGGGGAACAAGTCGTAACACTAGGCCTACACACGAATACTCCCCAATATTACATAGCAAGGGAAATCGTACTAAGTCCTAAATCACATGGCGTTTCAAGGTCTTTCTATCCGACCCGCATTACAACCATGTGTCCAATTCCGATGGTTTATCTTCGACACGGCACTCGGGCGGAACCTAACCGGATCAATCATAAAAAAATCGCATTCAACATGTGCCTACGTCGACCGGAGGACTAGTCTAGTGTATACTCGACAATATACATGTAAAATAATTTCACGCTTATGTATATATAATTTTCGGAATATATATACAATATACATGTAAAACTACAAAGTTGTTCGGAATATAATTTTCTGTCAGGCTGCGCGAACGAAACATCCATTTTTGGAACCAAAACAACTCAAAACAGTTTTTAATATGACGATTTACAATTCATAGATTTCTCAAATTCAAGAGGTTGTTCAACAATTCTATTCCTATAATGATGTTATTGCATTTGAATCTACATGGAGGGTGATTCTAATACATTGCAATCATTTTTAACATCAATATCATATTAATTAGGGATTCAAATACATGTTCATGTGAAATTTCATTATAGATACATAATATACACATATAGGTTATTAACTTGCCTTGGATTGTATGGAGAAGTTGAATCCTCTTGAAATCCTCTTAGCTTTCTTCTCTTCTTACTCTCTCTCTCTCTCTACCAAACCCTAGCCCCTATTTGTGAAATGATAAAATGAAGCCTTCTTATCTTCTTTTCTATTTATACCTAGGGTTAGTTTATTTACAAAAATACCATTGCCCCCGATTTTAACCCTCTCGATCCTTTTACGCATTAATTCGCTTCTAATATTTAAGTCGCACATTCGTATCTCAATGAATTCATTTTAACTTTTCATTTCCAAACATTTCGAATACATATACTGACATAGTTTTTTTTTTCAATTTCAATTCAATAAAAAATGCGGGGTATTACACTCACTCAACGGCATCAAACTAAGGGCTGAAGCGCCGTGGAGTCTAAATCTAAGAACCTAAGTGGCCGTAGCCATCGCTCACCACAAGCCGCGGCTAGGGATCAAACCAAGAAAAATTTGAAGGACTAAGGGAATCCCTAGATTACTAAATGGTTACTTCATCATGCCGCGACCATTCACTCAAATAGCTAAGTATGTAATGTTTATTTGTTTAAAGATCAAAGACTTAGAATACGAAGATTTTATTCAAGAACAACAAGAACAATTGTATGATTTCAATATGATTCGACACAAACGCAGTTTATATGGTCTAAGCAGTGGAAGAATAAGGGTACGTTTCGTATTATCAAGGTCGATTCAAGGAATTCTAGCAACAATTACAATTATTTACCATGCACAGACGTAATCCATAGAAATAAACACAAAGATCAGAAATGCATAAATTCATGTGTTCAGCCTACAAAAGCTATTTAAAGAGGATTGGTTGAAAAATTATTTACAATAATTTGCTATTTAAAGAAGAATTACGAACCGCAAAAGCTATTTAAATAGGAATGGCTGCAAAATTACCTGGAAATAAAGAAGATCGGCGATGATCAACCTCAAACCGCCTTAGCACCACTACACACAGCCTTAGAAGATCGTCGAAAAATGCAAGAAGACGGGCGCATAGGAACTCACCCTCGACATGCTCTCAAGGATTTGGAAAATGTAATGAAGTCCATGGCCTGAACAATTTATATAAAAGAGCTCAAAAGATGAATCGTCGCCTTGGAAATACCGCGGCACCTAACAAGTCAGAACTAAGCCGCAGCCCCATTCGCAATCTTTTGGCACTACGACTTGGGGGCTTATTGACAGTACAAATATAGCACCCTGACGCGGATGGTACTCTGAACCGCATATGATTATATGACGTGGACCTTATCAACATAGGGCGCAACCCTTATCAGCACAGGGCACGACCCTTCACAACACGGGGTGCGACACTACCCAATACAGGGCGCAGCACCTTTGGCTCTAGCCTATTACAAGATGCAGTACTCATATTGCTTGCCTTACAGGCCGCATCCCTCTCCATTACAGTAACTCCAGATTTTATGCACGTCACGTGCTCAGAGCATGTGAGCATATCTCCTATAAATAAAGGACCACACCTCAAAATAAGGGATGGATTAAACGAATTCCACAGGCCCCGGGAAAATTCTACACCACAGATTCTCTCTAAACAACTTCAACCTATTGCTTGGAGGCCATCTCTCTGACACACCGGAATCCTCAATACTATCATGTATTCTCCTTTATTCTCATACTTGTACGCCTCTTTAGGCACGATTATATTGTACAATACAACGCATATAATGAGAACGGAGCAACACAGTGGATATAGGCCCATTTTAAAGGCTGGACCACTATATCTTGTGTTCATATCTCCTTACCTGCTTTACTTGTTTTATTTCTGTTCTTTACTTGACTTGCTGGTACGAGAACGACAAGTGGACGATTTCTCGTATCATCAACAGTGACCAAACTTTATTTATGCAAAAAATGAAAAATGAAGTTTTAATAGCATAAGTTTACATAGATTACATAATATTTGGTTCAACTTCCCCTTAAGATTTTAAAACTCTTTCAAATTTTATGAGTGGAGTGTTCCAAATGTCCCTTATGGGGGAGTTTTAATATTTTCTCAGATTTCAGGTGAAATAATTTGATGAAGGCTTATTTATCTGTGAGTCTAAATATACCAAGGATATAAAAAAGAAGTTTAAGTTTAATAATGCCAGAATAGCACGTACACCCATGAGCACAATCACAAAACTTACTAAAGTTGAAAGTGGAAAAAGTAGCGATCCTACTTTATATAGAAGCATGATAGGTAGTTTACTGTATTTAGCTACTTCTCAGCCTGATATCATATTATATGTTTGTGTGTGTGCCCGATATTAATTTACTCCTAAAGAAAGTCACCCAAGAAGCATCAAATGTATTATTATATATGTAAAGGGGATTTTAGACTTGGGTTTATGGTACACAAAAGACACAACTAGTAGTATAATTAGTTATAATGATGCCGACTTTGGAAGGTTGCTCAGACTATAGTAAAAGTACCTCAGGTGCATGTTACTATGTTGGGAATAACTTGGTAGGTTAGGGATGCAAGAAACAAAAATTGATTTCTTTATTTACTGTTGAGGAAGATTATATTGCAGCTGGTAGTTGTTGTGCCCAATTAATGAGATAAAATAAATGATAAGTGACTACGGAATTATAGAATCTCAAGCGACTTTGTTATGTGAAATGAAAGGGCAATTAATATAAGTAAAAATTTTGTTCAGCACTCTCAGACTAAACACGTAAAGATACATCTTCATTTTATCAGAGATTTAGTAAAGTCTAATGAAATCTAAATTGAATATATTAACACCGAACAACAACTTACTAATTTTCTAACCAAACCTCTTGATAATATTCATTTTGAAAGTTTAAAAAGAGAAATAGGGGCTGTTATGCTTAATTGATATATCTTTTGTACATGAACCTACATTCCTATCTTTGTCATGGTTATGATATTCTATATGTGATTTTGGAGACTAAATGTTTGATAATGATAAAAGGCACCTTGTATATCTAGTAAATATAGGATTAGCATTGTTTAGACCAAATTGTCAGCTCATTACTTTTCACCCTTGACTATTTGAGCCAAAATGGTGGATAAGAGTACATTCATTTATTGTAGATTAATTTCTTTACTTGATATCACTCACTTGATCTGAAGATAAATTTTTGCAAATTCTATGAGAGATTTTTTGTCTTCGAGTCTAGGATGAAATGTTGTTAGTTGGGTTGTATTTTATGCCCTTCTTCTTATTTTTGGGTTTAGGTGGAGTAGTTATCTCTTTTGTAGGGCTAGGATTTTTTCCCTAATAGTTCAAAAGTAGTCTATGGGATATCAATGTACTCAATGAAGTTTTACCACAAATATTCAAAGGGGGAGATTGAAACACCCTTTGATAGATACTCTCCTAGGTTTTCTTGAGTCTAAACTATCAAGGTGTTCAACTAGTTTAAATAGTTTGTGTAATTTTTTTATTATTTTTAGAGATCCCTTCACAAATTACATTCAAGATTGCAGACTCAAGGGAACCCTATCTACACAACATGATCCGAGTTGGTGAGATGAAGACACGTCAATTGAGTATAGTGGAACACACACTACTTCACTCACATTTCACACCCGTGCATTCATATCATTTTTGCATAATCATTTTACACTTTGTTGTCACAAATTTATTTAAATTGGATTTATTTAGGAATTAATCAAATAAATTAATCCTATGCTTTATAATGCTACAAATTTGGAAAAATGTTGTCTTGGTATAGTAATGTGTGAAAATAATTTTGTAATTTTTTATGAATTATAAATAATTTTTTGGTATTTTTAATTGATTAAATACACACTTTTATGATTTAACAAATCATTGTATTATTTTCAAAAAATACATTTAAAAGAAATTAGTGTGCTTGTTGTGTGTTTATCTTCTGTTTGTGTTGAGAGACGTGTTCATGGTCATTGGATCAACCTTATCACTGACTCAGATTAGGCGGTATAAGATCACATGGATCATTAACTAAACACATTACCTCTCACATGTTTGACCGATTAATATTACCTTATACGATTCCTTTGTGACTCTTGGATTTAGACTTGATGTAAGATCCATCTGAGTCGTTTATTTCAAGCAATTATCATTGGCATCCAGATCAATCTCATATGTTGTATATAATCCCTCAAGTTCAGCGAAGGTTTTGGTCTGTTTTAGGGTTTCATTCTAGAGAGAGGGGACAAAAGAATAAAGAGAGGAGAAAACTCAGTTTAGGTTTTTTGACTCTGTTCAATACTCATAAACTAGAGTATTAAACCTAGAACTAAATTTCACATTTTCACATATTTTTTTTATGTTAAGTTTTGCATATTTTCAAGTTAAACCGATTTTTGAAATCAAAATAATTTTTGTTAAACTTATTGAAAAATGTTTTGCAATTCTATTGAAACTTTTGTATGTTTCCTTTTAAATTAGATTACAAATTTTAGTAAAGATTTAAGTTCTTCGTCTATTATATTCATTCCCTTGTGGAATTTTTTTTATTTTTTATAGTTTTGAAACTCTGATTCGTTTTAGTTTTGAACAAATCTGAAATCTTTGACTATAATCCTTAGATCTGATTTAAACCACTGAAATCTCGCTTTGTATGTAGAGAAGTCATGTAATTGTTAACAATGGTTTGTATATGTTAAGTGTGTGTGAGTTTCATCCTTGTGTGTAGGAAAAAATACTACACTACACGAATTCCATTATATTTTTGTTGATATTTGGAGGCTTGGGTGTTTCCATTCAATTGGAGCTGTTTGCATCAACATTCAGAGGCTTTGCAATTTTGTTTGAGAGGGGATTCTCAGTTAGGTAATATTGTTGTCCATTTTTTCATATTTGTGAACATATTATTTGATTATAGTAAAATTATTTTTCGCTTGGGGTATAGAGGCCCTCGTTGATATTTCCTCGAGGGAGATTTTACCACTTTACATCCATTGTTGTGGATGCTTGTTATTTTGCTCACCTGCCTTAGTTCCTACATTTGGTGGTTTAATTTAAGAGTTTTGTTTAAAACTTGACTAAAAATTTTACGAATAAAATCTTCTAGACTTTAGGATAAACATATGTTGCGTTATCCTTGATATTTTTTTTCGTGAATAAGGTTTCCTTAACAAACACGCGGTTACAAAACAGAAGGTAATGTGTCCAACCCTAAAGTTAATTGCTTTTGTTTTATAACACCATTTATTTACCTTCTCATCATATACTTTATTCCTTTATTATAAGGACAAATAATTGCTTCCTGAATTCAACATAAAAATGAAGGAAATCAAAGCAATAGAAGAGAATGCATATGACTAGTTGCACCTGTTAGACATTGGCGTAAGTCACACTTCACTAGTTTTTGAAAAAGTGATACGCTTCTAAACAACCTATGTGAGAGTTTCATTGCAAATATAATTGAAGCAAGGGACAAACCAATAATTGGTATGCTAGAGAAAATTAAGATCAATTTAAAGGAAATAACATAAAAGAAAAGAGATAAGATGAAGATGTGCCAAGGTGGACTCATTTTTCCAATAATTCAAAAGAGTTTGGAGAAAATTAAGAATGAATTTGCTGCATGGATACCAAAGTGGAATGTTGATGAGATACTTGAGATTGTGGGACCTTATAGAGAGCAATTTGCATTTAACTGCCAAAATATGTGGTTGTAGGATATGGTATTTAACTGGTATCCTTTGTTGTCATGTGGTTGATGCCCTCCATTGTTTGGGAGAAGAACAAAAAAAAATTATGAGAAAGATCTATTGCGTATAGACCTACATAAACACCTACTCAAACCCTGTCAACCCTATCAATGGAAGGGATTTATAATCAAAAACTCAATTTAACACCATCATCCCCCCATCTTACATAACCCAACCTAACAGGATTAAAAAGGCAAGGATGAGGGAGAAATGTGAACCGCCTACTACAAATCAAGTAAAATTGGGAAGAAAATGGTTTACCATTACATGCATGAAGTGTGGGAACAAAGGGCATAATTGTAACACCCCGTATCTTTATGATTTTATATTTGGATAAAATGTGGATTAAATTGGGATTAATTAATTTAAATTGGAATAATTAATTCGGGTTAAATAAATATTAATTAGCGAGATAAGGGTTAATATTTATTTATATTGAATATTACTTAGTTAAGGAGTAATAATAATGATAAGAAAATATTATGAATGTCGTGAGTGAGAAATACGACGATCACGGTAAATTTAGTCGGGATGCGCGTGTCAGTCGTGTCGGGATTTAATTTGAGAAATAAAATGAATATTCACTTTTAGTACTTCATATGCTCATTTCGGGTGCGCTAGTGTTTTAGGAAGGGTCGATATAGTTATAAAAGTCTACCCGGGAGTTTAGTTTGGGTCCCGAGGTACTTTTTGCCAAACTGGCACCCCAAAGGGATATTTTTGTCTTTTGAAATTTTGGGGAAGAGGGACAGACGAAAATTGAGAGGTTATATCTGTGATCACGTAAGAGACTTTAGAGTTTACAGTTACCAAAACAAAGAGAGAGCATATGAGGAAGAAGGAGAGAGTTCCACGGAGTTTTAAGGCCAAAAGTCATCATCTTGCACTAAAACCACCACCAAATTGTAGATCGGGGAGAGAGTACCACAACCATATGCTTATTTTTCAACGGATCAGACCTACCAAAATAGGTAAGTGTTTATCTTACTGAATTTTAGTCGAATATCATATCCATGTTAGAGTAGGATAATTACTACTTTGATTACATAAATGTTTTTGATAAATTTGAGGAATTTAAAACATGTCTTTGGGTAGAATTTATTGTAGAATTTAACTCTTATGTTGGAAGATGAAATTGTTGGACTACTAAAAATTAAAATTACAGAAATTTGGGTTTTATATGTTTCTTGATGAAAAATGATAAACTAGGGTTTTTAGAGGACAACCTTGAATTAACCCAATTTATTGGATGTTCTTTGATGATTTGGTGAATATAAAATGTTAGAAATCATATATATAGGTTGATGTGATGTGTGGTACACTTGAATGGGAGTTTGGGATTGTGAAATGGAGAATTGGAGTATAAAAAATAGTGAAAAATGCAGTTTTTGGACGAAGGGGACGAACTGGGTCATTCTCGTTCGAACGACGTGGGAAGTCATTCGAATGGCTATGTTCGAACGAGAATTCCAACGAGAATTTTAAAGAGATTTCAGAAAGCATTTCATTTGAACGACCTAGACTTTTCGTTCAAACGAGATTCCATGTTCGTTCGAACGACATTTCAGAAAATGAAGATTTTATCCGGAGAAGTTTAAATTTGACGTAGTATCTTCGGGAGAAGGAAAATGACCTATAATGATAATTGAGTGAATTTTATTACGAGGACGAGTAGTGTGAGATTTGGGTTAACTACTTGGAATATATAAAAAGGGAAATAAAAGGCCTTAGTTGGGTGAATCACGTTTGATGAAATACGATAGAGAGAATAATCGTGCATTACAAAGTACCATGAGTATCAGAGAGAAATATATTGCGTACTTAAGTTGTGTGTTGTGTGTATACCTATTTTATGATATATTATATGTATGACATACTTATGCTGCTTGCTATCGGGAGGAGGTTTCGCGACGTGGATGATCTTATCTTGATGTGCCCATTGGGGTTGGGGGGGGGGGGGGGGAGGATTTTAGACTTGTACCCAGAACATAGAACCTTGGATACGTGCTATCTGAGAGTATGATAGTTTCAACGGTTGAATGGGTGTGTAGGTATGTGCATGACCTATTTGGCTAGTGACCAAGCATAAATTCTTCTGAATTTAAACCCTTAAGTTAGTGATTTTGATATCCCGAACAAGGTAATAGAATCATTTTTATTCCATATCATTGCCAGCGATTGCTTCTAACAATTTCCCCAAGTTTCGTGTATTTCTGATGGATTTTACAGGAATTTAGTGCAAGAAAAGAGAGAAAGAAACCATAAGAAAGGAAAAGAACAAAGGAAGAAAAGTATAAGGGCAAAAGCGTAAATTTATACCTAGAGTTCTAATTCGACGCCTAAAAGGAAGTTGAAGAGCTTGATTTCACAAGAGCATCGGAATAAACGACACTCAAATCGGAGATCGAGATAAAAAGTTATGGCCAGTCAAAGAAGAAAGGAAAAAGTCAAAATGGAAGAAAATCGGACCGATCCGGTAGATTTCGGACCGATTCGAAATGCCCTAATTCCAGTAGACCCCGGATGGATGCCGAACCGATGATAGCATAACCGATCTGGTAGAATAAAAAAAGAATCGATCCGGTGGCGAAGAAACGGACCGATCCGAGGGCTATCCGGACCGGTCCGGTCGTGCGAAATCCTGGCATTAATTATGAAGATTATGAGGTGCATAGCTGGTAAAATCTTGCGCAACAAGCGATTCTAGCTGTAAAATTCGTGCTACTTGGTGCTATAAAAGACCAAGCCCTACCTCATTCCGTGGGAGTCGAATTAGAGAGAGAAATTCAGAAGTTAGGAAATCTTTTCTTTGGTAGCAGTTTTCATAAACCCTAGTTGTAAGGTTAATTAAAAAGAAGTTTCCTGGATTTAAGTGTTGTTGCTTTTCCTATTGCTGAATACAAGTATAAAAGTTCCGTTCTCTAATTTGTTCTCTACTTTATTTACAATTCTACTTTCATTTGTTTTGCAAATTATTCCCAATGATTGTTAGACCCCTAGTTTCATGTATTGATATGAATTTATTTTCTAGAAAAATCATGTCCAGCTAAATTCTTAAGGGCTGGGGTACATGAATTCATCCCGAGGTGAATTACTTATGTAGAAAATAGAGGATAAATTAAATATTGACCAAATCGTGTATGGAAATTATATGAACATAGCCGATCTTTTAATCTCTCTTGCCCTAGGTATTTGGGATGTTTAAGAACGCCGTGCAAAGTGTAATAGTCCATTCACCGCTTTGAATTTACCTTTGATTACATATGATGCGGGCTAGTTCCTTCATATATGTAATGCTTAGGATCTATAAAGACTGGATTTAGTTGAAATTTCAATTTGCCATTCTAGTATTCTATACAGTAATTCGTTAAGGTTTGAGGGATTGTACCCCACCCTATTTTTTCTCATTTTCAAATCTAATTTCTTTACAAATATTATTGTTTTTGTGCACACTTTATTACATCAACAATTGAAAATCATATTTCATCTTTTTATTTCTTTGGAGGAATCATTTTAAGGTTAAATAACTATTCCTATAAACGTGTCAATTTTTAATCCTTGTGGATACGATCCCGACCTGTCGGATTATTACTAACGCGACAGGCTTGCACTTGAGCCTAGATATAACGCATTTTTGAGACAAATTCTAAGTCGCGTCAAGTTTTTGGCGTCGTTGCCGGGGATTATCAATTGGTATAATTTAGGAAAGTGATTTTAATCCTAATGTGATTTCCATAAAAAAAAAAAACTTTGTTTTACATCTCATCTCTTATGCGTTTACATGCAGAATTCATCTTCCACCCAAGTTCATGAAAATCCTATTGCCGAAGCAAATTCTAAAAATTCTCACACCACTGATTCTCCTCATTTTTGGGTTCCACCTCCTTCGCCTAATAATTCAATCACAAGTTGCTCCTTGAGTCAAACACTGAGTGAGGGTTCTTAATCGTTGGGTAGCAATATGTCGGTGCACGGTAGTGTTGGTGTTAGTGCTGGAGAGGAACAACTACCATATCTTCCCATGAAAGATCTTTTATTTCCTGAGAGAATTGTTACCCCTGGTTGCATTTTACTCCCGTATAATGCCGGTCAGTTCCACTTTCGAAATGGTATGATCCAAATTCTTCCCACATTTCATGGGATGGATTCAGAAAAACCATATCTCCATATTAGAGAGTTTTAGGAAGCATGTGAGACGTTTGGTGACCAAGCTTGCCCACAAGATGTTATCCGGTTAAAGCTTTTCCCTTTTTCCTTAAAGTATAAAGCCAAAACTTGGTTATGGTCGTTACCCCCAAATTCAGTGTTATCTTGGAGAGATATGCAAACCCAGTTTCTCTCCAAGTTATTTCCACAACACAAAACCAATTCTGTTAAAGCCCAAATACAAGCTTTTCGACAAAATGAGAATGAGGCTTTCGACAAGTGTTGGGAGAGATTTCAGGAGTTAGTTAGCGCTTTCCCACATCATGGATTCGAAAAGCATCATCTGATTTCATTTTTCCATCAAGGCCTTACTTTAGCAACTAAATAACTTGTTCAAACCATGTACGAAAGACCTTTTTGGGAGTTCGATTCGAGTGATGCTGAGGCTCATCTGAAATATGTAGCGGAGACTACTCAAGCATGGGATGTTTCCGATCCCAATAGTCAAAATAGAAATCGACAGGTGTCCAACTTGCCTGCTGCGTCCGGTATTTATCACTTGGACAAGGACACTTTGTTAGATCGAAAATTTTACCAATTGGAAAAGAATTTCAGAGACATGCTTGAAGTGCGCTTAAGAGAAGTAGCTGGATCCGGTCAAGCCGGGAAAGAGAAAGTGTGTGCCATTTGTGCTGCTGGTCATTCTACGAAAGGATGTCCTACCATTCCTGCATACAAGGCAATGTACACTGAACAAGTTGAGGCGATAGGAGGATTTCGCGGAAATTTTAATGCACAACAAGGAAATGCATACAATCAATCTTGGAGGAATCATCCTAGTTTCCACTATGGACAACCACAAGAGGGGATGGCTCCTAACCCACATGTGACTGTACCCCCCCCCCCCCCTCAATTTCAGCAAGTGGCTCCTCCGATGCATGCTCCTATGCCGATACCACCTCCAGGTCTGTATGTCGCTCCACCTAGGCGATCTTTTGAAGATAATTTGAATCAATTCATCCAATCTCAAAAGGAGAGCAATGCAAAATATGATCGAATGTTCACTGAAATTCATACTAGCATCTCTAGATTGCAATCTGTAGTGAATACTTAGGAGAAGGGTAAATTCCCAGCCCAAGGCCAAAGACCTCCTCTTCAAGGACAACCCACGGTTAGCTCTACATCATCGGAGTTGCCAGAACAATGTTAAGCTGTCACTACTCTTCGTAGTGGTCGCGTAATTGATCTAGCGCCAACACTTCCCAAGGAATCTAAAGCTAGAGAAGCTTCCGAGTTTGAAGAGACTCCATTGCATCCAAAAGATAAAGATGAGGGAGTTGAACCTGAAATTGAAGTAAAATTACCCACTGCTGCTCCATTTCCTCAACGCTTAGCACCACCCAAAAAAGGGGCTTCGCGTACGGAAGTGTTAGATGTTTTGAAGCAAGTAAAGTTGAACTTGCCGTTTCTAGATGCTATTCAAAAAATTCCAGCATATGCCAAGGTCATCAAAGATCTTTTGACTGTCAAGCGACGGCTCAAGGTGAAGAAGAATGTTTTCTTGGCACAAAATGTGAGCTCAGTCCTTCTTAATGATCTTCCACCAAAATTTAAGGATCCCGGTGCACCTACAATTTCGTGTGTCATAGGAGAGAATAGAGTGGAAAAATCATTGCTTGACTTAGGTGCGAGTGTGAACATCCTTCCATACTCTATCTATAAGTAGCTTGATTTAGGTGATTTAAAACCTACCCGAATCACTCTACAGTTTGCTGATCGAACAGTGAAAGTGCCTCGTGGGATTGTGGAAGATGTTATAGTTCAAGTGGACACGTTTTACTTCCCTGTTGATTTTGTCATTTGGTACACTGAGCCTTCTCCCCATGCGAGAAATCATGTTCCGATAATATTGGGCCGTCCATTTTTAGCTACTGCTAATGCTTTGATCAATACACAGAATGGCCAAATGCAACTCAGTTTTGGAAACATGACTCTCGAGACCAATATTTTCAATGTCGCTAACCAAATGGGTGATGAGTATGAAATTCTTGAGGTTGATCTTATTGAAGAAATGGTGGATGAGCACATCGAAAAGATCATAGGAGGAGATGCACTGGAAGTTTGTTTAGTTCAAAGTGGTGAGAATAAGTGTTCTTATACTAAGTTTGAGCGTGAGGTGGAAGAGTTGGAAACTTTGTTACAAACATAAGCGAATTTTGAGAATTTAAGAGATGCTGACTGGATTTCTAGATTTGAAGAATTACCTCCGAGGGAGGCAACTATGATTCCCTCTGAAAATAGATTTCCTAGTCTTGAATTAAAGAAACTACCCTCTCATGTCAAATATGATTTTCTGGGAGATAATGATACATTCCCTGTTGTTGTTTCTTCCAGTTTAAAAAAAGAGCAAGAGGGCATGTTGTTGGATGTGTTACGGAAGCATAGAAGTGTGTTTGGTTGGACTATAGCAGATTTGAAAGGTATTAGTCCATTGATTTGTACCCATAAAATCCATCTGGAGGTGGGGGTGAAGCCCTCGCTTGAGATGCAAAGGCGACTAAACCCAACCATGAAAGATGTAGTTCGAGCGAAAATCATCAAATTACTAGATGGTGGGATTATTTATCCGATTTTTGATAGTAAATGGGTGAGCCCAATTCAGGTCGTTCCAAAAAAGTCGGGTATGACCGTGGTTGAAAACGCTAAGGTAGAATTAATACCTCAACGCACCACCACCGGGTGGCGTGTTTGCATTGACTACCGAAAGCTCAATGTCGGAACCAGAAAATACCATTTTCCCTTGCCGTTCATCGATTAAGTGATTGAACGAGTGGCGGGCTATCCTTACTACTGTTTCCTAGATGGATACTCTGGCTATAATCAGATTGAAGTGGATGTTCTTGATCAGGAAAAGACGACTTTTACATGTCCGTTTGGCACGTTTGCCTATAAACGTATGCCAATTGGGCTATGTAATGCGCCAACAACTTTTCAAAGGTGCATGCTAAGTCTCTTTAGCGACATGATAGAAAAAGGTCTTGAGGTGTTCATGGACGATTTCAGCGTTTTCGGTCCATCTTTCGACCAATGTTTAACTAATATTGAAAGAGTTCTATTCCGGTGTGTGGAAAAAGACTTAGTCCTCAATTGGGAAAATGCCATTTTATGGTCACCGAGGGCGTAGTTTTAGGCCACATAGTCTCATCTAGGGGAATCAAAGTTGATCGAGCAAAAATAGAAGTAATAGCTGAGTTACCCTCGCCAAAATCGCTTAAAGATGTGAGGTCCTTTCTAGGCCATGCTGGATTTTATAGGAGATTTATCAAAGACTTTAGCGCCATCGCTAGACCTTTGAGTAATCTTCTCATGAAGGACACTACATTTGAATGGAATAAAGCATGTCAAGAAGCTTTTGATAAACTTAAAAGCATGTTAATTTTCGCTCCTATCATGCAAGCTCCTGACTGGTCACTCCCATTTGAGCTTATGTGTGATGCAAGTGATTACGCGATTGGGGCTGTCCTTGGATAAAGAAAAGATAAGAAAGCTCATGTTATTTACTATGCTATCAGAACATTATCTGGCCCTCAGCTTAACTACTCTACCACAGAGAAAGAATTACTAGCAGTCGTTTTTGCTCTCGACAAATTCCGCTCTTACATTATTGGATCGCCCATCATTTGCTTCACTGATCTCAGCCCTCAAATATCTTTTGACCAAGAAAGATGCCAAACCACGTCTAATCAGGTGGATCCTACTCTTACAGGAGTTTAATCTCTCGATTCAAGATAAGAAAGGAGTAGAAAACGTCGTTGCTGACCATTTGTCACGCCTCTCGTCCGACGTCCCCATCGATCCCATTCCCATAGATGAGTATTTTCCGAATGAAAATCTATTCGCTACTTCTTCTCTCCCCTGGTTCGCGGATATAGTCAATTACCTTGTCACTAGAGTTTTTCCCTCCAATTGGAGTCTGCAAGAGAGAAGGAAGTTCATCACATGGTCACGCATGTTCTTTTACGATGATCCATATTTGTTTAAGTATTGTGATAATCAAATCATCCAGAAATGTGTACCTGATGAAGAAATCCAAGGGGTAATTCGATTTTGTCATACGGAAGCATGTGGAGGTCATTTTTCCAAAAATAAAACTGCTGCGAAAATCCTTCAAAGTGGTCTCTACTGGCCCACAATCTTCCGGGATGTGAATACTTTTTGCAAATCATGCGATAGATGCCAAAGAATGGGCGCTATTACTCGTCGTGACATGATGCCATTGACCCCAATACTAGTCTTGGAGTTGTTTGATTGATGGGGTATTGACTTCATGGGGCCCTTTCCCCCTTCTTTTGATTTTCTATACATCCTCGTCGCTGTAGACTACGTCTCAAAATGGGTAGAGGCCATAGCTACAAGGACGAATGACAATAAGGTGGTGATTAAATTCATTCAAGAAAACATACTTTCTCGATTCGGAGTTCCTAAGGCTATAATCAGTGATAATGGTACTCATTTTTGAACTAGACCTATGGAAAATCTAATGCGAAAGTATGGAGTTGTCCATAAAGTTGGAGCAACTTACCACCCTCAATCGAATGGCCAGGCCGAGCTCGCCAATCGGGAAATAAAAAATATCTTGGAAAAGACAGTCGAACCTAATAGGAAAGACTGGTCTCTCAGATTAAATGATGCACTCTGGGCGTATATAACTGCTTACAAGAATCCCTTTGGGATGTCACCATTTCGATTTGTATATGGTAAGCCTTGTCATCTTCCGGTTGAAATTGAACATAGACCGTATTGGGCTATAAAAAGGGTGAACTTCAACATGAAAAAAGTCGGTGAAACACGTAAACTTCAGTTGAATGAGTTGGAAAAAATACGCAACGATGCATATGAAAGTGCTAAAATCTCCAAAGAACGAATGAAACGAGCTCACGACAGAATTGTTCGACGGAAGGAATTTCATTCGGGATAAAAAGTACTTCTCTATAACTCGAGGTTGCATTTATTTCCCGAAAAATTGCGATCACGATGGTCAGGTCCATTCATTGTGAAGAAAGTATTTCCCCATGGAGCTGTAGAACTAGAAGATCAAAAAGGGGGAAACACATTCAAAGTCAATGGGCATCGTCTTAAGACGTATTTGGAAGCGGTCGTCAAGGAAGCCGACACAATCTGGTTGTCGGACCCCATTTATGGGGATTGATCGAAAAAAAAGAAAGGTGAGGTCATCACACGCCCGACGTGTATGGGGTGAAGGTTGTGTATAATAGTCTTAGGATGTTAGGAATCGTAAATATGTGTTCTGACCGGAGTAGGGAATTGAATGCATGTCTTCGGGGTGTTTTAGGTTTCAGTGAGCATTTTGGGAGTTTTGAGGTTCAATTAAAGTAAAGGAAGCATTGGCATGGAGAAATCAGATTAACAGTAAGAAGGATAGAACAACAAGGGAAATTCTTGAAATTCAGCAGACCGGATCGATCCGGTCCTGAATAAAAAGAACCGATCCGGTTTAATCGGATCGGTCCGATCTGAAGTCGGATCGACCCGATAGTCTGCAGTGCACACCTTCCCGAGGTTAACACCTCTTCAATCCAAACCTCATTCATTCCCCCAATCCATTTCCCTTCCCAAAAATTTCGTCCACTCTATTTCCCCCCCCATCCATTCCCCCCTTTTCCATCATCCCAACTATAAATACCCACATCCCCCACCCCATTTTTCTTCACACCTACATATCCTCTCTTCTCTCTCCCTTTCTGTCTAATACTTCACTATCAATGGCTGCTCCCCAGAAATTTAATTCCATTGAAGTCCTTCCCGACGGCAATGGCGAACATCGTTCGCGCCGTGAAGAAAATTGGTGCCGTCATTTTTTCAGTTCAACGCGAAAAATCCACATGGAGCGTCAAATGCTTTGGGATCAGCTGCCTAATTCTGTCACAGGTATGTTCATGTCATGAGGCTGGTGCAGATTTTTCAATGAACCATACGAGGCTGTTTGGGAGAATGAAGTGCGTCAGTTTTATGGAACGCTCGTACGCACCGCTGGCTTCGAATCTCAAGCCTTTGTAGACTCGACTCCGATACCGTTCTCACTTGAACTTCTGGCCCAGAAACTCGAGTCTAAAGGTGTGGTTACTCCAGCCCAATTTGATTATCCTAGTCCTGATCCCGTTCTCACCAAAGCTGTTTGCATCTCTCGAATCGCGCCGGGTGTGGTTTGGAATACCGAGACCTTTCCCGTTGGTCGGTTACCCGACAAGGCACGCATCACTTTTCACATCGTTTGTGCCAACATTTTGCAAACCTCAAATGATTCGGTGAGGCGCCCGCATCAAGCCACTATGATGTATCATCTGTTTGACAATGCAACTGTTATCAACTTAGCCCGCACGTTCTACAATGATATCATCTTTACGGCGTATGACAAAAAGGGTCGGGCCCCTCTTCCTTACGGACGTCTCATTACCTCCTTTCTTAAGGATGCCGGCATTGTTCCACCTCAAGATCTTATCAACTTGCCCAAGCCATTAGGACAAGAATCCCGCACTCGAAGTGAAAAGCAAATCCAGCTAATCCGTGCGAGGCGAGGCGGCGATTCGAGTGATGAGGAGACTGATGCGGAAGAAGACGTTGCTGATGAAGATGTTGAGATGGAAGAAGGTGAGGAGGAAGAATATGATGAAACTGCTGATCCGGAATATGTTCCGATTGGTACGGGTTTGACTGAGCGCGTTCTTTCTCTTGAGACGCGTTTGGATGGTTTTATGACATCCTACGATAGGGACATGAGTTTGGTCCTGCGTATGCAGGATGACTTGTACAGTCTCCAGTCGGGTCCCGAGGCCCCCCTTCCTCCTTATTACTATAATCCATATGATCCTGCTGCTCCTGGAACTTCCCGTCCCCCACCCGCCCCTTAGGCTGCCCCGCTCCTCCTTTATGTTCTATTAATTATGTTTGTTATCCTTTGTTTCCACAGTTGTGTTGTAATATACAGCGTTAGTATGGTATTTGCTTGTTTTATTTATCGCACTACTAATGTTGTCTTCTTTATCTCTCTCGTCCATTTGATTGAGGACAATGCAAATCACTAAGTTAGGGGGGATGACACGTGCGTACTCATAAAACTTCGCATATATATATAATTTTTTTTTCTTCAAAATAAATAAAAATTGGAATTTAAAATTTTCAAAAATGTCACCTTTATTCTATTTAAAGTCTCAAATTGTTAACAATCTCAATTGCACTAAGCCAAAATTGACCGAAGATGGAAATTGAAAGAAAATTGACGACTTAACGAATAAGTGTGGAGATTGATCAAACCCGGTGAGATTTTGAGCCTTTCAATTTTTTATGAGTTTTTAAATCAATCCGAGTTTATGATTAACTCAATGTTCTTTTCAGCGTTTTAATAAGTCGTTGATGATCTCAATCCTTTGTTTTGATCGGTTATGGGAAATGTGTGAAATGTTGTCTCGAAATTCATGCTAAATATATCTCTAAACTTAATTAATCTCGAGATGCATATAGTAATGTGATTAGCAATTTGGACAATGAAGTAGGCCATCGCTTGTTACCCAAAAATATTGGCCATAAAAAGATGTGAAAAAATTATCCCTTTGATAACCCAATTGAGCCGAATTTTTTTTATCCTTTTCGTTTGGTAACTTGAAAAACTCAAGTAGCCCGGAATTGTGAAAATTGAATATTCATCAAATAAAGTCCAAATTGTGCTATAAAAAGGGGAAAGAAGAAAAAAATAGATATGCTAAAAAAAAATTAGCAAGAATAAAAGAAAAAGAAAAAAATCAAAAGAGAAAAAGAAAGAGAAAAATGAGCAAATGCCTGAAAAAGCACATATGGACGTCATCAGGACATTTTCCAATTCCGAACAATCAGTCTATTCCCAATTTTATCCTTTACACTTTTTAACCCGAAAAGTCCTAACCGAGTCCGAATGGCGAAATAAATTACTGCGTGCAGAGATAAGATATGAAAAGATAGTAAAAGAGATTGAAATGGTGTGATTAAGAGATGATGTTTCCCGTTTCCTAATAACTGTATTCCGATGATGAGATCTTTTCACCATATATTTCCTTATTTTCAATTTTGTATGCATGAATTTGTGTCCATTATATTTACTCTTTATATCATGCAAACCGAGAGAAAACAACCACAATCCGAGTGATTAGTTTTTGAGTGCATCCGTAAGAATTTGAATCAAAACAAATTTTCGGAAAGTAACGTAATGCTCAATCGGTAGAAATTTGAGGTTTAATTTCTGGCTTTGCACACACACATTATGGTTTGAGACATTTGAATATGAATTTATGGTGATTATTTTTCAAAAAGTTTAAATTGTACAATTTTTAAGTATTTTGATATTTATTTGAGTCAATAAAGAATTTTGTGGGTATAGTCACTACAAACCCTCACGAGATAAAACTCGTCCTACTAGGGTAACCTAGGGGTTTAAAGGCTTGTTGCATATGCTCAATGCAATCGCATGCCTACGAAAGTGGGATTTTACAAGAATTCTCAAATAGAACTTTGAGTAGCATCATTTACATTGCCCGCGATGTGCAAAGTCCTAAGTTAGGTGGATTTGTCCAAGCATAAATTCTTCTAAATTTAAACCCTTAAGTTAGTGATTTTGATATTCCGAACAAGGTAATTGAATCATTTTTATTCCATATCATTGCCAACGACTGTTTCTAACAATTTCCCCAAGTTTGGTGTATTTCTGATGGATTTTACAGGAATTTAGTGCAAGAAAAGAGAGAAAGAAACCAGAAGAAAGGAAAAGAACAAAGGAAGAAAAGTCAAAGGGCAAAAGCGTAAATTTATACCTAGAATTCGAATTCGACGCCTAAAGGGAAGTTGAAGAGCTTGATTTCACAAGAGCATCGGAATAAACGACACTCAAATCGGAGCTCGAGATAAAAAGTTATGGCCAGTCAAAGAAGAAAGGAAAAAGTCAAAATGGAAGAAAATCGGACCGATCCGGTAGATTTCGGACCGATCCGAAATGCCCTAATTCCAGTAGACCCCGAATGGATGCCGAACCGATGATAGCAGAACCGATCCGGTAGAATAAAAAAATAATCGATCCGATGGCCAAGAAACGGACCGATCCGAGGGCTATCCGGACCGGTCCGGTCGTGCGAAATCCTGGCATTAATTATGAAGATTATGAGGTGCATAGCTGGTGAAATCTTGCGCAACAAGCGATTCTAGCTGTAAAATTCGTGCTACTTGGTGCTATAAAAGACCAAGCCCTACCTCATTCCGTGGGAGTCGAATTAGAGAGAGAAATTCAGAAGTTAGAAAATCTTTTCTTTGGTAGCAGTTTTCATAAACCCTAGTTGTAAGGTTAATTAAGAAGAAGTTTCCTGGATTCAAGTGCTGTTGCTTTTCCTATTGCTGAATACAAGTATAAAAGTTCCATTCTCTTATTTGTTCTCTATTTTATTTACAATTCTACTTTCATTTGTTTTGCAAATTATTCCCAATGATTGTTAGACCCCTAGTTTCATGTATTGATATGAATTTATTTTCTAGAAAAATCATGTCCAGCTAAATTCTTAAGGGCTGGGGTACATGAATTCACCCCGAGGTGAATTACTTATGTAGAAAATAGAGGATAAATTAAATATTGACCAAATCGTGTATGGAAATTATATGAACATAGCCGATCTTTTAATCTCTCTTGCCTTAGGTATTCGGGATGTTTAAGAACGCTGTGCAAAGTGTAATAGTCCATTCATCGCTTTGAATTTACCTTTGATTACATATGATGCGGGCTAGTTCCTTCATATATGTAATGCTTAGGATCTATAAAGACTGGATTTAGTTGAAATTTCAATTTGCCATTCTAGTATTCTATACAGTAATTCGTTAAGGTTTGAGGGATTGTACCCCACCCTATTTTCTCTCATTTTCAAATCTAATTTCTTTACAAATATTATTGTTTTTGTGCACACTTTATTACATCAACAATTGAAAATCATCATTCATCTTTTTATTTCTTTGGAGGAATCATTTTAAGGTTAAATAACTATTCCTATAAACGTGTCAATTTTTAATCCTTGTGGATACGATCCCGACTTGTCGGATTATTACTAACGCGACAGACTTGCACTTGAGCCTAGATATAACGCATTTTTGAGATAAATTCTAAGTCGCATCAGCTAGGAACTATGTTCGCCTCCAATATATGTTAATTGAATTTAAGGTTCAAGTGAGATACTGAACCAATAGTCCTTTATTTTGTACGTGAGGTACTGGGATATGATAGCAAAGTATCCATGCACCAGGAGGTCTCAACCTAAGGGCGCAGTATTGTTATATATATATATATATATTATGATAAATATATACACTGATGACTTATTCTACTGTGTGTGCTTAGTAGAAGAGAAATATAATAATATTCAAGATAACTCTAGTATGTGAAATGAGAAATTTATAATTGACGCATGGATAAGAAAAATGCTATAACGTGTTGTATGGGCGATACGGGTGAATGTTACGAGTTATCGTGTGTAGTAATAAATTTGGGTTGGACTGGTTTGACGGGGTAGTATAATCCGGACGGGTTAGATATATACGTTAGGTGTGCATAGTAGATGAGAGGTGAGCATATCAAGTGAGAGCACGTAAACCTAACATGGATATAATAATTTCTAATTTTGCATTCACTACACCAAAACTGTCGGATTGTCACGGTCATTGACCGTGACAAGTCAAACTTAGCATGGTCAATCACCGTGACAAGTCTGGGGGTGACAACTGTTTTGTCACGGACTTGTCACGATCAAAGACGTGGAAAGTTCATTAGACTTGTCACGGTCCTATCATGGTCTTTGACCTTGACAAGTTTTGTCATAGTTAAAGACCGTGAAAAACCCATGACAAACCCTAAAATACTTGTCACGGTCTTTGACCGTGACAAGTTTCCTTATCACAGACTTGTCACGGTCAAAGACCGTTACAATTCTGGGCAGAATTTAAAAAAAATTTGCTGGACAGTATGGCCATTGCCATAGTCCAGCCGTATATTTATACGTGTTATAGAAAAATTGTTCCTGTTCAAATATCATATATCCAAATAAAATAGAAATAATGCACCAAAGGATTGCATATATAATTCCATATCCAAATAAAATAGAAATACGATCCCTATCCAAACCAAAATGTAACAAATCAAAACAATACAAATATAATCCAAGTGTCCAAATAAAATACATATAAATAATCAATTCATAGAGTCATGAGTAAGTTAGAGGAAGAAGTAATGCCACACGATATATGCATTGATATACCCCTCAATATGCGTCACGCCACATTGTTCGCGAAACCACAATGCGAAGTTCTCCTTTTTGGGTATCACATGACAAGCACCTTGGAGTCGATGTATTGAAGGATACGTCCATGAACCAACATACCCGGGAGGGTTATCGGGTACCTTAACCCCCTCGCTATCCACTTGCCATTATATATGTCAAGTAAAAACAAGCTCGGCCAATATATTTTTGACATAGGCCGCTGGACAAGAGCCAATATGGGAACCGGGTCATCAAGTGACAAGTCTGCGCGTATCGACGATGATGCAGTGGCATCCACATCGTCGTCATCATCCACCGTCTTCTCCTTCCCTTTGCCCTTGTCCTTGACCAATTCACGCTTCATGAAGGTGTACATATCTAGGACCGTCGCCTCCAACCTTGATAGTTTCTCATCATGCGTGTCCACATGATAAGCCAACCCGGTGTTACTTGTCTCCATTCCGATGATCCCCCATCCATGAGCTCACCCCTAGTCCTCCCCTTATGATCAGCGTCGAGAAATTGGTTGAGTGGGTCCGTAGCAAATATGACTTGTCGACATCAGATTGCCAAGCTTTGCCTGAAATGACAAAAAACCCACGATTAGTTAATTAAGTAAATAAAAAAATTATAATGTAATTAACAAAAATTAAACATCTATAGCTTACAATCGCGGTCGTAATTCTTGGGGACACCTGCTTGTCCTTGCCCTTCTTCATCCGAATTTCCATATAGGAATCGAGTCTATGTGGCCTACCCCTAGGGCCACTCCTCATCTCCAGAAATAAAATAATGCAAAATTAGTAAGTAACACAATATAAAATAATGTAGAATAATATAAAACTATAATTATAGAAAAATAAAAACTTACCATCTTGTGCTTCACCTCGGCGTAAAACGTTCGCCCGGAGTAGTGCATGTCCGTCTTTTTTCCCGCTTTTACCCCCCCGATTGGCGAGATGCCAATTGTCGCTCCTCGATCTCATAGCCGATGAAATTTTGCCACTGTGCCAATGCGATCAGCTCCTTCGACGGGACGGTCTCACGCAGTTTGAGAATGGAGTCCCAAGTCTTCCCAAAGTACCGGCCCCATAAATTTTTCTTCCACATATTATGTTGGCCCCTCAACTGCTCCAACCCGAAATCGCGGAGTTGTGGGAGTAGGCTGAATTGTTCCTGTCAAACAAATACAAAACAAAAAAAATAAGTGTTAGTTTCTAATAAATATAAATTGAAATATAAATACATTACCTCTAGTGCCGCCCAAATAGCCAACTTGAGCTCATTTGGCACCTCCCTCCAACTAGTGTACCCCAGGCCGATAAAAATCTTCACTAACTCGACGGATCTAGCCAATATTCTCGTCTTGTTCTCAGTGATCGATCCCAATTTGCCGTATTTTGGGAGCCTAGGGGCCGAGGAGCCTTCATCACCTTCACTGTCTCTAAGCCCTGAAGAAGACATTTTATGTAAAAATTGTTGTTATTAGTACAAATCCAAATGAATTAGAAGAATACAAAGCACTGACCATATTATAACAAAACACTCACAACTTTGAATTAATGCACTAAACTGATCAAGTACAAATGAATTAAAAGGATTAAATTGATGTCCGATAATAATAAAATGCTAGAATAATACACCCACTGGACATGGGCTTTGAATTAATGCTTAAGAATTAAATCTAAATATTACATGCAGTAAACTGATCAAGTACAAATGAATTAAAAGCATTAAACTAATGTTCTATAATTGGAATGCTTATTACAAATCTAAAAATTGTTTCAAATTCGGGTTATCATAAAAAATGCATTGATATTCGTTAAGAGCAGCTAAGTCATCCACACTATTGTTTATACGCTTTGGCACATGTAGGACGATTGACCACGACTCGTTGTTGATATACTCTGAGTAAAACACTTGCTTGACCTTTTAAAATGCACAAACAAACGACTCATGCACATTGTTCCAATTTGAGAAAAATTCGGCAGCATATCCCCATAGTTCTCCAAGTACATAACGTAGATTCGCAAGTGTGAGTGTTGTTTCAATTAATAATTGAAATAACACTTAACATCACATCATCTAGTATGTACCCAGAGGACATTAAGATACGATTGCATAACTTCCTCCAAAAGTAACAAGTTTAATTCACTAAGAATATTATTATACATAAACTATGCAGTCTTAAACTGTCCAAACGGGACAATTAGATAGATCTCATTACATGGGTAATGACTCTCTAACAGGTCTAAGGGTTATTGAATGCGTACGCATAAGAACTAAAAGGTTAGTATCTATGTGCACTATGTGTAATTTCAACTATGTTTCATTTAATTATCATAAGTCCGTGATCGTGCCACTCTCGAACAGGTCGTGGCACAAAGTAATTTTAGAAAAAAGTTGAAAACTCCCCCTCCCCCCATTTTGGCAATAATCCAGTGGTCGTTCCAATTCTAAAATTAACTAACCCAATAAATTAAGACAATATAATTATTTAAGGATTTATTAGTGTGAATTAAATTAAGGACTTTAAAAAAATTAAACAACCAACTTCCATATCCAACCACATCCGTCCAATATAATCCAACAGCAACAACAAACCAACAAATGTGTATCTTGTACTCCTTCTAATTCATCTACTCAATTAATTCAACATTAACAATTTCTAACCAATTTTAAATCTAAATAATATTATATAATAAGATTCAATCAATATTAACAATACCTATTAATTTCAATCCTAACTAACATCACCCAATCAACATTAACAATTAATTTCAAGTTCTAAACTCAAAATAAAAATACCCAATCAATATTTGTAATTCCTAAAACCAAATTGAAAACCACACCCCCCTTCCCCCACTCACCCCCATGCCCCACCACACCCCAGACCCTAGACCCTCTTGCCCTCCCACCCCACTGCTCCACCACCCCCACTGCCCCCTCCCCCACCACACACCTGTGCGCGCACACACACCACCCTCAGACCCCCTTTCCCCACCCCGTCCCCCCACCCCACACACACGTGCACATACACACACGCACAAACCCCACTGCTTCCCTCTCTCCCCCTCCCCCCCCACACCCACCTGCACACACACACATATATACAAAGGAAAGAGAAAGAGAGAAAAAAACTCACCTAAAAACATAGAGAGAGAGAGAAAGAAATCGCCCGCTTAGATAGAGAAATTGGAGGGAAGTGAAAACGGTGGAAAAAAAGAAGGGGGAAGGTTTTTTTTTACTGACAAAGTTGTCATGGACCTGTGATGGTCTTTGACCGTGACAAGTCCGTTACAACTTCACTTATCACGGACTTGTCACGGTCAATGACCATGATAAGGCTGGCCGACTGAAAGGTGACGATTTGGCCTTTTTGATGTAGTGATTTAAACACTTGCTAAAATTTTAAACTATTTTACTTGGGCTCTGACCCGTTTTCTTCAAATCTCTATTCTTTTTGTAAAGCATTTTAGGTGCCCAACCACATGGACATCAGGCTTAGCAGGTTCTATCTTTTGGCGTGTTGCGATTGTTGTGAATATTGCAGGTCCTTGATTTTAGACGCCTCAGTATTCCTCATTTCTTCATTATGATAAGTTATTTCATTCTGTCGGACATGTTGTCCATTTCCATTTCGATATTTTCAGAGATGTTGAATTTTATTTCATTTAGCAAATCGTAGACTGGTTTTATTGTGGATGACTGTATTATTATCTCAGACTGGATTTGTGTATTTAAGACACCATTATTTATTCTATGGTTTTATCTATCGCTTGGTTGATGTATTTATGGGAATGGTTTATTATTAAATTGTATAGTTCTTTTCTGTTAACTAAAAAGATAAAATTTGGCACCAAAGTTTCAAATACTAGGTGGTTAGTTTATATTAAAAAGTTTTCGACACTGATGCTAAGGATGAACCAACTGGATATTCTTTTTTAATTTAATAATGGCCTGATCACCCGATATTTAATTAAGTGGGGTGTCACAATAACAAAAGAGGCTCCCCAAAAAAGAAGAAGGACAAAGATGAAGTTGATGGGAGTAATGAAGGAAATCAAGTGGATGTTTTAATTTGTTTGTTCATTGTGTAACTTTGGTTTGCAATTCAAGTGGAATACATGAGCTAACATTAATTTATATTGTTTTTTTGTAGATAAGAACCAAAGTGAAAGGCAGAAAAAAGGGTGTTGTAGCTGATGTGATAACACCGGGTTCCTTATACCACATCGAACTACACAGACTTATTGGAATTTAAAATTTTAACCCCAATTTGTTGTTTTATAAACTTTAGTTTGTAGTTTAGTCTCCGTGTTTTGTTGCGATGCATCACTTTTTTAGCAATGGGGCCATTTGCTTTGGAAGTGGTTCAACCCTTTTTGGGGGGCATTGTTATTAGCAATGTAAACTGCAATGTGTTTTTTTAATACCCGTGCCCAATATTTTATTATTTTTTCCCATATAAGTTGTAATAATACGAAAATGTTTAGATTTGGATCATTATGATTGAGTTTGCATCTATATTTTTCTGATTTTGGATTCCTGATAGTAATTACTGGAAGAATATGGATGAAGATTGGAAATTTGGAGAAAATATAGGAAAAAGTCGTTCGAACGAGTTCAAGGTCGTTTGGACGAGAATCCTAAGCCGTTCAAAGTGGGGATCAAACGATACCCAACTGCATAAATGGACAGAATCGTTAGAAGGTCGTTCAAAGATTAGTTCAACCGAGATGCCTTTCTCGTTAGAACGAGAGTCCATTCTCATTGGAAAGAGCGCAGTATAATTTTTTTAATCGGGTTTCCCTTGTGTGCTGTCACATTCTGAACCGTTGGAATGATGAGGTGTTGAGCTCTGGTGAGCCCAAATTGTGGAAAAGGGGGGTTTTGGTGTGTGTGTGTGCTAGGGGGGAGGGGACATAAGGCTTGTTTGGATTCATTTGGGTTATTTTGAGTTGGAAGAAGAGACAGAGAATGGGTGTGGGTCTTCCCCCACCATTTTCAGCACTTCTCCACAACAAAATCACCATGCCACCACTATGTAACCACCTTATGCCAAAATATTTTGGATGTATTCCACCATATCCATGCCATACAACCCACTTCCACCATTGGTGAGCAAAGCTACAAAGTTTGGAGGTATCTTTGGGTGTTTTGGAGGAGATGAAGATGAAAGATTTATGAAGCTTGAAGAGGGTTTTGGTGGAGCTTTCATGAAGACAAGCTTGGTGGAGCTACACAACCTTTTTAAAACCACCTTAGGAGATGGGAGGTTGCCATCTTCTTAGACATTTCATCCTACTATTGTTGGAGCTTCATTTGAGGTGGAAAACTCTACGCTTAGTATTAAGACTCTATTTGCATATTTGTAGTCTTTTTATTAGATTATAAGAGTAGGATGCATTTGAATAAAATGATGAGTTTCAAGTAATTTGATATTTAACATTTTAATGGAATAAAAATATTGCAAAATGCTATTTTGATGAGGGTATAATATGAATGAATATTTAAAAGTTTGGAAAAATTTTGATTTTTATACAAATGATGAAATTTCAAGAAGTTTGATGAGTGTTTTGAAAATAATATTTAACTTGCAAAAAGGAAGATTTTATAAAAAATGGACATTTTGTGAATTTTGAAGAAATAAAAATGTCCTTTGGTCTTGAAAGGTATATTTTTTCTAGTATTATGAACTTCTAGAATATATTGTATGTTTAACCCATTTAGTAGGATTTTTGGAGTTGAAATCCATCTTCTCATGTATATAAACTTATAGTATTTTGATGAACATAAAAACAAGTTTAATGAAATTTTATTGGGTTTAAACATAAAATAGAAAAGAAGGAAATTTAAGCCCTTATTATGTGTGAAAAAGGTGATGGAAATGTGATAAATGTTAGGGTTCAAGACTACATGTAGTAACAAAGAAAATTGTATTTTCTTATGAAAAATAGTCTTTAACTGTAATTGGGTTTCTTAGATAAAGAAATTAAAGAAATATCTAACTTGGAAAATGATTTAAAAATGTGTTAAATAAGTGTTAGTGGGTTAAACAATTTAAAAGTTGGCGTGTATAGCTTAATAATATTTTTTGGGAGATTAACATTTATGAAATTGGAAGAAAAGGACAGGTTTGGGAACAAATAAGTAAAATGTTAATTTTACGTAAAGTGGAACATTTTTATGAAATAAAAATGTTGAAAAGTGTGGACACAAAAAGGTCCTAAATGAACATGATTTTGGGATAAAATCAATAGTAAAAAAGACAAGAAATGATAACGTTTAAAAGTGTAACCTGAATTGGGGTGAAACTCCGAGTTTTGACTTTGGCCGGGTATAAGAAAAAGTGGAATAATGTGGATATATGCCAAATGGTAAAACACATTAATAAGGACTCAGATGATACCGGGATAATTAAGGAGGGCCCGGAGCCCTGGGGTGAAAGACCTAAAACCACTGGCCAGAGCATATGGCGCGCATAGTCGGCGGTGTGGATCCCGTTAAAGTATACGATTATTGGAAGATTCAAGGAAGAAAAGATAAAGGAACATGAAACACGTCAAGAAATGGGTTGTGTGGTGAAAATGTGTAAAAACGGCCTAACTTGAATGAATCAATAAATGTTTCGATAAATGTTAAAGTGGACAAGGAATGTGTAAATTGATTAATGTTCATAAGGTAAAGGAAAGACAAAGTATAATGGTCAAGTGGGTCATTAAGTAACCTAAGAGGTTTTAACCCATAATTAACACAAGGGTGTGTTATGAAATATTTTCAAATGGAAAAATAAGTATTTTCTAATACGATGGTCGCCTGCGTTGGAAGGGTGAATTTCATTGAAGATACTAACGTGAATGAGTATAAATAAAGGGGATATTTTAGGAAAATGAATGATTTCCTTAAACAATGTGCATTTGTTTTAAGTATCTAACCGGGCGTTTTAAAACAAGGAATGAATGTCAAAGTAAGAAAAAGTGAATTACTTCATAAGATTAAGGTGAATTAATCGGGTAAATGGCGTTTGTGGAATGAAAATGATTCCATGCATTAAGTGTGTATATATATATATGTGTGTGTGTTCAAGGTAGTTGCATGTGCACGTAAATATAATGTGTTAGAGTCTTCTTTGTTCCGTTTGATTTTATATCACATTATTGTATATTTTTTATTTGGCATTCAGCTCATTTCATCGTCTTTGTTACGGCGTGTGGGGTGCAATTTCATATTTCGAGGGCGTTATATATGTAAGTATTCCCTTTTATTTTATGTTAGTAGCTCTGTATGTTTGGATTCCGGGGATGCTTCCCATGGGTAACGTAGCTTGATTTGAAATGAAAACTGCATGCTAAACAAGTGAAATGTTAATTAAATAAAACTAGACTAGCAATATTATGTAGGTTGTTTCATTGCACTTCACACCTGATGCTCGGGATGGACCGGGTTGACCATAGATAACCCATAAATTCGGGTTGGGGCATTACAAATGGTATCAGAGCTGTAGGTTCAAGGTTCCTTTAGTGTGACGCGGTGAGGTCGATAGGAGATCTTTCGACTTCGGTGTTGGTTTGGGGTCGATCATGCTAGATTGGTGATGGTTTTATCTTTTATCCTTGACGATAAAGTAAAGAAGATGTGCAGGAAGGATAATCCATTGCCAAGTGGCATGGGCTCAAGTTAAATATCATCAATCACTTTCGCGCTTCTGATTAAACATGTCTATGACTTATGAGTGTTTGTGCGAGCCAATAGTGGCGACATTGCAGTTTTTAGTGTCAGGTGCTTGTGTGTCAACCCTTGATGATATGAGAGGTCTGTCGAGACGTTAATGGATCTTAATGATGTCCGTTGAATTAAAAATATGAATTTTGTAGATCCAACTGTGAGAATTAGGTGACTAGAGTGTTATGCCTAGGCAGTGTGGGTTGTGATAAGAATGCATTGAGTTCCGGGGTGTGGTACTTTCGGATGGATAATAATGATGATGCAATTAGGCAAATTTGATCCTTGGGGTAGTGCCATGTTTTATGATAGTCGGTGTCTCGATAGACGTGAGGAATCATATTGCTCAATACTTGGGTATAAGTCTCTTGGTGGTTGTTGCATACACAAGGTATGATGATGAGAGCTATGGGTGAATTGAGGTAAGTGTGTTGTGTATGCAACAATGATGATTGAAGAGACTTAGGAGTGAACTCTAAATAGTATTCCTTGTCAGGTTTAGGAGATAAGATGCACTTTTGAGGGATATGATCTTTAGTGATGTTGATGATATAGACCTAGAGGTTTATAGGTTGTATGCGACGTCATGTATCCTGCCAGAATCCTTAATAATGTTAGTTGTGATTTGGTACGTGGCTTTTGGTCATCGTCGTTTGGAAGAGAGATAATATTATTATTTAAGTGTCAAGGCTCATTTTAGCAGCCTAAGTAATGGCAAGATGCGGGGCAATCCTAGTGTAAGTTTGGGTTAAGTGCATCTTGGGGTGTCTATAGGATTAAATGTATATGGCGTCATTATGAAATATAAATCGACTTGTTATGATGTCTTCAGGTTTTTAATGGTTAATGTGCGGCACATGTAGAGGCTCGTAGACTAGTGTGTTTGCGAGCACTTAATAATCACTAGGTGGGTATTGAAAGGTTTGTAGATTGAACATATAATAAGAGAGTCATGGATGACGTAATCTTATCGGTTCTTAAGGACTTTTACCTGGAGTATGTTTGGTGTCCTTAAGTGCAACAGTTAAGTCCATAACAAAGAAGTGTTAGTGTTATAGTAATGACTATAATGAGGTTCAGATGATGATCTCAGGTTGCTGGTCAAGGTTTAAAATAGTCGAATAGTGTATGTACATGTGTTGTTATCCGAATTAGCACAAATGGGTGGTGTAACCTTCTAAGATAAATTGGAAGTTTGTTTCGTGAGTGGGCATGATGCTCGGGTGTCATGAAATGCCTAGTGTAGGCGGTATGACACTTAATTTTGAAGGGTAGTGGGAAATGTATTCAGGACATAGATTGATGATGCCATGTCAAGATTTTAGAGTGGCACCTAAGGGGGCATATCTAAGCATGATTATAATGTTGGCACGTATCGACAATATAAGTTAGGGTACCCATAGCACGGTAGGGACTAGTTCTTGGCACGTCTTACCAAGTAGGTATGGAGTAGAAGATGTAGCCATGTGTGGTACTTACTACGCTTAGAATGCTAATGACGACCGGTGTGGCCATTACGTGAGTTCAGTTCGGGTAGAGCCTTGGAATAATTTTAGTGGCAACCTCGCATAGTTAGAGGTTATAAAGAGGTGAATGTCTCTCGTGAACGAGGTACTGCCTAAGGGGACTTTTGGGTTATGATCATGATATGATAAGGCAGACACTAACCTAGGTGTAGTAGGTCTGGGACATCATCACCGGTAAGATGGACCATGTGAGTGTAGACAAGGCATTAGGCATTCTCCAACCAAACTGGTTCATGTATGTCAAGGAAGTAAGGGAGGTGGTCTTACTTCTAAGGAGGGAAGTTTTGCATTTTGCCTTTTCAGAGAATAATAGGCCCGTATATTGCCTTCGTCTGATAGACATGAATGGTTGTGATTCGATTCTTCAGGGTTGGTAACTTGATCCAAGGTGCATAGTCAAGTTAGTATTAGTGAGAATGTTCGAGAAGAGTCATAAACTTCGAAGCAGGCAACATAGGTTTGCTTTTTGTAAACCATAGTCTGACGCGTATGGAGGGAACTCTCTCAAAACGGTTGTTTGTTCCTTTGACTCTTGTATGTGTATCCCTTTTGGTTCCGGTAATCGAGGATTGGTGTTCCCACGAATATGGTAGCTCATATTGGTACCATGTCATGGTATGATGCGGTTGGGCCTAGTTTGTTGCGGATGGATCAAATATTATCAATGCAGCTCGGTAATTGGGTGCGCCTTAATCTGAGGTATTCTTATTACTGTATAAAGTTTTATGTGCGAGTGGCTGCTCTTTCAATCACACAGTTTGCTAGTAGTAATTGCTTTCCATAGGAGTAACGACCTTATGACTGGCCAACATGGCAGTCAATGGCTCTGGTTATAAATAGTAGGATGGTGACTTGAGGATATTGTATAGTGTTAGACCTCGAGGAAACTTAGCACACAGTGTTACTTTGCTACGGTGAGTGGATTAGTGTGATGCTCAAGTGTGTGATCCAAAGTGAGACGCCTAGAGTAATACTAGGGTCATCAAAGTGACGCAACAAAAGGTGTCAACCGAGTGCACAATGATGATTTGGTCGGTGTATTACTCCTCGAAGTGAGTAATTAGCGATATAAGGTTAGTATTAAGTTAGGGCGAAATTGTGTAATCAGGATAACCCAAAAATTCATGGGGACGTAGGATGTGTAGTCCTAAGGCAGAAAATGGTTATGACTGATGAAGTTGGTGATTGGTTGTGTTGTGATTCACTCTTGAATGAGTACCGATGGCTAGAGAAGGTTGCCAATAGAGGTGCCAGTGTGCTCTGGGTATTGGCAAAGGTATCCCTAGGACTTAATTGAGCATGATCATCAAGTGAGGGGAGACTCGGGATCGATTATGCGATGATGATGGTTAGTGTTATGGTGAGCATTAGAGCATGTCGCATGTTGAGCTTTGGTGACAATCCCTGTACAAGGGTGTGCGATGTGATCTTAGCTACTGAGGACTTTGACAGTTAGTCATGGAGGATTTCTATAACTTAATATAAGAGTCGACAAACCCCATAGATTTAAGGAATTGACAGATCGATAATTTCAAGGACGAAATTTTTGAAGGAGGAATGATTGTAATATCTATGCCCAATATTTTATGATTTATTCCTGCATAAGTTGTAATAATAGTAAAATCTTTGGGTTTTGGTCATCATGATTGTGTTTACATCTGTATTTTTCTGATTTTGGAGTCCTGATGATAATTATTAGAAAAACATGGATGAATATTAGGGATTTTGGAGAAAATATAGGAAAAAACTATTTGAACGAGTTCGAGGTCCTTCGAATGAGAATCCCAAGCCGTTCGAAGTGGGGATCAAACGAGGATCGAACAAGACCCAACTACATAACTGAAGAGACTCGTTAGAAGGTCGTTCGAAGGAAAATTCAAATTAAATGCCTTTTGCGTTCGAACGAGAGGCCATTCTCGTTCGAACGAGCACAATAATTTTTTTTTAAATTGGGTTACTCTTGTGCGCTGTCACATTTTGGACCATTGGATTGATGAGGTGTCGAGCTCTGGTGAGTCCAAATTACGGAAAAACGGGATTTTGGTGTATAGAGAGTTTTTATAAGGCTTGTTTAGGTTCATTTGGGTTATTTTAAGTTATAATAAGAGAGAGAGATAGAGAGTGGGAGTGGGAGTGGGTCTTCCCCCACCATTTTTAGCACTTCTGCACTATAGAATCACTATGCCCCACTATGTAACCACCTTATGCCTACATATTTTGGAGGTATTCCACCATATCCAAACCTACATACCTGCTTCCACGATTGCTGGGCAAAGCTACGAATTTTAGAGGTGTTGTTGGTTTTTTTTTGGAGAAGATGAAGATAGAAGATTTATGGAGCTTGAAGAGGGTTTTGATGGAGCTTTTATGGATACAAGATTGGTGGAGCTTGGCAACCTATTTAAGGCCAGCTTAGGAGGTGGGAGGTTACCATCTTCTTAGACCTTTCATCTTACAATTGTTGAAGCTTCATTTGAAGTGGGAAACTCTACTCTTAATACTAAGACTATTTGCATATTAGTAGTCTTGTTGTTAGATTATAAGAGTAGGATGCATTTGAATAAAATGAAGAGTTTCAAGTAATTTTATGTTTAACATTTTTATGGAATAAAAATGTAGCAAAATGCTATTTTGATGAGGGTAAAATATGAATGAATATTTCAAACTTTTCTTTAAAACATTGTGATTTTTATACATATGATGAAATTTCAAGATTTTGATGCTACACATTTTATGAAATAAAATGTTTTGAAAATGATATTTATCTTTTAAAAAGGAAGATTTTGTAAAAGTTGGACATTTGTTGAATTTTAAAGAAAGAAAATTGTCCTTTGGTCTTGAAAAGTGTGTTTTTGCAAGTATTATGAACTTCTAGAATAAATTGTATGTTTAACCCATTTAGTAGGATTTTTGGGGTTAAAATCCATCTTCTCATGTATATAAACTTGTAGTATTTTGATGATGAACACAAAAACAAGTTTAATGAAGGTTTTATTCGGCTTAAACATGAAATAAAGAAAAAAAAATTCAGCCCTTAATGTGTGTGAAAATGTGTTAGAATTGTGACAAATGTGAGGGTCAATACTACATGTAGTAGAAAAGAAAAAGGTATTTACTTATAAAAAGTAGTCTTTAAATGTATTTGGGTTTCTTGGATAAATAAAGTGAAGAAATTTCTAACTTGGAAAATGATTACAAAAGGTGTTAAATAAATGTTAATGGGTTAAATTATTAAGATATTGGTGTGTATAACTTAATAATATTTTTTGGGAGATTAACACATATGAATTAGAAGAAAAGGATAAGTTTGGAAACAAATGAGTAAAATGGTAATTTTACGTAAAGTGAAACATTTTTATGAAATAAAAATATTGAAAAGGGTGTTACACAAAAAGGTCCTAAATGAACATGATTTTGGGATAAAATCAATAGTAGAGTAAAAGGGGCAAGAAATGATAATTTTTAAAAGTGTAACACGAATGGGGTGAAATTTTGAGTTTTGGCTTTGGCACGGTAAAAGTAAAAGTATAATGTGGACATATACAAAATGTTAAAACGCATTAATAAGGACCCGAATGACACCGGGATAATTAAGGAGGGCACGAAGCCTTGGGTTGAAAGGCCCACACTCACTGGCCAGAGCATATGATACGCATAGCCGACGTTGTGGAGCCCGTTAAAGTATACGATTGTTGGATGATTCTGAGAAGAAAAGATAAAGGAATATGGAACCTGTCAATAAATGGGTCGTGTGGTGAAAATGTGTAAAGACAACCTAACTTGAATGAATTAATAAATGTTCCGGTAAAGGTTAAAAGTGGACAAAAAATGTGTTAATTGATTAATGTCCATAAGGTAAAGGAAAGCTAAAGTATAATGGTTAAGTGGGTTGTTAAGTAACTTAATAGGTTTAACCCATAATTAACACAAGGATGTGTTATGAAAGATTTTCAAATGGAAAAATAAGTATTTTCTAACACGATGGTTGCGTGTGTTGAAAGGGTGAATTTGAACAAAAATACTAACGTGAATGAGTATAAATAAAGAAATTTTTTTGGGAAAATGAATGATTTTCATTAAACAAGGTGTATTTATTTGAGTATCTAACTGGGTGTGTTAAATCAAGGAATAAATGTCAAAGAAAGAAAAGGAAAATTCCTTTACAAGATTTAGGTGAATTAATTAGGGTAAATAACGTTTTTCGAATTAAAATGGTTCCATGCATTAGGTATATATGTATATATATGTACAAGGTAGATTCATGTACACGCGGGTATAACGTGCTAGAGTCTTCTTTCCGCCGTTCAATTTTATATTGCATTATTGCATATTTTTCACTGGGCATTCAACTCATTCCCTCGTCTTTATTACGATAGGGGGTGCGGATTCATATTTTGATGGCATTACATAGGTAAGTATTCTCTTTTATTTTATGTTAATAGCTCTGTATGCTTCAATTCCGGGGATGCTTCCAACGGGTCCCTCATGTAGCTTGATCTGAAATGAAAACCACATGCTAAACAAGTGAAATATTAATTAAATAAAACTGAACTAGCAATATTATGTAGGTTGTTTCACTTCACACCTAATGCTTGGGATGGGTCGGGTTGACCACGGGTAACCCATAAATTCGAGTTGGGGCATTACAGTTTTACTGGGGATAACTGTGTATGGTTCAATTATTTATTCTAGACTATATGAAGAAGAATGAACAAAGACTTATAAAATTAACTTGTATTTTATTAATAGATAAACCATAATTACGAATGATTACAAACTACATTAGTTTCATCGGGTTTTATCACATTCATGGAAATTTCCCACTTCATGGTACATAAAACAAGAATTAAAAACAATGAAAATAGCAGTTCATGAGGCATGATTTGGAGGATCTCACTTCCCCGATTTCTACCTACATTTGCTTTAAGTGCCCTAATTCGATGAAGAAGACTAGGAACAATGTTTTTTGACCTTGAACACATTGGAGGACCATTCCACACAAAGTACACACAAGATGAATAAGAATGAAATCTCATCCGAGGGTTCAATTCATTTCTTGAGGTACGATTTGGTAAATGATTTCCACAGTAGAAGATTCCATACGTGGTATTTTTCTGTCCTCTTTCCTCTTTCTTCTTCCTTATTTTCTCTTTGTTATTCTCCACCCGCAATTGGTATTTCTAGAGTTACCAAGATATACGGTAATGTTGTCTACAAATAGGAGGGAAAATGTTAGAGTACATTTGTCGCCCTTTTTAGTGTTAAAAGACCATGCAATTTTTGTTTAAAAGTCACGTGGGACATTTTCATCCAAAAAAGTCACACCGTCAGCTTTTTGGGGCAACTTGGAGTGTCAGTGCAAGTGTCGGGGTAAAATAAAGAAACTGGAAGTTCAAGGGGTGAAGTGAAGTAGGGACAAAGTACAAGGGGCCAAGTATAATTAACCTTTACAAATTTTATCAAAAATACATTCTCAATAAAGGGTTAAGGTAGAGTTAACAGGTTTATTAGGTAGAAACGAGTGTAATAAACTGTATTGAGATTCCTAAGCACGAACTATTATCTTCACAGATTTATCTCGTTCACCCGACAGTGACCCAAACTCAATAAGCCTAAAACCATTAATTTATAATTTCATGTTGTATCTTGTGATGTTGAATTTTGTCAGGGCTATCAATAATGTTATGTTCACAAAATAGTTGACTAAAGATTACTCCGCAAGAACTAGTGGATGAGTTAGAATGGACAAAATATAAGTCCCACTCATAAATTTTTAACTTTAGCCATTCAAATACGTTGATGAGTGTTTATAGAGTTACTTTTTGTCAATTATTTTTGTGAGCCTATTATTATTGGGGAATTAAGTGAAGATAATTTCTCTTGCAAATTATTTTTCCAATAGTTCTCCATTATCTATGGAGTTTTTTTTACCTTTTTAATTTTATATTCAACTGGTATTCCTTGAAACCTAGTGTTCTCTTGATTATTTGCTCTTATGTTTGAAACTTGTAGCCTGATTAAAAATAGAAGACTGACATGAAAATTTAGCCTAACTGGATACATAGTTTGTTTTAGTTATTTGGAGGTACATGATGAGTGAAATTAGTATTAAGGGGATACTTCCTAGGGAAAATAACTTTTTCCTTATGGAATTTATTTTTAATGGAGATGAGAAAAGACGAGAACATCTATGAAGATTAACCCTACCGGCCTTTCGTTTTATGTTCTTTATATATGTATTTATGGAGGTGTGAATCTTGTACTTATTTTGTACTATTATTTTAATATTATTGAATTTTTATTCATATGGAGGGAATATGCGAATAGAATCCCCCTAGACACTAGAAATTTTAAGTAGTCTCATTCAACCAAGTGTAAAGAAATGTATCTACAAAAGTGTTACATTTACAAGAAGTTACATTCCATTATTCTTTTAATGAATTAATTATTTGTAATGCCCCAAGTCCTTGGAAGTTCAAGATGGGTTTCTTCTTGTTTAATAATTAGGGTGCCGCTTATATTGACTAAATTTGATGATGAGGATTATCGACTATTATAGTTGTATATATTGTGGTAACATGTTAAAATTAATTAATGATAGGGATTACAAGATGTCATCGTAAAACACACAAATGAAACCCATAACCTCAACAAATGACCAAAGGCTACACACCAACTAGGTCAATATAATGGCCCAACCCAAATACTACTCAACTAATAAGTCGAAAACACAAATACTAAAACTATATGGGAAATAGAATAATTAACAGTAAATTTGATTTTAATACATTATAAATTATTACTTTTAAACTTGAATACAATTTTCATTAAAAATTGAACTTTAATACAAAACATTAGAAAAAATGTTAAGTGTAATTGACACGTGTCATTTCGAATTAAAATAATAAAAAAAACTCAAAAAAGGTTAAGAAATGAAAAAATGTATTCCTAATTAAAAACAAATAATAGATAAAGAAAAATCTAAGAAAACTGAACACGCCCCCCCCCCCCCCCCCACCAAAAAATGTCTTCTTCAGCCCCACCGCACACACTAACACCATACTCCCTCCGGTAACACCACCACCCCACTGCTACAACCATTAACACCAAGACATCACCCCACCTCTGTCTACAACCCTCACAACACACACACACACACACACTTGAAAAGTTATGCCCAACTACTTTCTCTCCACCTACCTCCATCTCCGACAGCTTTCCTCCAGCCCAATCCAACACACACCGCAACCAAATCTCATATCAAAGCTAGTAAACAAATCTCAAAACCAAATCTGAATATAGAAAATCTCAACCAGATTTTAAAACCAAATCTTAAAACAAAAAATCTTCAGTGGGGGGTTGGGTTGGGTTGGGTGGTGCTGGCTAGGTGAGGAGGGTGGAGGAGGGTCTGGTGGGGGTGGACGGGGTAGTTAGTGGGGAGGGTATTAGTGTTCTACCGGGGGTGGAGCGTATGGAGGGTATGTGTGTGTGTGGGGTTGCGAAGAGAGAAAGTTATGCTTTTTGAACTATTTGATATATATATTTTTTTATTTTGTAATTATTAATTGATTTTCTTGAATTTTGAAATTATTTACCCACATGTCAGTCACACTTAACGTTTTTTCTAACGTTTTGTATTAAAATCTATTTTCTAATTAAAATTATGTCTAAGTCTAAAATCAACAATTAATAATGTATTAAAGTCAAATTCACTCATCAACTAAACATATTGGCCATGATCCATGTAAATAACGAATAGCATCTCCAGACTCAATTCGAACATTAGGAGAAAATCGAAACAAAAGTTGAGCCGTGAATCCTCTGATAACACTCAAGTTGTACGTGTATCCACCCGATAATCATTAATAAAGCTTGTTCATTAATATACTCAAACATATATATGGCAAGAAAAATCCAGCATAAGTTGGTACAATTTATATATTATAATTAAAAATCACGCCAAAGAGTTCTATGGAGAATTCAAAAAGTCAAAATCATATTTTATTTTAGTCTACTACTCAAAATAAGTGTTACCTTATACGAATATTGTAAATATGAATTTCATTCTTTGGATTCCAAATATCTACTGCATAAGAAAAATAAACAATATTACCTCAATACAGGTAGTATACAGTCACACTGTTCCCAAAATAAAACAAGCGCAGAATCTCATTTGTCTCATATAACTATGCACTATAGTTATATGACATACTAATACTCATTCCAAAAAAAAATTCTCAATATCACATAATTTCTAGTTGGGGTAACAAACATTACTCGAAGAAAAATGGTTATAAAGAGAAAATATTTTCCGCAATAAAAAATGCAATTTTCTCTGTAATTTTAAAGATGGAGGGACTATTTTTTTTTTCAAAGTATAAGCCAGGACTCCAAATTTCTCCTCTGTCGTCTCTTGCCGAACCAAGATTTTTAAAGTTCATTTCATATAAATATCCTATCATGTAGATGGGGTAATTATGAGACGAAAGTAGAGAATGAATGGACAAATAAGTAGGGATAATTGGTTGAAAAGTTTATCTCCCGCTTATTATTTAAAATATAAACTGATAACAATCCACCAATTGGATTTTAAAAACACACTCATCAGTAACAACCTCCCACTTGAATCTAATTTAAAAATTTATTGAGTAATAATGTGACACCCCGACTAATTAAATATCGGGTAGCTACTCCTTTATTCAAACTAATACAAAATGTCAAGTTGGTTCAGTTCATAGCATCACTGTCAAAAAACATTTATTTAAATAATTACTAGAAACCTAATATTTAAAAAGTGAGTTGTCAAATTTTATTAAATTAAATTAACATGCAACAAATTAAAATTATTAGCTAAATGATACTACCATCACATCAAAGTCACATCAAGATAATAATGGAATAATAAAATGAGTCTGGAGTAACACTCCTCTGAATAATCCCAAATAATGGATAAAACCAAATACAACGTCTGAATAATAAATGAATTAATTCCAAAGCTGCAATGAAACTGAGTATGATAAAACTAACTCTAAAAGAAAAGGGGCGACATGCCCTAACAAGTGAATAAGTCTGAAATGGAATCAATATAGAATGTGGAGGCGTCTATCATCAAGATCCTGTAACTTCCATAGCAGCTACAACACGTCACTGAAATTGAACTCCTAAGCTTGGCATCCCTGTGGCTGGGCACCTAAAAGGTTTTTCAAGAAAATAGATTTGAAAGCAAACGGGTTAGAGCCCGATGTGAAAACAGTTTAAAAAATATAGCAACTGTTTAATTGCATTAAACAATGAATATAAAGTACATGTTAGTTCCGTGCTCTCACATGAGTTTCTCACCTCTCAACTAATGTGCACGCTTAACGTATATCCATAATCCATTCTAGTTATGCCGCTAACTAACTAGTCTATACTGCAACCCGTCCTCACATGATAATATAGGGGTTTGTTCAAGACATTCCAATCTAACTTATGTGAATTTACCTTTTCATTTCTCAGATAAATTTATATTAAATCATATAGGAAATTCTCAATTTTAACTTTACTCAAAGTGTCGTAACTATTCACACACATTAATAAGAACATTCACCCACATTAACAAGGAGTCTGTTATCATCACCAATATATAAATTTCAACATAATATTATACTTGGGGCACCCCTAGGCTAAGCTGTGGTGCACACATACTCTGCTATCGAATCCCGATACATCACGTACATAAGGACTACGTATTCCGAATCTCTCAGGAACCGTTTGCTATAGCAAAATCACACATATTGGAGGCAAACGTAGTTCACATACCCATGGGTCATGCACATACCTATGCTCCCATGGTCAGCTGACCTATCAACTCATAAATAAGTCATTCACAACCCTATGCCCTTAAGGTACCAATCTAAATCCCCCCGTAGGCACACAAAGATTAGATGGCCCTATTCCGAAAGCCGACCTCCCATGATAGCAAGTATGGTAGGTATGTCATACACATATAAATCCATTTACTAAGCATTCACATAACTTAGATAATTTATAATATTATTAAAGGTATGTTCTCAATCCTTATACCATTAATCCAATTAGTAAATTTTTATACTTCCGGATAGTTATATAATATAGTCCACCGACACATCTCACGTCGTAGTTTCAAGTACTTAAAACCTAACTCATAAAGGTTACTAAGTCTCCTATTAATCGCACACTTTAATCCAATACTCTTAAGGTCCATATTTCTGCCACAAACCTTATTTTATCAAACTATAGGTTAACTCATTTAATCTCAGTTTTCTAATAATCCCTCACTCGTCGATCCTAATTAGATTTAGCATAAATCCCAAATTAAATTCTAATAATAATTTGGGTCTTATAATCATGCCTACTGGTCTTCCTCAGATCTAAGAGTGTTCACAAAGTCCCCACCAATAAGTTTTTCTAGAGTCTATTTCGTTAAAATTCAACAAGGAAAAATATAACAATTTTTGGGAAGGTCGATCGATCGACCTATGAATGTCGATCGATCAATCGCACCAGATGGGCTACGGACTGCTTTGTTTTTCAGTCCCAGATTTGTCCCAAAACTCCATTACAAGGTATGTAACTATAACCGAAGGTTATAGGATCATTATACAACCTAAATACATTATTTTTAACGTTCCAAAACCATTAAATCATCAACAATTAGCTTTACATGGATCAAATTTTCATAAACCCTCTAATTTTCTATTTTCTTCAAGAACTATGATATTACTCTTCTAAAATCCGTTTTTAATTCATCAAAGGTTATGTTTTGGGTACTGAATTTCATCTAGAACTAATCAACATGCAATTCCTAACCAAGGTTTAGAGTTCTACATCTAATTTAATGGGTTTTCATCATCTTTCAAGGCAAATATCAATTATACACTAATCATGGAAGAAATATTCGCTGAAGCTAATGGAATCAAATCACTTTCCTTAAGTTTGATGTTCATAATCGTTGATGGTATCCAGGGGCTGGTTCTTTCCTTCTTTTCGATCATAATTCCGTCAAAATTGGTGGTGGTGTGTGGTGGCTAGGGTTTGGGAACCTCCTGCAACCTCTCCTCTAACTCATGTAGCCCACTATCTCCTTTTTGGCTGATAATGGCCCTAATGGCATTCTCAATAATAATTAAATAAACCCTCAAATTCGTGGTTCTTATTTTCTTAAATTTTAAAATGACCAAAATACCCTCCCGGGTTGTCGATTTGGTCTAAAAGTGCCTCGGGACCCAAACTAAACCCCCGACTAGTGTTTTTTGACTATATCGACCCCTCCGAACACGTTGACACACTCAAAATGACCATACGGTTGATAAAATTATAAATTATTTTTTAATTTAATTAAATTGATTCCTGACGCGACTGACACGCGCGTCCCAACTTAATTTCTCAAATTGTCGTATTTATAACTCTCGACAATTTTAATACTTTTCATACTCATATATTACCATATATACTCAGTAATGTTCAATATTATCGTCATAATAATACCAACTCGCGTCTCGCTAGTATTTAAATCCGGATTAATTTTCGATTAATTCCCATTTAATTTAATTAATCCAATAAAATCAATAAAATTACGGGGTATTATATACTTCCCCCCTAATAACAATATTTCGCCCCGAAATTCGGAACTAAAGTATACCTGACAAAAATAACTCTGGATAACGCTCGCGCATCTCGTCCTCGCGCTCCCAGGTTGACTCCTCGACATTTTGATGCCGTTACTGAACACGTACTAATGGTACTATCTTCGACCTCAGTTTCCTCTCGTTGTGGTCCAAATAGCATTCGGTCCCTCCTCATAGGAACTATCAGGCTATAGGTCGATGTTCTCTAAAGCAATGTGGGTATGAGCCAAATTATTCCTAAGATATCTCCTTAGCGAGGAAATATGGAACACGTCATGAATCCTATGCAAGTGTTTCGATAACCCAAGTTTATACGCAACCGTCCCAATTCGCTCGATGATAGGAAATGGTCCCACATATCTAGGTGCCAGTTTCCCCTTCTTCCCGAACGCATAATCCCCTATATAGGAGAAACTCTGAGTAGCACCTGGTCCCCCATCTTGAACTCTCTGAAGAACCTCTTAGCATCGGCATAACTCTTTTGTCGATCCAGGGCTACCCGAATACGGCTCCGTATCATCTCTATCCTTGTCGAAGTATCCTGAATCACCTCTGGCCCAAGGAGTTTGGTATCCCCCACCTCTAGCCAACATGTTGGGGAATGACAAGGTCTACCGTATAACGTCTCGAATGGAGCCATGCCAATAGTGAACTGGTAGGAGTTATTATAGGCAAACTCCACCAGTGGAAGGTACTTCTCCCAACCACCTCCAAAGTCTAGGATACACATCCTCAACATATCTTCCAACATCTGATTCGTCGGCTCCATCTTCCCATCTGTTTGCGGGTGATATACTGAACTCAGCCTTAATTCCGTACCCATGGCTTCCTGGAAACTCTCCAAAAATCGTGAAACAAATATCTTGTCTCTGTCAGACACGATATTGAGAGGTAACCCATGGAGTCTTACTATCTCTACTATGAAAATCTGGACATACTGTCCCGTAGTGTAGTCTGTTCGGGCTGGCAAAAATTGAGCAGCTTTCGTCAATCGATCCATGATTACCCATATGGAGTCGTGAACCCTCTGCGATGTCGGTAATCCCATGATGAAGTCCATGGAAATGCTCTTCTATTTCCACATAGGGACCTCTAATGGCTGTAGAAGTCCTGCCGATATCTGATGGTCTACCTTTACCAGCTGACAAGTGGCACATTTAGAAATGAACTCGGTAATATCTCTCTTCATCCCGCTCTACCAGTATTGTCGCCTCATATCCTGGTACATCTTATCCCCACCAGGATGTACCGCGGATCGTGAACCGTGAACCGTACGACTCTGACATTACCTCATGTCGCAAGTCTTCCCCCTCCGGAACGACTAGTCTCCCATTGAAGCATAAGCCCCCGTATGAACTAACGGTATAGGACTCTGCTCCCTCTGCTAGTAATCGAACTATCTGCTCTTGACAGGACGAGTCTTTTGCCTGGGCCTGTATCACTCTCGTAACAATCTGAGGCATAACGATCATCACAGACATGAATGATCGGGCCACTGCATCCTGGTATCCCAACTCCTTCCACTTTTCTCTCCACACCTTGGCCACCTCACCTATTGGCCTACGGCTCAACGCGTCTGCTACCACGTTAGCCTTCCCTGGGTGATATTGGATATCGAACTGATAGTCCTTTACGAACTCGAGCCACCTACGTTGACGCATATTTAGGTCCTTCTGAATGAAGAGGTACTGTAAGGACTTGTGGTCCGTGAATAAATAGAATTTCTCCCACAGGAGGTAATGTCTCCAAATTTGAAGAGCAAATACGACTGCTGCTAACTCCAAGTCATATTTGGGGTAATTCTTCTCGTGAGGCTTAAGCGTATGGGAAGCATAAGCTATAGCCTGACTCTCCTGTTGCAGTACACCCCCAATTCCTAGTAAGGACGCATCGGTGTAGACTAGATACTCAACTATCGGTCTAGGCAAGGCTATCACTGGTGCTGAGGTCAACTTGTCCTTCAACTCGTCGAATGCCAATTGACAGGTATCGCTCCAGATAAATGGTACACCCTTTCGAGTTAGATGTGTCAAAGGACCCGCTATCTTAGAGAACCCCCGAATAAACCTCCTGTAGTATCCTACGAGGCCCAAGAAACTACGTATTTCTGTCGGTGTTGTGGGTTATCCCCACTCCCTCACCGCTGATACCTTCCTCGAGTCGACAGATATCCCTAAATTTCGACACATCGTGCCCCAAAAATTATACTTCCCATAATCAGAATTTGTACTTCTCATACCTAGCATATAACCGATGCTCTCATAGAATCTGAAGAATCTTTCTCAAGTGCTCGACATGCTCCTCCTCTGTCCGTGGATAAATCAGGAAGTCATTTATGAAGATGATGATGAACTGATCTAAGAACACTCTGAACACTCGGTTCATCAAGTCCAAGAATACGACGGGAGCATTTGTCATCCCAAATGGCATGACTTGAACTTATAAGACCCATATCTTGTTAAGAAATAATCTTCGACACCTCCTACTACCCGACGCACAACTTATGGTATTCCGATCCCAAGTCAATCTTTGAGGAGAAAGCAACTCTCCTCAACTAATCGAATTAGTCATCGATTCGGGGCAATGAATACTTATTTCGTATCGTGACTTTATCACATTCCCTTATTACACCGATTTTGTACCGATGTAAAACATTCAATATCACTTCTTACGTCACATTGTATGGTTTTACTAACCGCGAATAGGAATAAAATTAAAGTTAAGGTTATGGTTTCTCTTGCAGATGATAAGCAGGGTACCAAACTCGTTACTAAAGACCAACCATCCCCAGTTCTCGATGTTCGCTAGATTTCATGCGTGGGATGTCTCGTAAAGCGAAATCCAAATAAGGAACCCCCCCGATACACTACTAACTAACATTGTCGGTCAACGAAAAATATGGTCCTCAGTATTTGATTCGTAACCCACATCCCTGCTTCCTGCTAACATTAGCGCATCTATCCTCAAGTGACAAATGAAATATTCAACACATTACTCCTACTAACTGGGTGCTAGACGCTTCCTTTCACCACAAAATTATTCCCATGCCCAGAAATATTTCGTTCTATCCTGAATCACTTGAGTAATTGACCTGCCCACTGGGGTTTGGTATAACCTGACAACATACCCCACAAGTCTCTATAGGATTCAATATCTATATATATACAAGTGACTCTATTTCCTCTCGGATGACACTTAGCAAAAATTGTTTTATAACCAGGACTAATGAACACGTAATATTACTTTAATGGCCTATCATCACTCAAACTTATATTATTCGGTTTGAAATCGGGATACTAGTACATTCTATGCTCATGTTTCTCAAGTAATATAAGTAAGCTGTTACGCACACAGGTTATTCAAGATTTTCCTTGTACCTTAAAAACAAAACACTATAAATGATAAAGTATCATACCTCCAAACGTGGGTGGTAGTTGCTGTAGCAGTGGCATAACTGCATATCGGGCACTATAGATGCATCCATACTGTACTACTTGCTGTTGTTGTGAAGTCTGTGTTACTGGGGTGAATATCCCCGCTTCCCCGAGTTGGGTATTTTGTGGTTTCTGGTGGACAACCAATAACTCTTGCGGGTTTCTGCCTTTCCTAGGGCAATCTCGATGGTAGTGGCCCCGTTTACCGCATATAAAATACTTATGAACACAATTTATGCTCTGCTGGCCTTGTTGAGTATGCTGCTGGCCCTTAATGCCTAGTTGACTTTGATAAGTTGGCCAAGGCTGTCCTCCAACTCTTTGCGGGCAAACTTGTCGTTTGTGACCATTTCTTCCACACTTAAAACACCTTTTGGTGGTATCCCTCTTCTCCTGGATTTGTTGGCTCCGACGGATTTGTCTCTTCCCGCCATTTCTATTGTCCTCCTATCCTTGACGACTCTGAGACACTTGTCCCTGCTGCGACGGTATTTTCCTTTTGTTGTTAACTTTAGCAATGTCATATTGATCAACTTCTCTCGTTCTTTTGCCCCCTGCAAGATGCCCACTGCTATTTTAGTACTGTAATATTGCGGTAGTCACTGCTTGAGCTACAATATTTGCTATGTCAGTGATTTTTGCTCTTTCTTGGTGTACATGAGGTACTTGTTGGTCTTGTTTCTCATTTGTTCCTTCACCATTGTTAGTTTGTAACTCCCTCATGAGCGACATCTGAAATTCAAATGAATTATATAAGTCCATCGATCACACATAACACTCTAGCAGAGATCTTAGTCTACAAAACATAATCAAGGACCGTCCTAATAATAGGGCTCTATATCAAAGGACGCTACGCGGAAACATAACCAGCCGTACAGATCCTAAGGATGCTAGAACCTGATGCTCTGATAACACCTGTGACACCCCGACTAATTAAATACCGGGTAGCTACTCCTTTATTCAAATTAATACAAAATGTCAAGTTGGTTCAGTTCATAGCATCACTATCAAAAAACATTTATTTAAACAATTATTAGCCACCTAATATTTAAAAAGTGAGTTGTCAAATTTTATTAAATTAAATTAACATGCAACCAAATAAAATTATTAGCTAAATGATACTACCATCACATCACAGTCACATCAAGATAATAATGGAATAATAAAATGAGTCTGGGGTAACACTCCTCTGAATAATCCCAAATAATGGATAAAACCAAATACAACGTCTGAATAATAAATGAATTAATTCCAAAACTGCAATGAAACTGAGTATGATAAAACTATCTCTAAAAGAAAAGGGGCAACATGCCCTAACAAGTGAATAAGTCTGAAATGGAATCAATATAGAATGTGGAGGCGTCTATCATCAAGATCCTGTAACTTCCATAGCAGCTACAACACGTCACTGAAATTGAACTCCTAAGCTTGGCATCCCTGTGGCTGGGCACCTAAAAGGTTTTTCAAGAAAATAGATTTGAAAGAAAACGGGTCAGAGCCCGATGTGAAAACAGTTTAAAAAATATATCAACTGTTTAATTGCATTAAACAATGAATATAAAGTACATGTTAGTTCCGTGCTCTCACATGAGTTTCTCACCTCTCAACTAATGTGCGCGCTTGACGTATATCCATAATCCATTCTAGTTATTCCGCTAACTAACTAGTCTATACTGCAACCCGTCCTCACATGATAATATAGGGGTTTGTTCAAGACATTCCAATCTAACTTATGTGAATTTACCTTTTCATTTCTCAGATAAATTTATATTAAATCATATAGGAAATTCTCAATTTTAACTTTACTCAAAGTGTCGTAACTATTCACTCACATTAATAAGAACATTCACCCACATTAATAAGGAGTCTTTTATCATCACCAATATATAAATTTCAACATAATATTATACTTGGGGCACCCCTAGGCTAAGATATGGTGCACATATACTCTGCTATCGAATCCCGATACATCACGTACATAAGGACTACGTATTTCGAATCTCTCAGGAACCGTTTTAATAAGCAAAATCACACATATTGGAGGCAAACGTAGTTCACATACCCATGGGTCACGCACATACCTACGCTCCCATGGTCAACTGACTTATCAACTCATAAATAAGTCATTCACAACCCTATGTCCTTAAGGTACCAATCTAAATCCCCCCGTAGGCACACAAAGATTAGATGGCCCTATTCCGAAAGCCGACCTCCCGTGATAGCAAGTATGGTAGGTATGTCATACACATATAAATCCATTTACTAAGCATTCACATAACTTAGATACTTTATACTATTATTAAAGATATGTTCTCAATCCTTATACCATTAATCCAATTAGTACATTTTTATACTTCCGGATAGTTATATAATATAGTCCACTGACACATCTCACGTCGTAGTTTCAAGTACTTAAAACCTAACTCATAAAGGTTACTAAGTCTCCTATTAATCCCACACTTTAATACAATACTCTTAAGGTCCATATTTCTGCCACAAACCTTATTTTATCAAACTATAGGTTAACTCATTTAATCTCAGTTTTCTAATAATCCCCCACTCATCGATCCTAATTAGATTTAGCATAAATCCCAAATTAAATTCTAATAATAATTTGGGTCTTATAATCATGCCTACTGGTCTCCCTCAGATCTAAGATTGTTCACAAAGTCCCCACCAATAAGTTTTTCTAGAGTCTATTTCGTTAAAATTCAACAAGGAAAAATATAACAATTTTTGGGAAGGTCGATCGATCGACCTATGAATGTCGATCGATCAATCGCACCAGATGGGCTACGGACTGCTTTGTTTTTCAGTCCCAGATTTGTCCCAAAACTCCATTACAAGGTATGTAACTATAATCGAAGGTTATAGGATCATTATACAACCTAAATACATTATTTTTAACGTTCCAAAACCATTAAATCATCAACAATTAGCTTTACATGGATCAAATTTTCATAAACCCCTAATTTTCTATTTTCTTCAAGAACTATGATATTACTCTTCTAAAATCCATTTTTAATTCATCAAAGGTTATGTTTTGGGTACTGAATTTCATCCAGAACTAATCTACATGCAATTCCTAACCAAGGTTTAGAGTTCTACATCTAATTTAATGGGTTTTCATCATCTTTCAAGGCAAATATCAATTATACACTAATCATGGAAGAAATATTCGCTGAAGCTAATGGAATCAAATCACTTTCCTTAAGTTTGATGTTCAGAATCGTTGATGGTATCCAGGGGCTGGTTCTTTCCTTTTTTTCGGTCATAATTTCGTCAAAATTGGTGGTGGTGTGTGGTGGCTAGGGTTTGGGAACCTCCTGCAACCTCTCCTCTAACTCATGTAGCCCACTATCTCCTTTTTGGCTGATAATGGCCCTAATGGCATTCCCAATAATAATTAAATAAACCCTCAAATTCGTGGTTCTTATTTCCTTAAATTTTAAAATGACCAAAATACCCTTCCGGGTTGCCGATTTGGCTTAAAAGTGCCCCGGGACCCAAACTAAACCTCCGGCTAGTGTTTTCTGACTATATCGACCCCTCCGAACACGTTGACACACTCAAAATGACCATACGGATGATAAAATTATAAATTACTTTTTAATTTAATTAAATTGATTCCTGATGCGACTGACACGCGCGTCCCAACTTAATTTCTCAAATTGTCGTATTTTTAACTCTCGACAATTTTAAAACTTTTCATACTCATATATTACCATATATACTCAGTAATATTCAATATTATCGTCATAATAATACCAACTCGCGTCTCGCTAGTATTTAAATCCGGATTAATTTCCGATTAATTCCTATTTAATTTAATTAATCCAATAAAATCAATAAAATTACGGGGTATTGCAAATAATTCATAGAATTTTGCATAAGGAAAGGTGTCTTTCGACTTGAACCTTTACATAGTAAAAATGATTTGGAATATACTAAAGTAATCGTAGTTTTGAACTATATCTGTAATAACATCCCAAAAACAACCCTATTTAAGTGTAGTCCACAAGCCTGTATATTACAACCACATGCTTTTATCCCTGTATAGTGAACATTCTAGGTAATTTGCCCAAAATTACCCTAAAAATCTTGCACACTTCCACATTTACATAGGTAAGTCTATCAAGGATACTCTCGTATCTAGGTACCCTAGAGCTATAGATTTTTATCAAGAGTTATAATTAACTCAACCTTAACTCGCTTTCGGATATCAAGCTTCATAGGGATGGATTCAGAGTAAAACCCCATATATAATAATTATAATGATTCAATTCATATCACTTGTGACTTGCTATTACCATTTGAACATATTTCTTGAAATCTTTAATCTGTAGGTTGGATTATCGGCACAAGTGATTCAACAATCAACAAGTTTTAGTCCCATCCCTTTTTAGGTGGTAAACACCTTCTCCTGCACGAGTCCTTTCGTCAAAAGATAAGTCAGGTTTTGTTATTATCAGTCCAATCATAATCCACACTCACAACTCATTAATTTTAAATTTTCAAACTATGTTTTGCTTGCGATATATTTGTCTTTCTTGCCGTTATAATAATGGTTCTAAAATTTTATAATAGTCATGGTTCTATTATTGTGGATAAAATGACCGGTATTAATCTCTCCCATAAAGGGTCAAAACTAATATAATAGCTGACGCTTTAAGTAGAAATGATTTCGAAATAAGGATGTCATCAATGAGACAAAGGAGGTGGTTAGAATTGATGAAGGACTATGATGTAAATATTCACTATCACCCGGGGAAAGCTAATGTAGTAGCTCACGCTTTAAGTAAAAAGTCTACACCGAATTTAGCATGTCTTGTTACAAATCAGGAAGCTCTATTGAAGGATTTAAGAAGTATGGAAATAGTTGTATGTATTTATAGCAAAGGAGGAATAATCACGAATTTACAAGTACAACCCATGTTGATGGAAAGGATCAAAAGTGCACAAGTAAATAACCCACAACTGAAGAAGATTCAAGAAGAAGTTATCGAAGGGAAGAGAACTGAATTTGCGATACGGGATAATATATTGAGGTTTGGAAAAAGAGTGTGTGTGCCATGTGATGCCCAACTAAAGAGGAAAATTTTAGAGGAAAGTCATTACTCAAGATTCACATTTCATCCCGAATGTACAAAAATGTATAGGGATCTTCGAGAAGTATTTTGGTGGAATAATATGAAAAGGGAGATAGTAGAATTTATATCTCAGTGTTTAGTTTGTCAACAAGTAAATGCAGAACATCAAAACCCATCAGGATTACTACAACCCCTACCTATCCTTAAGTGGAAATGGGAACATATTACAATGTATTTTGTGATAGGTTTACCGAGGAGTTCAAATGGTAATGATTATATTTAGGTAATTATTGATAGGTTAATTAAGTCTTCTCATTTCCTTGCCATTAAGATTACCCATTCTTTAGAAAATTTAGCTAAGTTTAATTATTTCTGATCGTGACCCTAGTTTCGTATCTCTCTTCTGGAAAAGCCTATAAGCAGCCATGGGAACAAAATTGAATTTTAGCACCGCTTTTCACCCTAAAAAATATGGACAATCTGAGAGAACAATTCAAACCTTAGAGGATATTCTTAGGGCATGTATACTTTATTTGAAAGGGAATTGGGATGATTATTTTCCATTAGTGGAATTTGCATATAGCAATAGTTATCAAACAAGTATTCAAATGGCTCCGTATGAGGCACTTTATGGTAGAAGGTGTCGTTCCCCTGCATGTTGGGTAAAAGTTGGAGAAAGAAAATTGTTGGGACCATAATTGATCCAGATCACAATAGATAAGGTAAAATCGATACATGATCGACTTCGAATCGCTCAAAGCCGTCAAAAGAGTTACGCTGATAATTGACACCGCCAACTAGAATTCCAAAGAGGAGATCATGTGTTCTTACGAGTATCACCATCAAAGAGAGTAATTCGATTTGTAAAGAAAGGGAAATTCAGTCCCAGATACATAGGACCTTTTGAAATCCTTGAAAGGATAGGAGCTGTTCCGTATAGAATAGCCTTACCCCTTGAACTCTCTAGTGTGCATAATGTGTTCCACGTGTCAATGATGAAGAAATACATCCCAGATCCAATGCATATCCTAAGTCACGAACCTCTTCAAGTTAAATAGATTTGTCATACATTGAGCATCCATTAGAAATTTTAGGCCACAAAGATCAAATATTACGGACCAAGGTAATTCTGTTGGTCAAAGTGTTATGGTGTAATCATTCCATTGAAGAAGCAACATGTAAGCGGGAAGATGAAATAAAGGAGAAATATCCCTACTTGTTTGGAAATTAATGTAAGTCAAGTTTGGGGACCAAACTTTTATAAGGAGGGTAGGATGTAATGACCCCATTTTCTCATGACAATATATAATTGTCTTCTTTCAATTTGTTCTCACTTACTATCTAATGATGTTGTATTATTACATATGTGACATTCTGAATTTTTAGTATAATAAAACCCAATTTTAAATTTGAAGAATTAACTATAAAATGAGTCAAATTGATGTTTTATGACACGTCTTAAGCTAAATGATAAGTTTCGGGGTAGAAAATATAATTTTATGAAGCTTTAGGGACTTGTAGTACTCGGAGTTCTTTATATAACAAGACTCGTTTTTAAATATGAAGAATTAACTCTAAATTGAATTAAATCAAAGTCTTATAACCTATCTTAAGCGAAATGATAAAGTTTTGGGGTAAAAATTGTAATTTTATGAAACTCTAAGGGCTTGGTTTTAATTAAGAAAGTTTCAGGGACTAAAATTAAAATATAAAAAGGAACATTTTGTTAATAAAATATTTTCAGGAACCTCTAAGAAATATTGAAAACATATCGTGTGAAATTACCAAAATTCCCTGAATGTGTAAAATGACGATTATACCCCTAACACCTTTCCACCTCATGCTTGACACCTCGTGCTAACACGTGTCGCCGATATAGCTAAAGCTAAAAACACATATCACTGATCGATGAAGTAAGGCTGCAAGACCCCTCCGTTGGGTGACACCTCAACGCTGACTCGCCGTTGTAAAGGCTTGGTCAGCGAGACACGTGTCAACACCGTAAAATCCCTGAAAAACTATAAATATGGCCTTTAGGATCATTTAAACTCATACCCTTTCCTCGATAATTATAGTAAGAAAGAGTGATATCTTAAGAAGGAGTTCTGCAAGTTTAAGAAGGAGTTTCATCTTAGCGAAGTGATCCAAGACATAATATCAGTAACTAAGAACCTCTATTTTAGGTGAGTACTCTGACATTCCTTATGTATTTTGATTATATGATATTATGCAAACTATGTATATTTTGTGAACTACTTTTATTATAAAAATTCATATGATACCGATGATTGATTCATTTGTGATATGTTTATATTTTTCCATATAAACATACCGATTAAAATGATTATTGAAAATGATATTGAATATTGAAAACATGATTCGGCCTAAGGGACCTCTTTACTGACTGACCTTCCCAGCTGGGTTATCGCTGGTATGCCCTAAATAAGGCGTTATGACGAACAAGTTCGATTAACCCTCAACTATCGGGGAATAATACGGTATTAGAGTGTACTTGGCCATTAAAATTATATGATTGAAAGAAAAAGATATTGAATTTTATTTGTCGCATCCGTTCTATTCCGAGCTATTCATTTCTATATACTGTTATGTCAAATTATATACTGCAACTTCCTGTCCATATATGTATATGTTTTCTGTCCTTGCTTGAATAGGTATCAATTTTCTGAAAAACCCTGGAATGTCTGGAGATTAAAACTCACTCGTCTTTTAGTTGATGTTGTATAACTCACCATTTTTCAGGAAATAAATAGGCTTGGAGGGAACGAAAAAGGACTATCTGGAAGATTCAACTTTTAGAGCTCTTTTTTTTTTTTTAATTTTAAGTAAAAAGTTTGTTATATCTTATAGAGCATGTTTGGCTCTCTTGTAAGAAGTTTTAAATTTCCTCTTAAGTTGTTACTTGAAATATAAATGAAGTTTCCTTTTAGAAAGCTCTGATGACGTAATTCCCTTTATTTCAGTATTTTACGATTCATAACCATATAATTGTATTTTCGTTGCATTTAATTAATGAATCAATTTAAGTCAGAATATTTGTTGCCTTGGTGGCATGTTAAGACACTCGTTCCCCAGTACTATTTTGGGACGGGGTCGTGACACGCTCCCAGGCTCCGTTTGATCAAAGTCAACTCTTCAGCTCGATCGAGAATGAATGTATCTTCAAAGGGAGCTGAAACCCTTTTCCAATAGTCCGCTCCGGGCCCAATTCTAACTTACGATGCGGACGAACGATCTGTTTTACTCTGAAAGGTCACCGAACGCTTCTAGGCCCCTCTTGACCAAAGTCAACTTCCCAAACCAAGTCAAACTCTTTTGAATGTTGAATTACATCTCCTAAGATTTCCAATGGTCCGACCCGTGCGTGATTCTGACTTACCATGCGGATGAACGATCCATTTGCGTCCGATAAATCCCCGTCCAACGGACCGATGAATGCTTCTGAGCCATATTTGACCTAAAGTCAACTCCCGAACCCGGGAGCAGTCCAAAAGACTTTTGAAGGTCTATGAAGTACCTTTCTAACGGTTCACCCCGTATGCAATTTGGATCAACGGTTTGCGTTCTACGACCGATTTTCTGAAGGAACCTCAAATAGACTGCCAAACTGCAGGTTCCAAACCCTGCCTATCGGCAGTGTGCCTAAAAACACCTGTCGATTATCAGGACTAGGACTATGCCGATCGAAAATTCCCTGGGCCTATAAAAAGGAGGGCCTGACCTCATTGCAAAAGGGATACAAGATCTTAAATCCACCACTCTCATTGAACTCAGAAAACCCCTATCGAAGTCAGCATGATTTCCAAATCCAAATCCCTTTCCAACCCTCACTTTTCATCATATTTTTCATCAAACTTGGTGAATTAACTACCCTTAATCATCATCCAAGTGTAAGGGTTGCTCTCCAACATTCAAGATTAATCTCAAGATCTTCAATAAGGTCTAACTTTCTCAACTCTCTCTTCAAATTCTCCTAAATTCGCATTAACTTGTTTTATTACTTAGCACTTTTATTCTCTCCATCTCACATATCATAATATATTTTTTATTTAGTATTATCCCTTATTTTCATATAAATAAAACCCAAAAGACAAGAAAAAGGGGTTTTGCTCATAAATTCCAAACGGGAATTCTCGCACTTCTCTCATACTTTTCTCACAACTAAAACACTTTTTTACACACACACACATATATAAGAGAAGTTCCCGGTTGGATTTATGGGATAAATCCCACCCCTCATTTTGCATATGAACTACGTGAACTTTGATGCCTTTATAGGTTACGTAGGCATCTCGGGGTAAAACCCGTGACTCGAGTCCTACTTTTCTCCCATTGTCTATGTTTCTATATTCTTTAACTTAATTCTCCTAAAAGCTATATATTTACATATACATATATTTGTTCTTAGTGGCGTATTATTCCGTATGCGTTATCATTCCATTATAACGATCAACGCTAGGATAATCGCGTAAATCCTATTTTCTAATATTATTTTTAGGAACATTCCTATGGATGACTCGCTTTATCTCTTCCATGATACAAGTCGATGATTCCTATCTCCACTATATATACACATGCACACATGTCACGGGGAAATAAAGAAAAATAGCAACAATCCATGAGAGACCGCAAGGGCGGAATGGGTGCCTAACACCTTCCCATTTCGTAACCTAGCCTCCGAACCCTTTTCGAATCATTTTGGTTTCGTATTTATTAGTGTATCTTTCGATGCTGTCCTTCGGGATGTCACCCCCTTTTCTTTTGTCTGTTTTGAGTAAAATAGACTGGAGACTCCATCTCTCTACATTTTTCACCTCACACATCGTCGACGCCGGCCGAAGCGCTCCCGAGAGGGATGCGCGGGATGAGATCCTCTCACCACGGAGATGACACCCCGTCCTACGTCTCTCCTGCCGCGAGGATCGGGGATGGCCACAATATAAATGCTAATATTCTTAAAATTTCAGTGTATATATCATCAAAAACTGATATGATATTCTAATAAAATATATACCATTTTTTTTTTACTTTCCAGCATTGATGCAGGCGTAAATGTTTATTATTTACCCTTCGAATACTTATATCAAATTTTTATCTGATTCCATATAACAAATTTTCAGTTTGTTTCAAATATCAAGTTTTAATTTGATTCCATATATAAAAAAAAATCATTTGCTTTCAAATATCAAATTTTAAATTGATTCCATATAACAAATTTTCATTTGTTTTCTAATATAAAAATTTAAATTGATTCCATATATCAAATTTTGATGTGTTTCCACATAACAAATTTTTATTTGATTTGAAATATCAAATTTTCATTTGATTTCTTAACCACAAGTGACTCTAAATAAATTATCAATAAACGTAGACAATTTAATTTCAGACAATAACATCTTATGTGAAATGACATTTCACATTCATAACTAAAAAATAGGATTGACCCATTTAAGAGTTTTTATTAAGGGTTTCATTATTGTTCAAATTTTAATTTCTTATGAAAGTATTGATCGATTCTGGATTGACATAAATACTGAAATTTATTTTTCTACATCTCAAAATATAATATTTAGGAAGTTTGAGAGCTAAACTATAATTAGAGATGTACAAGTTTGAAACTTATAATTTTCATAAACTATAAACGCAAATCGATTATTAAACTCAAACAAAAAATCCAAGTTCCTTTATCAGATTGGAAATATCATTCGTAGCATAAGATTTATTTTTCGGTCCCCATGGTAGATATAAACATCTTAAAATTGTTGATATAATTTATATATTATAATAAAAAATCACACGAGAGAGTTTATGGAGAATTCAAAAAATCAAAATCATATTTTATTTTAGTCTACTTATAAAAATATGTTATTACTGTAGGAGGGGCTTAATGATAAGCCTCTTATTAAATTATTAAATGAGATTAGGGATGATTAATATTGACAAAAGTCCATGTGTTTATGCGACTGAGGTATTATTATGCGCGTCGGACATATCACGCGTATTTGTGTATTATTTACATATTAACTAGAAAATATTCTAGTATTGAGAGTTTTGACATATGTTATGGGACACATGCCACTAAAAAAAGGACATGTGTCACCGCGGGTTAATTGACGTGTGGCGACTCACTTGGGTTGGTTTTGCTATAAATAAGCCCTACCCCCATACATTTGAGAGAGATCTTCTTGGAAGAGGAGGGTGATTTTCTTATCTTATGAGGTTTTAGAGAGAGTTTTGAGATGAGTTCTTTGAGAAGAGTGGCAACACCTCCCATCTCTCCGAAAAACCACCACAATGAGTTTTCCGGCGAATAGTACGAACCCACGAACTACGCTGACTTTGATTCCGAGCATAACGGATACGTAGGCGCAACCGAAGTTGCTCTAAGTCAAACACGTACCAAAATCGAGTATTTCCCCTAAATTAGACTACTTTCTTACAATTACCTCATATGAATATCGCGAATATGAACCACATGCTTTGGAATTCAAATATTTACTACACAAAAAATAAACTGTGCAACCCCGCCCATTATAATAATGGTTGATCCGTCTTTTAATAAAATAAATCAGGAATCTTATCTTGTTCATTCTTAGCTTCACTATTGAAAATATTTTAATTACTAATACGCTATTAAGTCTGGTGTTAATTTTAAAACTTATTAACTTGATCACACAAAATTCAATTCACATAACCAACCATGCAAATAATAAAACTCACACTCAATAGCATAAATAAATTAACCGATAACTCTCGGTAAAAACATAATACAATAATCCAACTAACTGAAAGGAAATCATCTGAATAAAATAAATATAACCTAATGGGGCGACATGTTCAGAATAACTATGAAGTACCTCCTATCTATATCTCAAGGATAGAAACATCTAATCAATCACTGCGGGCATTCACAACTGCTGCAGCATCGTGCGACTAGAAAGATGGTTAAGCCAGGCGTCCCTGTGGATGAACACTTGAAAATTTTGAAAATATTTTAATATGGGTCAGAGCTAAAAACCATTTGAAAAGTGTTTAAAATATATTAATAAATATGTTCTGCAATCTTTCATATTTAAACTAGTATAACACTCCCTTGAGATACCCCTCTCCCCCCATCTATAGTGCACACCTAACGCATGTATTTTAAACACCCTAGTTATGATACCCAGCCTAACTAATACCTCAATACTAAACTTAGTTCCATACACTACCCTGTATCATGCGTATACTTTATTTCATTTTAAATTCTCAGTTAGTTTTCACATACGCTTTATAATTATAATCCTTATTTATAATTTATCACTTCAATTCACATAACTATATTATAGTTATTGATTCAACATTTACACCTTAGTTCCATATACCCGTATATATTATCTATACACTTGTATGTGCATTTACACGCAACATCCCCGAGCTATCATTTCGGATTCATATAAATTTATCCTTTAATTCGCCCATATATATATATATATATAAACCACATCAAGTATACATACATATATATTGCTCACTATATATGTATAACTGCAATCCCCAAAACATTACCTCGCAGATGCATTCACTAGTATACTATCAGGCACCAGGGATACACCCCTCAACCTGGTCTACTAGGTCGGAATCACACCACCAAACCAAAATTGTAACGTAAATAGGAGGCATTCATAGTCATATGTCCACGGGTCATAATCATACCACATTACGCCACTAGACTCAAAACTCACATAGGATGATTGTGCGATAGACCTATGACCCGGGAGCCGATATTACACCTGCTGGTATTCACCAGGATAAACCGCCCACTGCGCGCAACCTCCATCGATAACATCCACTAGAGTATGTATATCAATCACACATAGATGTATATATATATATATATATATATTCTGTCTCTATACCCATATGTATAAATTAAAAATCAGCTAAATATACATTTCACTCATAGCACTAGCCTATATTCTCAGAGTCTAAATTCGACTCCTAAATCCATAAGAAGTCACTTAATTATTATTATATCATGGTTATATTTTATTATAGACACTAAGCCTATCTCAATCTAACACATGCCCAAATTCCAACCGAAATTTCAATTCGAATCCATAAATATATTTTTGAGTGTCGTTCATCGCAAACACTACTAAATCCATACTCCGATTTTATTACCAACTAACCTTATGATAATAATATATTCTAAAAATTCCATAAGTACTAAACACCCTTTATGGACCTTCTAAAATAACTCGGATCCCAACCAAATCAATAATACATCAAAACACCTAATTTAGAGCAGGACAGCTGAACAGAGTCAAAATCCACAATTGTAGGACTGTTTTAAAAATACAAAAAAATTAGATCCAAACTTTATTCAAATCACCAATTCGGCTTCAGATTTGGATTCTACACGAAAAATTGAGTTAGGTATTTGTTTTGAGTTTTTTTTCCAAATATCTTTCGAAAGCACTCAAAAAGAAGATCTAAAACTCTCCAAAGTGACTTTTCTCATTCCTCTCGTTTTTGCCTCTTTGACTTTCATTTTTTGGTCTCTCTATTTGATCTTCTTACACTTAAAATCAGCCCTAATATACTTTATCATCAATAAACATGTTTTCACATATCAATTGATCTAATAAATCATCTACAACATGGGATCCAACATCAATTATCTAGAATTAATCTGCCTTAATTCTAGTACCTCCTTTTCACTATATTTCCAGATTTATAGTTTTGAGATCAAATCTATTCATCACAATTCATTTTAGATTTCTCATCATGCACTTTTTATGTGAACTAAATTCAAATTTCATATGAGATAAATAATCATTTTTATTTCTATAGATTCATCTTCAAAAATCCCATCTTTTTCATGTGAATCCCATTCAAAAGTTCATATTTGTTTTTCACCAATCATTATGTGAACTAAAATACAACATATAATATCAAAGAAAATTAAACACTTACCTTCAAATTTGAGAAGAGTCTGAATCCTTTGTTGTGTGATGACTCTAGTCTAGAAATCCCTTCAAATTCCTCCCAATTCTTGCCTTTCTTGATCTTCCCTTTGATTTTCCTTCACCTTTATTTTCTCTCTCAAGCTTAGGTGATTTTAAATGAGTCATTGGCTGCTTCAATCATCTAAAACCCCTTGATGTACTCCCAATACCTTTTTAGGTTAAGTTATAAGATTAAAATGACCCAAATACCCCCGTACGGGTCTTGTATAGCTTAAAAAATTCTCAAAAACTAATTACAATCCCCGAGTACCTAATTCTAACTATCTCGACCCATCTCGGATCATTCGTGCACTAGAAATCACGATCCGAGTCACCTATCATCAATTTAATATCCTATTCCCAATACGACTCCACACGCGCATCTCGAATGAGATCCTATCAACTCGTCGCTTTTACCCACATATGGCGTAATATAAAATAATACAATTTCATTTACTTATCACACGACTAAATATAAAAATACATGAATATTAATCCAATATTCACTTTAATATTTATTTTATTTATTTTGTTTCTCAAATTAATTAAATTACGTGTAATTTAAATATTATGTAAAATATGGGGTGATACGTACTTCTCGCCCTACAAAGGAATTCTGTCTCCGAAATTCGTACCAAAATATTTGGATCCTTACCTGAATGGCATTTTCACGTACCCAAAATCAAATCATGATAACATTATGGTGCCTCCACTATACACCCATTAATGGTACCCCCTGACTGAAGGCCTACTCATTATGGCCCAAAACTAGCGACCAGTCTATTCAAATCACTGTATACTGATGTGCTACGTCATTCTTAAGGTCTCACTTTGATGACGATACAAAAAACACATTGTGATCCTTCTGAAAATATTCCAATAAGTCAAGATTATACACCACTGGTTCTATCAACTTCATACCGGAGAAAGACCCCAACATCCCTAGGTTCCAACTCCCCTTTTTGGCAACCCACATAAATACCTCTGTGTGAGACTTCCGTAATAACACCTAACCACAAATGTCAAACTTTAAAAACTTTGATTCGTGATGACGTAATGCTTACAATGTTCCTGAACTATATGAAATAATTTATAATTAAAAAAATCCATGCCGACGTACTCTAAATCACATCCGGCCTGTGAAACTTGTTATCCACCACCTCTAGCTAATCAGAGAGCGAGTGATAAGGTTTTCAGTACAAAGCCTCAAAAGACGCTTTGCTAATAATAAATGGGTATATGTTATTACACGCAACTCTACTAATGATAATTACTCCTCCCAATTAATCTTATATTTAGAATACACATCCTCGCGTTCTCTAACATTTTAATCACGTCCCCCATCTACTGATTGGTCTACGAGTGACACATCTTGCTCAATATGAAATACCTGTTTAATCTTGATTAAATAATTCCACAAGCCCTTTGACATCTTTGCGATGTAGGTAACCTAACAATGAACTCTATTAGTCCGCCTATCCATTTCGTCGTTAGAATCACCAATTTTTGCAAAATTCTAGTTGATCGCCTCGAACCGGCCTTTTTCCATCTACGAGTGGTGCACCAGAAAACATTAGCTATGTCTCACTCCACACCGATCTATACACTCTACATTCTACATTATGTGGTGCCTCTTACTCCCCTTCCCGAGGTACGTCAAAACCCGTGACCCTTGTGTCTACTCGAAAACTGCACACTTCTTGGGTCATTTTCGCCTGGTAAAAGTCAACATCCTATTTATGCACAAGCTACCCTAAGAATTTAACTGAGTATGACTCTGCGCTACTTCTCCAAAATTTTTGGATCCTTTCTTGACAAGAGATATCCTTCACCCGTGTCTCCACAGTCTTTCAACCCCTCTCGAGTGTGATAGTTCCACTTGCTGTACACATATTCGAACTATCTTCCTCCTTGAACGAAGTTCATTCCATCTTACTATTCTAATTCCGCTTCAAACTGTCCCACAGGCATATGGATCAACATATTTATTTCCACGTCCCCTTATCTCGGATGATACTGAAAATCGAATTAACCAGGGCGCCCATGCACCCTATATTTCGTGCGTATCTGGACAAATATCATAGACGTAACATATTTATATCAAACTCAGCCATGCATGCTCATCATGGCTATACAGTAAGGGTATACTTAATTACCCTTCTAATTGCGACTTAATTATTCTCGAGATTTCCCCACTTATCAACTAATGGTGCAAAATATCCCCAGTGCTTTCTACACAGCACTAGCCGGCTCCACTGGCCTTATATCGCATAATAGCTCTCAGCTCAAAGTGTTTTCTCCACACATAAAATAATGTGACAACCCGCTATCCAAAATAGAGGGTGGCCAGCCCTATACCTCGATAAACTAGGAAATCATGGATAAATATCATCCTCAACATCCCAACCGCATACAAAGCATAAGGAATAACCACACTATATTCCCGAAAACGGGTTATCAAAAACTTTGGTTTTGAAGGAAAAAGAAAATATTTTCAACAACCCATAGCAGAAATAGAGGGTGGAAACCCCCACAAGCGTACATAAGAAACCCAAAAGATACAAAAGGACCAAATGAAACTTCGGTCAAGAGTAACCATACAACATGCAAATAGTACCAAGGGTTACATAATAGATTCATTATACAATTACAACGGTTAGGGCAACATGCCCGAATAAACTGATCATAGCTAGAAAACATAAACGGAGGCGACTACACAAACATCCCGTGAAACCCGCACAATGTCACGGCTCCTCAAAAACATGTGGAAGGAAAGGTCATATCGGGCGACCGTGCGGCGGAACACCTGAACGGATTATATATATATATATATATATACATATACAATAAGAAAGGAAAATCGGTCAGGGCCGGGTATATGTGATCAATCGATAAGTGACAGGTATGACAAGGATGCACAGTTAAGCAAGGATGATAGTCTGGCATGGTAACATCATATAAGGAACTAAAACTGATAAAGGACTACATGGAGTGAGATTCATATTAAAACAGAATTAAAAGTACTTATGAGCCTTTATCATCATTCATCATATTTCAATTTTAATCTTCTTTGATTTTCCTTATCAGGAATACAAGTATCATCATGTGCTCTTTATGGCACTAATCTCAATAGCATGCTCTTTGTGGCATAAATTTGCTCTTGATGGCATTCATATTCCACCGAGTCCAACTCGATAATTAGAATAGTCATAAACATAAATATAACGATTCTAAGACCGCCCGTCCGGGTTTCCCCACTGTGCGCGTCCCTAAATAACCATCATCTTCCAGGGCCTAACATAAGACAACCTGGGATCCTATCGAAATCGTCGGGAAGCGGCCATATGCCTGCGGGGTAGTCAAGACCACACCCAAAATCTCCTACCCATCGCAGAAAGAAATAAAACAAGCGCTCATATGGCCTAGGACTATATCCATCCTGCATTCATTAGCCAGGGGGCTTCACCTCTCGCACGGACTTCCCTTAAGATGGTATTTAGAGAGGTGTGTAACATCCATCTTATTTATTTCCATTACATGATTTAGTAATTTATCATTTACCTTATCAGTTTCCCATTTTAATAAATGTATAGGCTTAAATCGGGACTATACGTATTTCATACTGTCATAACATCCCCGATAAGAAATTCAGACTCCAAAGTTATTTCCAAAGCCTCCTTTAGGCTTTAACATAAACCCTCAAGTCAAAATCTAACTCAAGTTGATTCCTAAGGTCTCCAAAGTGACCTAAAGATGTTCTAGACCCTTATAGAACTACAAAATAAAAGTCATGCCTAAACATCACTTTAAATTCCCCCTTAAACGAACCCTAGATGAACCCTTTCGAGTCTAGGATGTCGACCCAACTCAACTAATACTCTAAACCCTATGTTTACTTCATTTAAGAAGGTCCCTAATTACTAATTCTAAAGAAAGAGGGTTAAAATTTAAAAGAAATTTTTTTTGGAAAAGTGCAGGGCTACTGAATCGATTCGCCCCCTTGGCCGAATCGATTCGGCCAGAAAATTTGGGTTTCTGCATAACTGCCGAATCGATTCGGATAAATTTCGAATCGATTCGGGTTCACAAGACCTGAGCACTGGACTTAACCGAATCGATTCGCCCAGGGGGCCGAATCGATTCGGGCCTGCGATTTTGCCAAGAATTGGCTATGGAGTCTTGGACTCCATTTTCTACCCCAACTCAAATTTCTTCAAACCAAACTTATATACTAACATCAAGATAACATCAATGATACTATTGACCATCTTAAACCTCATAAATCATCCCAATCATCTTTGAGTGAATCAAAACCCATAAATACATAAGGAAAAACCCTAAGTTGCTAAACCAAAATCAATACATCATTATCATAGCAAATCATCTATCTCAAGACACAAATAGCAAGTAAAAACTTGCCTTGATTCAGCAACTTGCAGATTTCTTGGTGTAGTGGCAAAATCCTTCTCAATCTCCAAGTCTTTCTCTCTACTCTTCTCTTTCTCTCTTTGGTTTTGGAAGGAAATTAGGGTAATTAGAAGACTTAATAGGCTTAAGTCGTGGCTTAAGGCAAATGTCCCACTTAATTAACTAATAGTGCGATAAAATAATACGCAACTGTATAATTTAGGTACAATCAGTCAAAAATGCCCAAAACTTTAAAATACAATATGGTACATTATCTGACTATTTCGCACGTTCCGGAATCAACTACAACCTCCAAATTATCATTTGGACAATTTAAAATTCAATTTAGGTTCCTGTCTCATTATTAAGCCAAATATCATTTTGAATTCAAATGATACTAATAAGCATGGGAGAGCAATATTTACCCATAATTATGATATGTATGCAAACTCACAATAAATATCAACTTTCTTCATTGAAATAACATTCAAATCATAACCCAACACTTGTCTCCAATTACTATACTAAGTAATTACTATAAAATACGGTCTCATAAGCGAGGGTTATTACAAATAATTAACGTTCAAAACCAATGCTTTAATGCCCAACAATGTCTCCTATCTCTCGATGCACGTAACCGGGTGACCCAAAATCCTATTCTTAAACGTATAAGTTTAATCGTCCACTCTCACATATCTAAAGGGGTCATATAATACGACGCTCGTACTATCACTAAGTTTCTGGCGCTAAATCAATAACGATCTCAATCTCTTCTCTCTATTGTAAGCCCAATATCCCCTGAATTACATTGGTAAAGTCACTACGCACTGTGATTAAATATAATGAAAGAACTATACCATCCGATGTCTCCTCTACAATATAATATATATGTGTGCTTGACCCTCTCTCTGGTGATTCATCGCAAAAACAACACATCTTACCATGGAACAGCGAATACGATAGCCTTACCGTAACATTCCACTATCGCTCAAACTATGGCTAACTAGTCCATACCCAGGACAATATCTTACTCGAATATCATATCTCTCTAAATCGATTAGATCTATAAAAATATATCCTCCCAGTGTCCACACCCTCTTCCCTACAAATGGAACTAAAGAGAGTCCCGCTACCCAATGGTAAATATATACACACGTTAATAATGCTAATGATACATCCACTAAACCCATCTCATACTCAAATCTAGTGCTAACAAAATACTATGACACACACGTGTCACATCAAACTTACCTTATTTACCTATGGATAAGACTCATACTTTCAATTGCCAATATCATTGGCTATTTAAATGGTTCCTGGATATAATACTCATATCTCTTCTACGTATCCGCCAGACTCTACCTCGTACTCAGCCATTGTTCAACCCTTTTATGATAAGTCTAGAAACGTTTTTAGCATCTCTATTTGAACAACATATGGAAACAACTTGTGGTCGAACCGCACCCAAAATTTCTCGATATTTTATGGTATCTCTCTTTTTAGATGTGGTGAATGAATCCCACCACCGCAATGCTGCTCATGCGAGCTTAAAAGTCACTAAAAGTTATTTCTGAGTGTCATTGCACTCCATCATACGTAAATGCCTTTAGATGTTCTCCTTACATTGACTATCTAATACCACATCCATATTTCCATGAAACTTCGATGGATGGACCTTTTGAAAGGCCCCTCTGACTCTCTTCCATGTTGACTGCACTGAGTGAGTCTGAATTGGAGACACAATCCGTTGTGGCCATCTTTGGGAAAACTGTTGTGCCATAGTGGTCCTTGCAACATTTACTTCCTGAGAAATAATAGTAATGACCTCTGCTACAATCACCGTCCCCTGAATAGTCTGCGGCTTCGGCTGAGCCTCTACTCCTGCGGTCCTCCTAACGGCCCTCGTTGGTCATCCTCTATTGGTTGGCATACAAAACCCAGCTGAAATTGTATAAGATTCAATTTAGTTTTACTTAATAGCAGGAGAACATAAATCACAATAGGAATTGACAGTCATAAGCATAAGGCTTTACATAAAAGAAAAGCAAAACTGAAAATGTAACAATTCCTCACAGATCTTAAGGACACTAGTGTAACACTCCGTATTTTTGAGGATATATAAATTAAATTCAATTGGAGAATTTATTTAATTTGGAGAATTTATTATAATTTAGATAATTTACTTAATTTGAAAGAATTTATTTTAATTTGGAGAATTTGTTTAATTCGATGATTTAGATTTAGTTAATTCAGGTTGATATTTATTTTCACGTGGAACATATTTTGAAGTGAAATAAGAAAAGTTATATAGATTAACTCAGATGATGATTTAGAGGTCATAGTTGATTCCGAATAGGCCGAGATAGTCAGAAAAGAGTACTCGGGGGTAGTAATTGGGTCTCGGGACATTTTTAGGCATAATCGGGCCACATGGGGGTGTTCGAGTCATTTGAGTTTGTCCCATTAGTCTAAAAATGGGAATAAAATTATTTAACCTAAGTTAAGGAATTATGAGCATCCATAACTCATTTAGAAAACCATAGAGTTGCAGATAAGAAAAGCGGGAGAAAGTAGGGAGATTTTTGGGAGCTAAACCAAGAAGGATTGAGGGCGTTCTTCATCGAATCGCCGTCTACGTCAAAGGACCAGAACCTACAAATCAATAAAGGCAAGTGGTTAATTTTTCTTTCAATATAAATCTGTGATAATTGATTCATATCATAGTGGTGTAATTAAAAATCCGTTTTTGGGAGGGTGTTGATATGAAATTGGGTTTTTGATAATTGGAATAAATCGTGTAGATTAATCACTAAATTGATGATGGATTATTATATAGGATTGTTAGAATATTATTTTCATTGGATAACCAGTAGTTAAACTCGTTTGATTTGGATTGACAGAATTGAATCGAGGATGAGATTCGCATAAATTGTTATAAACTCGATTTGGGAAATATTGGTGAAAGATATAAATTAATGATGATTAATGATTAGTATGATGTTTAGAATTTGATTTGAGAGTAAAAATATGATGGGAACTATTGTTTGAGATCTGGGTTTGATTAATAAAAGCTTAAGGGTTTAAAAATGGTGGAAAAATCATCGCAAGGAAGAAGAGTCGCGACCCGGGGGAGGGGTCTATTTATCAAAGGGATTTTAGGGTTAAAAATGGAGGGTTCCAATTTAAATTGTTAAATGTAAGGGATAGAAAACTTGCTGAAAATATTGTATTGTCTTATTTTACCTCGATGAGAAGGGGGAATATAGGAGGGAAATTATTACGAGGTGAACATTAATTAGTAATTGATTTTTATTAATGATGTAAAGGAAATGAAATTCTTAGGACTTAAGCAGCAGACCGAGTGGATGTGTCCGGGAATCGTATTTTTAACTACTGAAATAATATAATGGAGTGGCTAGGACTCTTCGAGTAGTGGGGGAAAATGCTCGAAAAAAATATGATGAGTAGTTAAATGGTCAATTAATAATACGTAGGATATTCAGGTGTTATATATACAACGCATAAGACATATATAATAGGTGGAGGGTATACCTATATATATATATATATATATATATATATATATATATATGCATAGGTTATGGGATTACGTATTGGTCGGTTGATTACGTGTAAACATACCTAGGCTACTTGCTATCAAGGGAGGTTTTCGCGCCGTGAACAGTCTTATCCTGATGATCCCATTAGGGGATTTTGACTTGTACCCCAGAATTAGAACTTGGGTACGTGCTATCTGAGTGTATGATAGTTTCGACGGTCAATTGGGCACGTTTGGTGTGTGCGTGACCCATAGACTTGGAATTATGTTCGCCTCCAATATGTGTTATATGATTTTATGGTTCTAAGGTGATATCCGAACTGATGTACTTGTTTAGAATGTGTGTACCAGGACTGGATAACATAGTATGCCCGCATCGCAGGTCTCCACCTAGGGATGCTGTATACGTATATATTATAATAGTGATGTATAGAAATATATGTATATAAATATATATATATATATATATATATATATATATATATAGAGAGAGAGAGAGAGAGAGAGAGAGAGAGAGAGAGAGAGAGAGAGAGACTCCTGTGCACACTAAGTTTGCATATGTGCTGACGCACACTAATTTTTTTAAAATATTAAAAAAAATATTTTTGAGTTGATTTTTTATGTGATATTTAAACTTTTCAATAGACCCATATAAAAAAAATCAGTTCAAAAAAATGTTTTTTGCTATTTTTAAAAAATCTATCAAACTTTTGCACCTTTTAAAGTGCTTCAAAACAACGAAAGCTTAACTGATTTTTTAAAATAGCAAAAAAAGTTTTTTTGAGCTGTTTTTTTATATGGGTCCCTTGAAATGTTTAAATATCACACACGAAAAATCAGCTCAAAAATATTTTTTTAACTATTTGAAAAAAATGATGTGCACACGAGCTTGCTGTGTATATATATATATATATAGATGCCCTCTCCTGTAAGGACTCCATATGATGCAGATCCCGGTACATACTATTTTTTTAGAATATTAAAAAAATGAATTTTTGGATAAAACTTCATGGATATAATCTCCACAGTGAGAAGATCATCTCTAATTTTTTTCATCAAAAAATTTAGTAAAAACATCGTTAAGATGAGGTGATATGTAAGAAAATGGTATAAATATGCATTTTCGGCCGTTCAAATGTTGACGATCATCTCACCCACTTTTTGAGTGATTTTTTTTATGAAACCTCATGAATATGATCTCGATAGTGAGAAGATCGTATCCATGAAGTTTCATAAAAAAACTCAATCAATAAAACGCCTGACGCCGACCCAACATTTCAACTGTTTAAAATGCATATTTATATCATTTTTTTACATATCATCTCATCTCAACGGTTTTTGTATTGAATTTTTTGACGATAAAAATTGAAGATGATCTTCTCACCCTGGAGATCATATCCAAGAAGTTTCATAATTTTTTTTTACTATTTAAAGAAAAATGGTATATAGTGGGGTATACACCATAAGGAGTCATTACAAGAGACTTTCTATATATATATATATATATACGTGTGATTTATTTTACTACGGGTGTTTTAGTAGACATAGAGATAGTGATATCTAGATTAATGAGTATGTTGAACTTTATAATAAATGGGTAACTCTAAATAACTAATAAGGTATTGGAAATTTGGTATCGTATTACATGGGCAATACGTGTGGGAACAATAAAGTATTAATTGGGGTAAAAGTCTTAAGTTAAAGAATATTATATAGAATTAATTAAAGTTGATCGATTAAGTTAATGAGATAAATAACTTATGAAACTAGTAAGATTACTCGGGCTAAAGTAGGATGTCGGGAAGTATTCATAACAAGGCTTGTTGGACGGGGTAGTACAACTAGGAGGGTTAAGAAGAAGCGTTAGGTGTGCACTTTAGATGAGGGGTGAGAATTGTCTCAAGGGAGTGCGACACTAACATAAATATGAAGAGTATTCATGCATTTAATTTACTGTAACATTAATCACTTGCTAAATATTTTGAAAATGTTTTGGGTTCTAACCCTTGCTGCAAATATTTTCAAAACCTTTTAGATGTCCAACCACAAAGACGTCAGCCTTGATTATCTATTCCAAGGATACGCAACTGCGACATATGTGGATGCATGCAGGGGTTAGAGTAGAAGCTTCTTTTATTTCATTACTAAATTAGGAATCCTAACTCAGTATTTTATTTTGGGCGTGTTGCGTTCAAGACTTATTCAGATTATTTCAGCTCAGATTTTGTATTCAGATTTATTATTAGTTGTTGGATATGTTGGTTTTGGATTTTGTAGCCGATTGTTTGTTCGGCAAGTCATTTATTATTCAGTATCATTTCGGAAAGTGATTTAGTGTATGGTTTAGTTTAATTTATTTCTGCATATTATTATCTGTATAATGAAAGATAAAATTTGACAGTTGCTTAATTAACTATTAGGTGATTAGTAATTAATATGATTTTTTGACTGTGATGCTAAGAATGAACCGAATGAGAATCCCGTTTTAATTTAATGAAGGACTAATCACCCGCTACTTAATTGGGCGGGGTATCACAGATGGTATTAGAGCATCAGGTTCTAGTGTCCTTAGAATCTGTTCAGCTTTCTATGTAGTGTTCTTTGATGTAGAGCCTTATGATAGGATTGTCGTATTCTTGTACGTATGCATATTTACGTTCTTCTGCTATTATAGATTTATGAATTGTGAACTCATACAACTCATTTTGAATTTTAGATGCCGCCTCGGAGAGATAGACCGACTAGAGCAGCAGCCAGAGACGAGGTGAGAGAGGCTCGTCAGGAGTCGGAGGTTCCGCAGCCACAACCACCACCAGAGATGATGACAATTGCACAGGTGGCCGAGATAGTGGCCCAAGCCATTAACGCAGTTATGACTGCCATGGCCGTTCATTTCCCACAGGCCCAACCACAACCATCAGTGGCACCAGAGGTGCAGGCCCACCCGGGGCAGTTCGATTGGCAGATATAGAGGTAAGCGTTTTAGAAGGGCCACCCGCCGGAGTTTTAAGGTAATTTAGATGTAGTCATGGCCAGTCAGTAGAAGAAGGATATGCATTGCCATCTGTGTATGATTAAGTGCAATGACACTCAAAAACAGTTATTGGCGACGTTCAAGCTAGTAGGTGCAACTTTGTAGTAGTGGGAGTGTGGTAAGTGGAGGTGTGTGTTAGTGACACCTAAGCATGGATATTCTAAGTGGTGTGTGCAACATGTGAATATAAGTGAACTTATACAAAAGTGTAAGTAGCGTGAGGTGTATAATGAGATTATTTACAAGTGTGTGAAGTGAGAAGTGAGTGATGTAAGCATGAGGTAGATATATACAAGAAATAATAGAGGAGAAACGAGAACATACAAGTAGGTGCATACTCACACGAGTAGAAAATGATAACACCCGTGCAAACAGAGTCTAGCCTTCTTATGATAAGTGAGTCCCCAACGGATTCGCCACAGTGTCCATCCCTCCATGGCTTTTTCCTCTGTCTCAGGGTTCGACGCTCACGTGCATGCGGTTCGGAGAGGGAAAAAAGGTCTCGCACCCCTTTTGTAGGAGCGCTTCAGTCGTCGTCAATGTGGGGTGATGTAAAGAGATGAATTTGCCAGCTTATTTTGCACAAAACACACAAAAGAACATGTCTCTGCCTTGAGGGAGCGACATCAAAGACAAACTGATGCTTACGAAACCAATAGTTCAGAGGTTCGTGGCTAAGTTACGGAATGGGAAAGTGTTAGGCACCCATTCCACCTTTTCGGTCTTTCATGGGCTTATGTTACTATTTTCCTTAATTTCTCCGTGAAGTGTGTGCGTGTGTATATATAAATGGAGATCAAATTTTCATTTTTGGGGAAAAGATCATTTATTGATAAACATAGAACAAATTGCTTCTTCTATATGGCTTACATGACTAAATACCTTTCTTCAAAGAAGACCAAGGAAAACTTGAAGCATAAGCTAGGTTCTTTATTGATTAGAACCTTTACATACTTTGTATAAAAAGAAGAAACTAGAGCTGACGTGAAACCACCTATAGAAATACAAATTTTCCAAGAACATCTATACATTTAAGAAATTTGGCAGCCCCCATTTTTCTATAGTGATTAGAACTTTGATATGCTTTGGAAAATCTTCAATGTTGTTAGAGAAAATGTCTATACCTTATACACTTCCACTTTTAGCCAAGAAATCAGCAATTTGATTCCCTTCCCTATAAATGTCAAAAATTGAGTGCTTTATTTGGTTTAGCAATTGCTGGATTTTGAGAATGGTCCACCTTATTTTCCAAGGAGTAAAGGCCTTTCCTTTGAGAATGTCGACAAACATTTTAGAATCACTTTCAATAATGACCTCATAATCTTTAAGATCCATGAAGAATTCTAGACCAATTTTAAGAGACTTAGCTTCGGCCTCCATATTTGAAACAACTCCAAAAGATGAAGTAAATACCCATATCATCTCTCCTGACTCATTTCTGAGAATGCCTCCACCACCACCTTTTTGAATACCCTCCACAGCACTTCCATCAATATTGAGCTTTAGAATACCTGAAGGAGGGCACAACCATTTAATCTTGACTATTGGATTTGCGTTTTGATTGGGATGGTTGTTAAAGAGCATAGACTTCAACTGTTGAACCTAATACAAAACAGATTTAAAGATAGGATTAGAGGCTTCGTACTTACATTTATTCCTATGATTCCACAAACTCCAACACACTATAGATGGGATAATTATGTTTATATTATAGTCTATTTTTTTCCATGAATCCACCACTGAAATAGTTGTCTTCTAATTCCACCTTGAGCTCTCTGAACACCATGCTCTTTAGAAAAATAATCCCATACTTGTGAAGCTATATCACCCTCGGAAAAAATGGAGATCATAATTATTCGACTCATATCATGGAAAATATAGAGTGAGGTCATCCAATGGAATTATCCCAAAATAATAATTAAAAAATATGACGTGTGTGCTTATCGAGATATTGATCGCTATAAGGGAACGATAATATTTGTTAGATAAGATGAAAGCATGAATCACAAGTATGACATTATGAGTAATATTTAAAAAATATAAAAATAGGACCGAGCCTCGAGTCTCGAGTTTTAGCCCAAAATGCCTACGTAGCATATAAAGGCATCAAAGTCCACGTAGATTGCATGCGACATAAGGGTGGGGTTTATCCCACAGATTCAAATGAGAATTTATTATATGTGTGTGTGTATAAAAAAATATTTTTTTTATTTTGAGAAAATGTGATGAAGAATCCCATCGGAATTTATCGGTGTAACCCTCTTTATCTTTGTTATGTTTTTTTTAGAAAATAAAATATGTTCAATATAACTAATAAAGGACGAAATGATTATGCGTATGATCTAAAGTAAGAGCTAAATTGAGAATTTATATAACTAATGCGAAAATGAGGAAATTTAAAGAGAGAAGGATGTTTGGACCTTCTTTGAAGTCTTGAGGCTTGATCTTGATCCTTGGTGAGCTTCATTGTAAGTTGGGATGAATGTTGGATGAGAGAGAGAAAGAGATTTGAACTAAATTGTGTATGAAGATGATGGGAATGGAATGTGGAAACGCTGCAGAACAATGTTACTGAGATCACTAATATTGATGGAGATGAGGTGTGTCTTGGAAGTGAGCTCATGCCATCCTTTTATATGTTAGGGGATTGCTGATCGGCATATCACTAGCCCTGGAAATCGGCAGGTGACCCTAGGCACACTGCCGATAGGCAAGCAAATGGACACCAGCCAATCGGCAGTTTCGTGCAGATTTTTCTAAAAAATGATCGTAGAACGCAATCTGTAAATCCAAATCGCACACGGGGCATACCGTTAGAAAGGTAATTAAGAGACCTTCAAGAGTCCTTGGGCCTCTCCCGAGTTAGGGAGTTAACTTTGGGTCAAACGGGGATCAGAAGCGTTCGTCAGTCCTTTGGATAGGAGATCGTCAAATCGTAATGGATCGTTAGTCCAAATCGTAAGTCTGAATCGCACACGGGGCAGACTATTGGAAAGGTTATTTATGGAACTTTGGTGTTCCAAAGAGCTTCATTTGGTTTAGAGAGTTGACTTTGGTCAAATGGGCCCCGAAAGCATCCAGTGACCTTTAAGAGTAAAACGGGTCGTTCCTCCATACCATAAAGTTGATTTGTTCATGGGACGAACCGTTGGAAAGGGTATTCAGTGTACTTCAAAAATTCATTTAGGCTCGTTCGATCTGAAGAGTTAACCTTGGTCAAACAGATCTCGGGAGTGCTCGGTGGCCTTCGGATCAATTTTTGGGGTAAAACGAATTGTTCGTCCGAACTGTTATGCTGTTTCGCACACAAGGCGGGCCGTTGGAAAGGTATTTCAGTGCCCTTCGAGGATTCATTGAGTTTTTGCTTTGATGATGAAGTTGATTGGGGTCAAATCGGGGTCGGGGAGCCGCCGGTGGCCTTTAGATTGATTTTTAGTAGTAAAATGGTCTGTTCGTTCGAACCGTTATGCCGATTCACACACGGGGTAGACCGTTGGAAAGGGGATTCTGAGCCCTTCAAAGATTCATTGAAATTTTTCTCCGACGATAGAGTTGATTGGAGTCAAACGGGACCCGAGAGTGCCCGATGGCCTTTAGATCAGTACTCAGAGTGCGACTTAGGGTTTGTAGTGAATTGGAGAGGTGATAGGGTCCTAAGGAGAGACTTAGGGTGTCCTAGAATATGGTGTCTACAGACATTTTGTCTCAAAAGGAAGCTGCATCGGCAATTTATTAGTGTATGTATATATATATATATATATATATATATATATATATATATATATATATATATATATATATATATATATGTACTCAAAAGACCCGAACCAAGTTGAAATCTCCATAATGAACAACAAACATTCACACAGAACATTGTAAAAGATTTCAAACACATATTTAAAAAAAGGAAGAACATATAACAACATTTAAAAGTGGCAAAAATAAAACTCAAATAGATTATTACTTACTTAGAAGATGTGACTTGAAGACTTGCAAAGACTGTAAGGTTATTCCAGGTGAAAGCTTAACAAATCAACATCGCCTACTAGTATTAGATTTAGCTATTAATGGACTTAAATACCGAAAAGAGAAAATAGGTTATCAAAGTATAAAAGAAAAGGATTTGATAGGATGCAAAAAGATAGAACTTAGGAAGAAATTATTGTAAAACATGAAGTGGAATTGGGACGATAATCAAGAAAAAGACTGATATCGAGAAAATAGGTAAGAAAATTTTAGATGAGACTAAAGGGAAAAGTTTCATTAAAATAGAGACTTAATAGTGGAATGAGGAAGTTCAACAGATATACAAAAGAAACGAATAAGTTTTAAAGAATGGCAAAAGAGTAAAAATCAAGAAGACTTAGAAATGTATAAGGAATTAAAAAGTGAAGCAATAAATATTATTAGAAATGTGCAACAAAATGCACTAGATAATCTGTTTAACAAATTAGGTACCAAGGAAGGTGAGATATAAATTGACAAGGAATAAGGAGAGATTGACAAAGGATTTGGGTCCAGTTAATTGTATAAAAGACATAAATAAAAAAAATATCAATTAATGATAAAGAAATTATATATAAATGGAAACGGTATTTTCAAGGATTATTGTATGAAGAATATCCTAGAAAATATGTTGAGAACATAGAATGAAATATAGGGGTGGTGTGTTCAGTTACTAAAGAGGAAGTAGATATATTAATAAAAAAATGGGGAAGAATAAAGAGGTTGGCCCAGATAAAATACCTATAGAGGCGTGGAGTACCCTTAGAAGTCTAGGAGTAGAGTAGTTAACATGTTTATTTTTTATAAAGGCGGTATGCCAGATGAGTGGAGGAAAAGTACCATGATACATTTGTATAAAAATAAAGAGGACATACAAAACTGCAGTAATTATATATAAATCAAAATGATGAATCATATTATAAAATTATGGAAAAATGTTATAGAACAAAGGTTAAGAAATAAATCAACTATTTTGGATAACCAATTTGGATTTATGCCAGGACAATACACCACGTAAACTATTTACTTATTAAGACAACTAATGGAAAAATGTCGAAGTAAGAATAAAAATTAACACATAGTCTTTATAGACTTAGAGAAGGCATATGATAGAGTACCTAGGGATATAGTATTGTGGGATTTAAGGAGGAAAATAATCCATATTAGTTACATTAAAGTTATTGACGATATATATGATAACACAAAGACTAGGGTAAGATCTATTTGTGAAAAAACTAATGATTTTACAATAAAGTGAGCCTACATCAAGGATTGACTTTAAGTCCCTACTTATTTGCTGTAGTATTGGATGACAATACTAAGGACATACAAGTAAATGTTCCATAGAGTATGTTATTTACGGATGATATAGTTTTAGTAGACACTTCAAAGGAGGCCTTAACGATGACAGTAGATACTTGGAGAAATACCTTAAAGTCTAAGGGACTGAAAATCAGTAGACATAAAAATGAATATATGGAATGTAAATTTAATAATGAGTCGTCTGATAACATAACGTTATAGATTGAAGAAAAAGTGATAAGCCAAACTAATAATTTTCATTATTTAGGTATAGTGATAAACAATATTGTGTATATTGATGAAGATGTTATGAGTATAATATAAACTGATGGATTAAATGAAGACAAACGAGTGGGGTGTTATGAGATAAGAGGATAACTAATAAATTAAAAGAAAATTTTTATAGTGCGGTTGTTAGGTCAGCGACCCTCTATGGAGCGGAGTATTGGGCTTTAAAGAAAAACTAAAAGCAAAATATCCATTTTATTGAGATGAGGATGCTCCGATAGATAATAGAATTTACTAGAAAGGATAACATTGAAAACCAATATATGAGCGATAAGTCAGGAGTCGCTCCCATTAGTGATAACTGGGAGAAAATAGACTTAGATGGTACGGACATGTGTTTCGTAGACCATTAGATGCACCCATAACAAGATGAAGACTACTGAAAATATAGGTTAAAAGATAAAGGGGTCGTCCTAAGCTATCTTGGAAGAAATTATTAGGAGAGATCTTAAAGAATTAAATTTGAATGATAATATTTCTTCTAATAGATTAGAATGGAAAAGGAAAATCCATGTGGCCGACCCTATAATGGGATTAAGGCAAGGATGATGATGATGATGATACTTTGCTTTTAACTTGGTCTATCCTTGAATAATTAAGCAGTCATCGGTATTTTCCCATTCAATCTATAATCTGACTAGGAGATGGAATTTAAGGAATGATCTCAAAATAATTTGGCATGATCTTAATATAAATACAAATTATCTAGAAGTTTGGAGTCTTAAGCTTGGCAAATTTGAGGAGAAAGTGACTAAAGGAAAAAAGGGGTATTTAAAGGTGGTATGTCAACTTAGTGAAAGCTACTCCACATTTATTTCATCCTAATTTTTAATTTTCCTATTAGGTAAGATGATTTTATTTGTAAAAGTATGAGAGATTTTTTTAAGAGATGGATGTAAGGAGGGGAAATATCGATTGGTTAGCTAGAGTCGCACGTCAAAACAAGTAAAAAGGGGGTTGGCAATTGTTAAGTTCTTAATTGGTTCAGAAATTTAATATTCTTTATGGTGCTTTATAAGTAAGAGAAAATATGGGATCTAGAAGAAGGTTGGTGATGATGCTAAAAATCATCCTTTAGGGTTCAACCTGTTTTGGAGCTTGCACAACAATTGATGAAATAATAGGCAGTAATAGAATAATAGAAGATATGAGAGAAAATATATAAACATGGGTATTAAAGAAATTTGGCTTTAGCCTACGTCAACTGTACAAAGTATGGGAGTGATTCCACTATAAAAATGGACAAATTGCTATGGATGGGTTACATAAGCTTCTCTCTCTCTCTCTCTCTCTCTCTCTCTCTCTCTCTCTCTACAAATGCACAGAATAACAATAAGGATTCCAAAATTCCCTTCATGAGGAAAGAGATACAAGGTGCCTTTTATACCCAAGTATGCACTCCATGTGTGAATGGGTGATGAGCTAATAAGCATATGACACCTGTAGAGAAGGGTGTTAAAGTTACGATGAAGAATATTCTCCCCGTGTGCTAGTTGATCTTCCATAACGGTTTTAGTTGGATATGTCAATAATACACCTATCATGATTTCCATGCGGGCACGAGATGTCTGAGGTAGAGGGTCTCAACTAGCCGAGTGTGCTAGTACTTCATTCCTCTCTGGTTAGATAGAGCGAGACCAATTAATTATCTTAGATTGATACAGATGGTGCTGCTGAGTCATCCTTCTAATACTGTCTGAGGCTAACACTATGAAAGGCCATGATTGGTTGCCATTTAAGGGGACGAATTTACTTGCTGGCCATATGAAGCGGTGTCTGAGGATAAAATCTATTAAGATGAGATTATAGTTGAGGGGTTATGGAAGATGATGGCTCTATTTGAAGGTATGTCTGGAGGAAGACTCTTCCATGATGGGTCTTTAGGATGAGACTAGACTTTTGTGTATTAATACCCCCTAGGCCTTAGTTTTCAATGTTATTTGGAGGCTGAGATTTAAACACTTTTGATACTCTTATCTCGTTCGGGCCCTATGTTTCTTAGTTCGCATCTGAGGATATTTCATGTCTTATGGGGGTAAAATGTTCGTATTGGTTTTTATAGAGACGTCACTTCTCACTCATGAGAAGTGATACACCTGTCACCCATTGAGAGGCTTGGTCAGTATTGGCACAACTTCCTAGTTCATGAGTGTAGTCAGATGGCGTGCTTAGGCTTTGGGAGGCGTTCCCTAATCATGAGTGCTTTGGGAGTTATGAACATGCTTAAGGAGGAAAAAGAATTTTGTTTTTTCATTTCTACCAGAAACCTTTGCTTGAACCACAAACTCAATCTTTCTCTCTCTAGAACACCCTTTTCTTTGATGAGTTTTCCTCTCTATTTCTGGCGTTCTTTCACATTTTTCGCTTCTCATTCTATTTCTAGGCACTCCTCTCAGGTACTCCTTTCATTGCTACTATTTATCTCTTCTGGTTTTAATCCTGTTTTTATAGTCTCTTATTTTTCAGTGTCCTATCTGTATACTCCGACGGCCAATTGTGATGTTTTACACCCATTTTTCGATGGTTTAGTGGGAATAAGAAACTAGGACCAGGGTTTAGACTGAGCTAGCTAAATTTTTGGGGTTTTAAATTGGTTTTATACACTTTTCGACACCTTTTCCAGTGAAAGTTGGCTGGAGCTATTCTCAGTGTTTTTGGAAAAACTCATTAAAAAAAACCCATTAATTTGCTTAGTTTTATCTTCAGTAGTTTCCCCTTAAGTTTCCTTTATGTTTGTTCATGTACCATAGCTTGTACGAATTAGGTGAAGAATTTTCTCATCTATGTGAGCTCATAAGACGAGAGATTAGGAGGGCCGAGGCCGAGTTGCGCCAGCGTAGGCCTCAGATTCCATTGAACACAACTCCTTTAGTTGTAAAAAAACCCATCTTACTCCGAACCTATCTTTTTCAAGCCGAGATAAAAGTTGAGAATAATCCTATTGTCTATAAGAATCCAGCAATTAAGCGGGCGATGCGCAAAGACTTTTATGTGCGGAAGTAAACTTATTGTTGAGTAAACACCTTAAACCTACGAGTTTATATGAATGATGCAAAGGGGACCAAATTAAACTTTTACTTAATTTGTTAACTTTAGGAAAATGAATTTGATTTTCAAAGTTAATTAACAGTCCAAATTATTATCTTTTTAAATCAAGGTGATTTACAAAAATAATAACCAATTCAGTTTTAGGCGAGTTTCTATTTAGTTAACCCTACTTTTTCTTGTGAGGTGATATACAAAAAAATTTACAGGACACTGTGTTTATTTTACGTCGCAAAAATCCTTCCCCGAAAAAAAACGACGAACTCCTCTAGGAGTTACCTAATCTACTTCCACTAAAACAATAAATCAATAGGGACGATTTACAAACAACAAACTCGACAAATAAAGAAGAAAAATCTAGCGATTACCCCACTCGACCAAGACTCCTGCCTGGTTGCTTATTTTGTTCTCTCTTTAAACTGTCCTCACTTGTTCTTGCTTTCTTCACTTCTCAGCCTCCCCTCTAACTTCTTTAAGCCCAGGTTGGCTCAGTGCCTATTGTTATTTTCTAGTGAAGTGATAGTGTGTGGTGTACTATCCTATATGAATACACACCCACACTTAAACGAATACACACAGAATGCAATGCAACAAACTATATCACCTATATATATCTTTGCAAGTCTTATGTCATTCAAATCAAGTCAAGTCTTCTTGACTTTCAATTTCAATTGAAAAGCTTTGTTTTCTTTCTTTCAAATCTTGAACACTACACTTGTTCAGATATTCACATACAAAAGTGTGTCTACGTGAATACAAAGTGAATGATTATATGTGAGTGATATGATATGAAAACAGTTTCTGAAAATTACTTAAATAAGCAAGATAACATATTCACACAAGAATATTCTGGAATGAAAAGAAATAAAACATATCAAGCATGCAGTCAGAAATAAAACCAACTGTTTATAACAGTATAGAGATTAAAATGGTTTTAATCTATTATATTACTTTCACTTTCAATCCGTCCGATAGGTTCAGATATTAGGTCTAATATGTTCTTGTTCTCAGTCCAAGTCCTTGGTCAAATAGTCATGTATAAATTCGTTTAGTCCAAGGTCACACTTCCAAGTTCAGGTAGTTCTGTTCAAGTTATCCTTATTATAGGAAAAGGTTCACAAAACGTAATAGGTTTAATTATCTAAACCTAAAATCAGTTGTTCTTTATTGTAAATCAGATTTCCTGAAAAATGGATTTAAAACAAAGTGTTTTAAATGAAATAAGATCACAACTAGTTGTTCTTGTGTGTGTATTGTTTATATAAAATATATATCAGCACAATACTTACACAGACACTTTAGATCTATTAGATAACAGGTCTGAAATTACAAGAAAATTAGAATAATGACAGAGATACTCACAACACGCTTTTTCAAAATGAAAAATCAACCGATTTGGAGATGCAGAGATTATGAGTTTAAAAACTGTCCATGCTTGAATCCACAACAAGGTTTTGAGACTCAGCAATGGATTTTGAAGAACACACAAAAATTTATCTCCGAAAAGTATTGGTGTATAATCTCTCTCTCTCAAAAATAATTTTGGCAGAACTTTGGCACAAAAATGAGTTTTCTCGGTTGTTTAAAATGAAGACCAAAGGTCTGTATTTATAGCCAAAAGTGAACAAGTCTGATTGGTGAAAAATGTTTCAAAAGGATTGACACAAGGATACACAGAACCGTTGATAAATATAGATCTAAAGGCTCTCAAAGAAACACAAATTGCACTGTTATAAATGTGACATGCGTAGACAGTTGTAACAAACTAACTGCGTACCAAAAACGCTAAAAATATTACCGTTGAGAATAAGACCACGTCGTCGTTTTGAAATAAAAGCAAAGCAATTATTTATTGGGAACAATAAAACCCTCGACGTCGTTTTGAAAAATTAGAAATTCAAAACAGTTTCGGTTATGATGGGTCAAATCGGTGACTACAATATGACAAAGGAACTCGCCAACAGACTGTAGGCAACTGACATGCTAAGGTCCAGTTGGTAAAGCTTATCAACAGTTGTGGCATGGGTTAAAAAACAGGCGCATGGTCTTAGTCCTCCTACAAGGACAATCCTGACAACATATATATATATATATATATATATATATATAATATAAATCATAGCATACATATATAGCAACATGCATATATATTATATATAAAAATGTATGCAGATAAATATACAATAATACACATATGCATTGGTCAAAACGTGTAAGGCCAAAAAGGGTCAAATCGGCATGGGCCAAAAACCTACTGAGCCATCTCTAGCTATGGTCAAAAGCAGCCGCTATGGACAAAATGCCACTGCCACATTGGCAATCAATGAACACATCTTGCCATCTGCTAAAGTCCAAGACTTGTGAAAAAAACATGCCACGCAAACAACTATAGGCTAATATATATAACACGTATATAAATATAAGAAAAATTCTTCTTAACATCAAAAAAATATTCTGCAACTTTTATAAAAAAAATATTTAGTGTCTAAACTTATTTTCCAAGAAATATTTTTATTATAAAAAATTCAAATAAAATTTTTGAATTCAAAAAGAATTTTATTGTGACGAAACAGAATTCTATCATAAGATATGATAAACGACGTGCAAATGCAACGTGGTGTCGTATCCTACGTGACAAAAATTCCTATGAGCCATAGAAACTGAAAGTTACCTTTTTCTGAGACGGCAGACTGAATTAAGTGCTCATTTGATGTAGATGAACAAGGAGAGTTTGGCGTCGATATGGGGATATGCAATCCTAAATTATAAAAATATTTTGTCAAAATTCGAGTCCAACTAGATGAAGTCCTATATAGCTAAAGCACGAAAAGAAACCCTAGATGTGCTCTATATAGGGCCTTCATTGTCATCTCTATCAGTAGTGATACCATGTCTGCCGCCTCTTCCAAGGGATATAGCCCTTTTAAGTTCTTGGGTCTTCGTGATGACCGAGTGAGTACTGAGGATGATTCCCTGCAGCTCATGCTGGTGAGGGAGAAAAGACAGAGTCAAGTAAGAGGGGTCATCCCTGTACTTCCTCTCATCACCCGGGAGACCCTAAGCACCAAATCTATGATATATTGAATGATGACTCTGAGGTTGAGGTTATTCCCAATATTACTCCATCCCTACCTATTTTCGTACCTATCTGTTCTATGACCCCAACCGAGAGTTGGCAAAATGACCCTCGTGGTAAGGCCCTTGTCATTGAGTAGGAAGATAAGGAAGATGATCCCTACACTTTAGACACAAGTGTAGCGTCGTCCATCCCCAGTGATGTCTGTGAGACTGATCAGGTGGTTTGGAGACATATTAATGGGGTTAAATACTCTATCGGAATGAGGTTTCCTACTGACGAAGAGTCGCCTTTGACCTCATAAATGAGAGAGAAGTAGTCATCTATGGGAAGATGTTTAATATCGACTTTCGCCTTCCTTTTCACCCATCCATCAGGCCAATCCTTTCTTATATTGGCTTTGCCCCAGCCCAATTGACGCCAAACACATGGAGGATCCTTTTCTGAGTAGCTCATCTTTGGATAACTGTCTAGGATGTAGATCTTTCAGTTGATATATTTCGGGCGTGTTATATGGCGGTTACTACGAGAGACAATCCTTGTTATTATAACTTTGTGGCTCGTCGTCCTGACTAGATGCTTCTTCACATCAACCAAACTTCCAACCATGACTGGAAATCTTACTACTTCTTCATTTTTTATGATTGGGAGTTTGGTGAGGGGGAGTCATTTGCTGCTGCATAGGCAAAAGTGCATCGTAAATGGGATCTTATCCCGATCTCAGCCAAAGTTGACCTCGATCTTAGTACCGAGATGAGAGAGTCAATTGACCAACTCAGGGGGGATGCCTCATCATTTTTGAAAATCTAATGATCCTTGAACTCCATCAATATTCTAGCATGTAGGTGGACCCCTTGGAATCACTTCATAAGCAAATCTTTTAAATTTTTCATAATTTTACCATCGTGTTCAAATTATTCTGACCCAAGGTAAGCCGATATTAATTTTATTTATTTATTCTTTGTAAATCATCCTTCTAGTGTTTTTGATGAAGTCTGGGAGATGGCAGCACCAATGTTAACAAACCTTCTTGCCTGTGTTCATAAAAAGGCTTCGTTCCCGAACCAGGCTCGATAAAAATCCACAATTGGTGGCCCCACTATCGCTGAGGGTTCCAAGAAAATAAAGGAGTACATTGGTGGGACCTCGAATCCTCATCCTCCACAAAAAATGAAAAGGAAGGAGGGTCAGTCGAGATAGACCTTTAATCCTCTCCACCCTATTAGGGACGATATTTCTACGGCTACAAGTCTGGCCCAGCATGGGCCGAAGCTAAATCTGTTCTCAAGAGTCAATTGAAATCTCTGGAGGCTATCACATCGCTTGTCCCTGTATACGAACACCGATATTTCGATGCTCAATGTCCTTCTTGGGTTTTCAACTTCGCTCTTCTTAGGGTGACCCAGGTAAATATCGACTCCAAAATTTTATTTTCTCCCAAACTTTCTAGAAGTGTTGTGTTGTCTCATACTAAATCTTTTCTTTTTTGTGTTTGTAGTCTATAATTTCCTTCCAAAACATCCAAAATTTGATGGCGGAGCCAAGGTAAAGGTGGCCGATGAGGCCAAGCTCAGCTTAATGAGCTAAGGCAGAAGCTGAAAGATCAAAAGGATGAATATGATGCAAAGGTCTAGGAAATGCAGGACTGACATAAGGAGATCTTGATCAATCTGATGCAGGACCACAAGTTGAAGGTTGAGACTCTTGAGACCAATCTCTAGAAGAAAAAGGAGGACAAAGACGAGAGGGTCCAGGTGGCCTACGAGAATGCTGTGGCTGACTTCTAGGAGTCAAAAGAATTTTTTAGCTATAACATACATTACATGGAAAAGGGAGCCAAAACTTTTTATCGACATTTTTCTAGCTTTATCGACCCTGCTAGTGTTATTTCTTTTCCGGAGATTCAGGCTGAGGCTGATGCTATTGGGCCAGCGATGGCTGAGGCCGAGACTACACTGAATGTTGATTAGGATGGGACTAAGGCGGTTGTTGATAAAGATAGGAGCATTGCTACCTCTTATGGGAAACCGACTGAGTCAACTATTATCGAGACTTTTTAAGAAAGATTCTTAGAGTACATTTGCTCCGGGCAATCGTGTGTGATCCTTCAAGCCCAAATTTTATAATTATATTCTATTTTTTAACACTAATCTGTAGTCTTTTGAGTTAATGTGAATGAAAATTTTATGAAATCTTGCAAGTGTTGTATCTTCTTATTACTTTCATAATACTATTTGCATTGAATGAATGTCATAATGAAGTACAATATGTAAATGGTTTAGTGTATGATTAACCATTTTCACCCCAAACCAACCATAAAGTATGCCTTTCTCTTTTAACGTATGTTTGATAATTTCACTACGCTAAAAAGATCTTAAGGATTTCCCACCTCTCGGAATTTATAGAGTGGTGAGACTTCTAAGGCACTCTCACACCACCAAGAGAGATATTTAGCTATTCACCATAAAATGATGTTTCATAATTTCACCGTACTTAAATGTTGTTTAAGTGTCTCATCATACTACAATGATGTTAAGGACTTATTTCCTATCAAGGTTTATTCAGAGTGGTGCCTTGGAGCTAAGACTCCTACGACACTCTTATACCGTCGAGAGAAAGATTTAACTATTCTCCATAAAATGATGTTTCACAATTTCACCATACTTAAATGATGTTTAGGGGTATCATCACACTATAATGATGTTAAGGACCCCTCTCCTTTAAAGGTTTATTCAGAGTGGTTCCTTGGAGCCAAGACTCCTAAAGCTCTCTCATACCACAGCGAGAGAGTTCATAAAATATTCACTATAAAATGAGATTTCACAATTTCACCACACTTAAATGATGTGTAAAGGTCTCACCATAATGCATTGATGTTAAGGACCTCTCTCCTCTCGGGGTTTATTCAAAATGGTGCCTTGGAGCCAAGACTCCTAAAGAACTCTCATACCATCGAGAGAGAGTTTATAAAATATTCACCATAAAATAATGCATCATAATTTCACCATACTTAAATTATGTTTAAGGTTCTCACCATACTACAGTGATGTTAAGGACATCTCTCCTCCCAAGGTTTATTCAGATTGGTGTCTTGGAGCCAATACTCTTAAAGCACTCTCATACCGCCGAGAGAGAGTTCATAAAATATTCAATGTAAAATGATATTTCACGATGTTTATTAATCGTGCGATTCTAAAAAATGCAACTTACAAAGATATGGGACTGCACTTCATTATATCTCTCTCTTAAACGTTTCTTCGTATAATAGCTGACCATAAAAGAAATTATCTTTTAACTACAACAAATGAACCAACTATTGGTAATATTTTTTTAAAATGATCCGCATTCCAAGGGTTGGAAAACGGTTATCCTTCAAAATCTTCTAACTGACATGTTTATGGGATGACCTACTTAATGACTCTATAAGGTCCATGCTAGTTAGGATGGAGCTTGTTGGTTTTCTGGATAACCTTTTTATTATGAAGTCTCCCACTGCAATAGGTTGAGACTTAACCGTTTTATTGTAGAATTTAGCATCTCTCTGTTGATAGGTCGACTGCCTAATGGCCACGTCTTCTCTTCTTTCTTCGGTAAGGTTTAAGTCTAATATTCTTTCTTCCAGATTTACCTCAGGATCATAGGTTTGAACCATGTGTCTTGTCAATCCAATCTCTATAGGAATAATATCTTCTAGCCCATAGGCTAGCATGAATGGTGTTTCTCATGCTATGGTTCTTTTGATCATCCTATATGCCCATAGAATGATATGTAACTCATCCACCTGTCTACCTTTGGAATCTTCTAGTTTTTTTTATTCCATCCAATATAATTCTATTCGTTACTTTTGTCTTCCTATTATCTTATGGTCGGTCCGACGTAGAGTTGAACTATTTTATGTCGATTTTTATATCGTAGGCTTTCAAAGACTTGTTCTTGAATTGTTTCCCATCTTCGGATATTAGAGTATTGGTCAGTCCATAACAAAAAATAATGTTTCTCTAGATAAATCTGAAGCATTTGACCTCAAGAATGATTATCATAGCCTCAACTTACACCCACTTTAGAAAAATGGTCAATCGCGACAATCAAAAAGAGAAAATTCCCCTTTGCTCTAGGTAGGGGGCCGATCAGGTCAATCCCCATATTGAAAAAGGCCAAATGTCCAATATTAGAGAAAAAGGGTGATGGGATTGATGAGGTATGTTAGCAAGACGATGATATTTGTTGCATTGAGAACATATTTTGTTGAGTCCTTCGCAAGATTCGGCCAATAGTAACCTTAGGTGATGATCCTTTTAGCTAAAGATCGTCCACCAATGTGGCTTACGCAGGAGCCCTCATGTATGTTTCTGAGTACGTAACTTACCTCAGATAGATGCACGCATCTTAAGAGGGAAAATAGAAAACCTCTTTTATAAAATCACATCTCCAATGATGGTGAACTTAGTTGTTCGATATTGTATGTTTTTACGCTAGGCGTTAGCTTCTTGTAACTTTCTATCTCTTAGATAATCTATGATTAAGTCCATCCAAGATGGTCCCAAATTTAAATTCATATACGATTTAATATATGCTTCAATGGTCTCTATGCTAGGCTTCAGAAGGATTTTTATAGGTACCGATCGACGAATCTCTGTTCTGGTATCTGACACGAGCCTTGCTAACGCATCTGGTCTTCTATTTTTAACTCTGGGGATCCTTTTTATCTTGACCCTTTGAAAGTTTTCAGCATCTTCTTGACTCTGGCTAAGTACTTATCTACATTCTCATCATTTTCTTAATAAATCCCCAGAATTTGGTTAACAACCAATTGTGAATCATTGTGGGAAAGTATCTGACCGATATTCAATGCTTTGGCCAATGAAAGACCTACCAAAAGGTCATCATACTCTGACTCATAATGCTTTAAAGCTTAACCACAAGGTGTATTCAATATCGGTCCTAACTAGCTCCGGTAATATCAATCTTGCCCCATTAACATTTGCACAGGACGGACCATCAATAAACAAACTCCATATCGGTGACCTCGGTGTAAAGAGGACTTCGGCCAAGGCTCCACTTTTTAATAATAAATCTCGCTTCAGCATGTCATATATGGGGTCGATCGAAGTTCCTTTAGCTGTAATTTCTTTTCATTTTTTGGCGGCCTACAGAATTTCAGTTGGTACTCCATCTAATCAAACTTCTCGTTTAATAGATCATATCAAACTCACCTAGTTCAATCAACCAAGACATTAGCCAACCCAATTTCTTAGCTTTATGCATAACTTGTCAGAGGGGAGTATCGGTGAACACTACCTCAACTCTACTCCTTGGAGTGCCTTGTTATTGAAGTAAATAAGTTTTTTGACTCCATCATCGTCTCGAACAATGGTCGTGCTGATGGCCGACTCCGAAATAGCCAGGTACAGATAAAAAATTTCTCCTTGATGGGTCGGGATAGGATCATGGGTGATTCGAGATTGGCCTTCAAATTATGAAATTCTTTTTTACACTCATCCCAAACAGACACTTTCCTCAGAATTTTGAAGAATAACAACACTTGTCTGTTGCTTTGGACACAATTATGTTCAACTCAACAACTCGGCCCGTCAATTTTTATATATCTTCAATCATCTTTAGAATTTTCATGTCAATCAATTCTTTAATCTTGGTAGGATTCTCTCAAATCCCCATTTGATTGATGACGAACCCCAAGAACTTTCCATCTCCAACGCCGAAAACATAATTTTTCGGATTCAATTTCATTTTGTATTGATCCATTCTTTTTATCCATGTGACTCTTAGACATTAAACTATTCATGAACTTATCATCTACATAAACTTCCATTACCTTTCCAATCGTATCCTGAAACATTTTATTGACTAATATCTGGTAGGTAGCCCCTGCATTTTTTAAGTTGAACGGCATAACTTTGTAACAGTACGTTCCTTTGTCTCTGAGGAAGGAAATTTTCTCGGCATTCCCCTCATACATAGAGATCTGTACCCAGAGTAAGCATCCATGAAAATCATAAGCTCACGTTCGGCTGTAGCATCCCCCATTTTTTCGATTCCTGGCAAAGAAACGTTATCCTTTGAGAAAGCTTTGTTGAGGTCAGTGAAGTCTACACACATCCTCCACTTCTTATTCTGCTTAGGCACTATGACGACATTGAATAGCCACTCTAGTTAATGCACTTATCTGATGAAATCTGCAGACTTCAACTGACATGTCATGCATATTGCATATTTACGCCCGTTATTCTTGTGCGTTATATCACTTTTGTGTTACCTAATTCCTATTTTAAGCTCATTAACCAAACAACCTCTTTTATGTATGTTTATATTCTTTGAAAGGTATAATTGATCTTTTGGTGGTGTATACACCACATTCTAGGAACCCCTAAATCTCTCCTTAGGTCCCTAGTACCTCCCCATTTCACTATAAACCCTAGGTCATACTCTGGGTACCGATCTAGAGGCCATCGGGCGCTCTCAGGCCCCATTTTACTCCGGTAAACTATATCATCTGAGCGAAAGCTCAATGAATCTTAGAAGGGATCTGAATCCCCTTTCTAATGGTTCGTCTCGTGTGCAAATCGACATAACGATTCAGATGAATGGACCATTGTACCACCCAAAATCGATTTAGAGGACACCATGGGCTCTGGGCCCCAATTTGATCCCAGTTAACTTCATTGTCAGAGCAAAAGGTCTTTTAATCTTTAAAGGGAACTGAAACCCCTTTCCAACTGACTGCCCCATGCATGAAATGACATAACTATTCGTACAAAAGATTCGTTTTCCACCAAAAATTAATCTAAAGGCCACCGGGGGCTCTCAGGCTCTATTTGACCAAGGTCAACTCTTCAGCTGAAATTAGATTGGATGAATCTTCTAAGGTCATTGAAAAATCTTTCCAACGGTCTGACCTATGTGCAAATTAGCCTTACGGTACGGAAGAACGACCCGTCTTACTCTGAAAGGTCACAGGGCGTTTTCTAGCCCCCGTTGACCAAAGTTAACTTTCCGACCTGAGCGAATCTTTTTGTAATGTCAAAGTACCTCGCATAAACTTTCCAACGGTCTACCCCGTGCCTGATTTGGACTTACTATTTGGATGAATGACCCATTTCCATTTGACAATTTCCCATACAAAGGACCAATGAGCGCTTTCGAGCCCCGTTTGACCCAAAGTCAACTATCGAACACGCGAGCAACGTAAAGTACTCTTAAAGGTCTCTGAATTACCTTTCTAATGATATTTCCCGTGTGTTTATCTCGAGCGGATCCGGGGGAGAGAGATATATCCCCTCCTTGGGAAGGGTGCGCCACGATCTCGCACCCATCTTTAAAAGGTGCTTCGGCCGTCGTATGGGAGTAAATGTGAAGAGATAGAGTCGCCAACCTATTTTGCACAAAATAGTCAAAAGAACATGTTTCCACTTAGAGAGAGCGACATCAAGGACAAACTGATGCATATAAAACCAATAGTTCGAAGGTTTGGGGCAAAGTTATGAAATGGGAAGGTGTTAGGCCCCCATCCCGATGTTTCGGTCGTTCATGGGTTAGTGTTATTATTCTCCTTTATATCCCCGTGAAGTGTGTGTGCATGTTTATATAATGGAGATCGGAATCATTCAACTCATACCATGGACAAGGTAGAGTGAGGTCATCCATAGGAATGTTTCAAAATAACATATGTAGAAAGTATAATTTGTGTGTTTATCATGATATTGATCGTTATTAGGAAACGATAATATGTGTTGGATGAAATGAAAACAAGCATGATATATGTATAAATATGAAAATGAGAGGTTTTAGAAAATTAGGGAATTTGAGAAATTGAGGAAATTGGAAAATTGGACTCGAGCCTCGAATTTTAATCCGAGATGCCTACGTAGCCTATAAAGGCATCAAAGTCCATGTAGTTTGAATGTAGCATAGGGGTGGGGTTTATCCCATAGATTCAGACGAAATTTTATTATATGTGTATGTGTAGAAAATATATTTTTAGGTTTTAGAAAAAGTGTGATGGATAATTTCGTTCGGAATTTACGGATATAACCCTCTTTTATTTATTTTTGGTATTTTTATAGAAAATAATGTATGTGCAATACACTAATAAAAGTGTAAATATTAATGTGTATGGACTAAAGTAAGAACTAGATTATGAATCTAATGTTTATTATGCAAAAATAAGGAATTTAAAGAGAGAGGGAAGGAATTGGACCTTCTTTGAAGCTTGATCTTTGATCTTGGATGAACTCCCTTGAGTGTTGATGAATGTTGATGAGAGATAAGGATATTTTCCAAATTGGGTATGAAAAAGGATGGGAATGTAAACTTGGATGGAACTTCACATGAGGGACTTCAATGATTTCAAGGGAATGTTGTTGAGACCACTGATGCTGATGGATCTGTTGTGTCTTTTAGAGTGAGGTTATGGCCTTTATGTATAGGGTTAAGGGGTGACGATCGGCCTACCCCAGGGGGTGCCGATCGGGCTACCCCAGGGGGTGCCTATTGGCATGTGATCTTAGACACTTTGCCGATAGGCAGGGATCTGGATATGCCAATTAGCAGTCTTGTGCAGATTTTTATGGAAAAATGGTCATTGAACACAAACCGTTGATTCAAATCGTGCATGGGGCATACTTTTAGAAAGGTACTTCAGATACCTTCAAGAGTCCTTTGGATTGATCCTGGGTCCTGGACTTGTTTTTGGGTCGAGTGTGACTCGGAAGCGCACATCGGTCTTTTGGATGGGAGATCGTCGGACGGAAATGAATTGTTCGTCCACATGGTAAGTCAGAATCATGCACGAGGTAGACCATTGGAAAGTTTAGGAGATGTACTTCGACATTCCAAAGAGTTTTGCTCGATTTGGGAGGTTGATCTTGGTCAATTGGGGCTCGGAAGCACCCGGGGACCTCTCGTAGTAAAACGAATCGTTCGTTCGTACCGTGGGTCAGAATCGCACATGGGGTGGACTATTGGAAAAGGGTATTTAGTTCCCTTATGATATTCATTCAGTCTTGTTTGAGCTGAAGAGTTAACTTTGGTCAAACGGAGCCCAGGAGTGCCCGGTGGCCTCCAGATCCATTTTTGGGGGAAAACTGATCGTTCGTCCGAACGGTTATGCTATTTCGCGCAAGGGGTGGACTATTGGAAAGGGGTTTCAGTTCCCTTTGAAGATTCAAAGATCTTTCACTCTGACGGTGAAGGTGATTGGGATCAATACGGGGTCTGGGAGTGCCCGGTGGCCTTCGAATTGATTTTTAGTAGTAAAATATTCTGTTCTTTCGAACTGTTATGCCGATTGGAAAGGGTGGACCATTGAAAAGGGTATTCAGACCCCTTCAAATATTCAAAGAGCTTTCGGTCTGACGATAGAGTTAACCAGAGTCAAACGGGTCCTGGGGGCGCCCGGTGGGCTCTAGATTGGTACTTAAAGTGCGAGCTAGGGTTTACAGCGAGATGGGGAGGTGCTAGGGTCCTAAGGGGAGACTTAGGGATTCCTAAAATGTGGTGTCTATAGAGAACCTCAATAGGTGAGATTGGAACAAGTGATAGACATCGAATAAACACCATATAATAGAGGTCGATTCAGTGGACCTAAGGGATGAGGATGCCCGATTCATAGGGTCGAGGTCGATACTGAGGGCCAAAGGTGTTGTTGGGATGGCCAATTATGAGGACCTAAAGGAGGTGATGAGTAAGGAGGTGAACAATTCTATAGGCAGGGTTTATTCTGAGGATCTAACCTATAACGACCAATTCTGCGGGCTTATGTAGAAGCGACCAATTCTGTGGGTCAAAGCCAATTCTGAGGTCTTAAGATTGCGCTGACCAATTTTGCGGGTCAAAGCCAATTCTGCGAGTTTAAGTAGAAGCGACTAATTCTGCGGGCTTATTTGGGGTAAACAATTAAGTGGGTCAAAGCCAATTCTGCGGGAATTAGAAACGACCAATTATGAGGATCGAAGCTAATTCTGAGGGCTTATGATAGGGTGACCAATTCTGTGAGTCAAAGCCAATTCTGAGGGCTTATTTGGGGTGATCAATTCTGCGGGTCAAAGTCAATTTTATAGGCTTAAGTAGAAGCGACCAATTCTGAGGGTCGAAGCCAATTCTGAGGGCTTATTTGGGGTGACTAATTCTATGGGTCAATCCAATTCTGTGGGCTTAAGTAATTGTGACCAATTCGGCGGTGTTGCAATCTGTGCATTCGTAGGATGTGGGCGATGCTGTCTATGCTAGGTCCGTTATTCTGGGCATGGTTTCGAAAGTGTTATTGGTGACTGGGGAAACGCTAGTGGACCTTGGACCCCCAACTTGCAGCTATCGTTTCTTGAATGTCGTACCGTCGCAATCCTGCGGCAGTGATACTGAGACTTTGAATGGTTTGGATGCCTGGTAGGAAGGTTGATCCGAATTTCTAAGGGGTAGCCCTGTAATGCTATTCATGTGGCTATAAGAGAAGTTTTGTATGGCGGTCCCACCTGAGTATCCTTTATCGGAAGTGCAAAACTTCTTCTCGTGCTATTAGATTGGCGTAGCTCCAGACATTGAGAGTTGGGGGAACTGGTTTGTAAAGCACGGGGCTTGGAACTTGCGCTGGTCAATGCCTTGGTGGGGGGAGCTTCTTCCCATTCTGAAACTCAGGGAGTACCAATATGTTCAGTTAGTTGGCCTCAAGCAGAACTCTTTCTACTATCCCTGACGGCTGCTGCACCAATTTGGTTAGGAGAAAATCGTGCCACCACGAACACTGAAGTTCTTTCCCGTGGAGGACCTGATAGAGCATATGCGCATGCGGCTAAGTTCTGCGTGGGAGAATCGTCGTCCGTCAACCCATCTTTCTCAGTCTACTGGGCGAGTCTGGCATGTCTCAGGGGACTACATGAAGTGGCTATGGAGAAGAGTGGTTGCCAAGATGTTGGCTATGGAGACCGGGCAAAGGTGGTTTGCTATTTTTGACACTATGTATGGAGGTGTTGTGGTTTTCTCGAGGCTGGTTCGAGCTTATCGCTCAATGGAGCGTCAGCAGCATTCCCTCCACGTAGGGGAGGTTTGGGGACCCCAGGATTTGGGTGATGGAGGTAGTTCTTCTGGCAGCCGTGGGTAGAATTTGTGAAGCTTTTGTACGGTGTTTGATTCTATTGTGGTTATTTTGGTTGTACTATGTGAAAATTTTAGGAGTAGTGGGGCTTGGTTTTATCTTGATTTTTTATAATGGTAGGTGTAGTGTAGGCTGGCAAGGGAAGTCGTTTGATTCCTTACGCCGATGTAATTGTACCAAAATTTTGAATAATGAAATAAATAAGTTTTTGATTATCTAGTTGTGCCTCTTGATGATTTTTGCATTTTGAGTTATTTATACCAATCGGTAAGTTATACATAATCCTTTTGTTCATGTATATGTTAAAATGACCTGTCGTTCTCGAGGATAAGAAAAAAATAGCTTTTTATGAAAATGAAAGGGGTCGTGCTCATGTAAGGCGTATGAGCTGCCTATGTACCTCTGGGGTTTTTGAAAATTTTCTTAAATTCATTTTTTTTGAAAGAAAAAAAGTTTTTAGAGGATCATGTCCCACGTATTCTAAGTAGGGGAAATGAAGAGTTTTTTTTAAAGAATAGAAGGGAGATGAGAAAAGTCATAGCGCACCGAGATTTTGGATTAGGGGTAGAATTTCTTGAGGCAATCCAAGATTATTGGACGTGCCATTTATTCTCCATCAAGGTCGGTGGGCATAGCGGCGCCGACTGACATGATCTTCTTCACGATGTATGGGCCTCTCCAATTGGACTCGAATTTTCCTTTGGGGTCCCAGATGGGCTCTACTATTTCTTTGAGGGCTAAGTCCCCTTATCGGACACCGCAGTCCTTGAATCTCTTATTGAATGATAGCGTTATATGACGATGGTACCCTTGTATGTAATATAGAGCTATCACCCTCCTTTCATCCAAAAGGGACAGCTCATTGAGACTGCTTTAGTGCCAGTCCTCCTCGCTGACTTTACTTTCAAGCATGATGCGTAGCGAAGGGATTTCTAGCTCCATGGGTATGACTGCTTCCATGCCGTTAACTAAAGAGTAAAAAGTAACCCCAATAGAGGTTTGAACTGAAATGCGATAGGCCCAGAGGGCGTAAGGGATCCTGTCGGCCCAATTTCAATAAATCTCGATCATCTTACTAATAATGGATTTAAGGTTCTTATTGGCTGCTCTGTTAGTCTGAGGCCGGTATGGAGAATATTTGTGTCTCTAAATTCCATACTCGTCGATAACTTCTGTAACTTCTGCCTTCAAATGTAACCTGTTGTCTGACACCAGCTCGTGTGGGACGCCATATCGGTAGATGTTGTTTTTCCTGATGAACTTGGCCACTTTCTTGGCATTCAGATCTGCGTATGACTCTTCTTCGACCCATTTAGTGCAGTAGTCAATGGTGACTAGGATGAACTCATGCCCATTGGATGCTTTCGGTGTAAGTTTCCCCATGATGTCAATGCCTCATGTGGAGAACGGCCAGGGAGAAGTCATGTTGTACAATTCCTACAGGGGCAAGTGTTGTAGGTTGAAAAACTGTTGGCATTTGAGGCATCTTTGAACGTAGGGTGTGCAATCTTAAGCTATGGTAGTCAAGTAGTAACCCTATCGGATGATCTTCTTGGCAAGCATATGGCCATTCATGTGGGGTCCGTATTCCCCACTGTAGATTTTCTACATCATTTCTTCAATGTCAGCCCCTGCTAGGCCTGTAAATGGGTCGGATTCGGGCAGGATCAGGCCAATCCAAATTCGAATCCGTTTATGTTAAACGGATTAGGATCCGATCCGATTATCCGACGGATTATCTGTTAGGGTTTCGAATCCGAATCCGTTAATCCGATCCGATTATAATATTATAAATAACTAACTTTTATAAATTTCAAAATATAGTATATATAATAAATAACTATTATAATATATATTTTAAAAAATATATTTAAATAACTATTATAATATAAATTACTATTATAAATAAATACAATATATATTAATATAGGACTATTACAAATAACTATTAAAATATATATTTATAATATTAATAATTTTCTAAATACAATATATATGTTAATTAAAAATATTATATACATAGATATATATTAATCGGATCGGATTATTAACGGATCGGATCAAATGAATCCAAATTCTCTCCATTTAATAAACGGGTAATCGGGTAATCGAATAATCGGGTAATCGGATTTCTGGCGTGATCCAAATCCATGTAAATGGATCAGATTTGGATTCGAATTCGGATAAAATCCGAACCGTTGACAGGCCTAGCCCCTGCGATACAGTGCAAATGGGTTGTATCGACGTTTCTCTTAAATCGTTCTTTATCATAGATAATGTACTGGGCAGCCTGTCTGTGGAGAATTGCTTGGTCTTTCTTATCAGATCCTTGAGGATATCTATCATGTTTGAGGAGGCGCCAAATATCATAGTACCAACAATCGGCTATCTCAGGATCTTCCTTCATGCCAAGTTCAATGTGGTAGCAGTCGGTTGGTTTGTCTTATTTTTGGACAAGCAAAGAGGCCATGGTTATTCCTTCGGGCATGTCAATCATGGAGACTAAGGTAGCAAGGGCGTCAGCTAGGTTATTCTTTGCTTGGAATTTAGAATCCAGCTCTTCTAGGTGGGCATGAAAGGGTAAGAGTTTCTCGTCCAAAACTTTTCATTTTCTAAGTACTTGATCGATGATGAGGGTTGAATCCCCGTAGACATCGAGGTATCGAATTCCTTTCTTGAGGGAAACTTTGAGGCCTAGCGTGCACGCCTCGTATTTAGTCATGTTGTTGGTACAAGGAAAATCTATCTTGATGGCAATAGGAGTGTGAGAGTCATCAGGGGAAATTAGGAGTATCCCAATTCCATACACTTGGGACGCACAAGGATATTCTCATCTGGGAACTTAAAGTTCAAGATACCGTCCTCTTTCATAGGGTAGTCATCAAGGTAGTCAGAGATGGATCTTCCTTTCATGGATTTTTATGTGGCATAGGTAATATGAAATTCATCTAGGAAAACCAACCAACGGCCCATTCGGTTGGATAGGGCGGGCTTCTCGAGTAGGTACTTGATGGGATCCATTCGAGATATCATCTTGATGGGGAAGGCAAGCATGTAGTGCCGCAACTTTTGGGTAATCCAGACAAGAGCGACACATGCTTTTTCCAAGGCAGTGTAGTTAACTTCGTAATTGGCCAACTTTCGATTGGCATAGTAGATGGCTTTCTCTTTGTAGTTTTCTTCGAGGTATTGGGCTAGCAAAGCCCCAATGGCAGTATCGGTTGTGGTTAGGTATAGGAGTTAGGGAAGATCCGGCTGCGGCAGCACTAACACCGAAGGTTGGGTTAGGTATTGCTTGATTTGTTTGAAGGCTTCTTGGAAAGTTTCATTCCAGACTTTGGTTGAATATTTTTGGAGGAGTTTGAAGATGGGTTCACAGGTGAAAGTCAATTGGATAATGAACCGACTGATGTACTGTAATTTCATGAGGAACCCCCGAACTTCTTTCTCCATTCGAGGTGGTGGCATCTTAATTATGGCTTTTAGCTTGGAAGGATCTACTTATATCCCTTTCTCACTAACCAAGAATCCCAAGATTTTTCCTTTAGTAATGCCGAACACATATTTTTGTGGGTTAAGCCATATCTGGTACTGTCGTAGTCATTCGAAGAACTTTCGGAGAGTGGGAACATGGCCTTCCCTAATCTTGGACTTGATAATCATGTCCTCTATATAGACCTAGACTTCCTTGTGTATCAGATCATGCAGAATGGTTTTGGTATCCCTCTGGTAGGTAGCCCCTACGTTTGTGAGACTAAATGGAATGCCAGTGTAGTAAAAGGTTCCCCAACGGGTGATGAATGCGATTTTTTCTTAGTGATCAGGGTGCATCTTGATTTGATTATATCCGACAAACCTGTCAACGAATGACTTGAGAGCATGACTGGCCGTATTGTCCACAATCATCTCGATGTTGGGTAGTGGGTAATCATCCTTAGGAGAGGCCTTGTTCAAGTCTCGGTAATCGACACACATACGAACCTTCCCTCCTAATTTTGGCACTTATACGATATTGGCTATCCATGTGGGATATTCAATCACATGAATGAAGCCCATATTCAGTTGATTGACTTCTTCTTCTTTAACCTTGAGTGACCATTAGATATTGAGCTTTCACAGTTTTTGTTTGACCGATTTGCATTCTGGAAGAGTTGGAATCTCATGCTGTGCTATCTCAGGGTCAATGCCGGGCATATCATCATAGGACCATACGAAGACATCCACAAATTCCTTTAGTAGTTCTTCGAATTACGCGCACTCATGCTCATTAAGGGTGACCCCTATCCTAATCTCGCGCATTTGACTACTAGGATTGAGATAAATAACAACAGTTTCATCTTCATTAACTTGAACGCGGTTATGTTATTTGTTATTAACCTTATTTAGATCAGTTAAGAATTATTCATTCAAAAAATAATCACCATCAAGAGTTTGATTAGAATCAAGATAATTAATGTAAGGCATAACAAGATACTCAAAATTTTCGTTTATTTCATTAATAAGAAAAATAATATTGAGAACCTCATCAAAGGAGGGCTCGATTACATCAGCGTGAGGGGAAACAACTAAAGTCGGAAGGGGGTAAACATCGAGGTTAGGTTGAACATTAGCAGGTGGCACAGGTGTAGAATGGTGGCTCAGAAGAGGTGCATCGGCATCTTTGATGATGTAGGATGGATTCGACGATGTAGCCCTTGAGTGGATCATGCAGAGTGTCAGCCCTAGTGTCTGTAAATTAAAAGAATCCTCGGAGTCACTACCCTCAAAATCCTCGGTATTAGCTATGGTCTCTTCAGTGAGTGATTGTATATAGTGCTGGGAACTCTCGGCCCACGAGTAGCTGTCTTGAAAGAGTATCTCCATTCTTGGTTTCATTTTCTTATCTATATGGTCATACCAAGGCTCAGGGAAGTCGTAGAAGGGGAAATCTTCACCCTCTCGGATGAATCTTCCATTTAGGGAATCTCCTGAGACAATTTTGGCACATTATAACCTCATCTTTAGTCGAGTCCAATGAATCAATCCGAGTTCTTCTTCTGACAGCTGATAGCCCAAGCCATAGGGAAGAAAGGCCTCCTTCAACACAATGGATTTAATTATCCCTTCCTGTCTTTGCCCTATCCTCAGTCGGGGAATGAAGTTCATGTTTTTGAACATCTGGACTACACTAACATTATCATGGGGGTCATATTCTGAATAAACCCTATCTTTGAAGTCATCCTCTACTAGGAGTAGGAGTGGTTCAATTTTGAATCCTGATAGAAGCATATCATTCACCTCGTATTGTATTTTAAGTACTGGATTACTGGTGCTGGCATTCTCGGCGTTGTCACTGTCTCCTAAGATGGTAATAACCTATCCATTAGGGAAGAACTTCAGTTTTTGATGAAGGGAAGAAAACATCCCTTTGATGCTATGGAGCCACGATCGTCTGAGCAGTAGATTGAAACATGCTAGGTTATTGATGACTTAAAATTCAATAATAGGATTTATAGTGCCAGCCCCTATTGCAAGTTTGATAGATCCCACTACTTCTCGGTGGGTGTTGTCATAGGAACGTACGGCAGCAGAGGTTGGAGCAAGGTCGGTCACTTTCAATCCCAAATAATTGAGGGTCCTCAATAGGCAAATATTTAGAGCTAATCCATTGTCGACAAGAGAGAGTGGGACAATTTTCCCCATAACTTCGACAGAGATATTAAGGGCATGATTTTTGTTAGGACCGGTCTTGGGGATTTCTTCTTCATAAAATGAGAGCATTCGAGTAGAGGTCAAGGATACGACTAGGTTCACTGCTTCTTTTGAAGTGGTTGAAGGTGGAACTATGGGTCATGTGAGTAGCTTGATTAGGGAATTTCGATGCAGTTGGGAAGACATAAAAGTTCCCCATAAAGTTATGTTGGCTTGGGTTTTCTTCAGTTGATCGAGGACCTTACTTTCTTCGAGGGTCATTTCTGGCATAGGGAGATTCTCAGCATCCTTTTTCTTTATCGGTCGCTGATGGTTATAGACTTGGGATTTGGTAATGTCTTCCTGACCTGCTCATGTGGTTTATAGAAGAAGGGAAAAATAGAAATCCTATTTCCTCATCGATATTGGGTTGTTCAACCACCTTGTTGATTTATCCTAGCAGCTCCTCGAATGATATCATCCCTCATATATCGATTATCAAACTAGTCTTTTCTAAATCTTGCCCTTTATCTGAATCTTCGAAATCATCCCCCATCTGGTGGTAGAGATATTGTCTTTCCATGCAAAGTCAATACACTCCATAACTTCCACGGCGTCTTCGTATAATTCCTTCATTTGACAGGGAAATGTAGAACTGAATTGACCAAGCGTCCTTATAATTTTAAAGCATCGAGTATCCCGGATACACTACAAATATCACCAGTCTGTTGAAGAAAATCTATCGTGATCTGGATCATGTCATCTAGACTGACTTCGTTGATTGGCACCATCCAGTTGTCCGAAACTCGGGCCCATTTTTGAGCTTCTAAGAATAATCCACTGAATCTCTGACAGTCGATGGTCATCTGGGAGGGTAATTTTAACCCGAACTTCAATAGTTGGTTCAACACTTCTGACAGTTCCATATTTTTACCTCTAGAACGGGTGCGGACGGTGATGCATGCTCTGGTGAGTAGGGATAAGGCTTTATCGGCAAAGTTTGTAGGGTGTAAGAGGGAAAATGGGCATGTTTGGAGAGATTTAGGAGAGTATATGGGTATGACTTGTGATTTACTTGGCTTGATTTGAGTGGATGGGTCAAATTCGGAGTCTTCTTATAGGAAGATGGAATTTGCATGATTCGGGAGTGGATTATGGGAAGTGTTTGGTTTGGGATTAGATGGTAGGGCGATGCACCCCGATCAATTAGGCCTTGGATCATATTTCGAAGATGGAAACATTTATCGGTGGTATGGCCAGCAGTTTTGTGAAAGTCATAATGGGCATCAGGTTTAAATTTTTTTGGAAGTGGGTTTGGTAATGGACGGGGTTCGAAGTGTTTGATGATATTTCAGCTCAAGAGGGCGTGGTCAACTTTGGAGAGAGGAGCGTGAAGCTCAGTGTATTCCTTTGGACCAGGTTTGGGCGACTTTATAGTGCCCATGAAGCTGCAGGTTGAGAGATGTTGTTGATGGTAGAAACCGTGGTACTACCAGGTTTCTCAAAATTTCTAGGAGTAAACTGTCAAGAGGTTTTCCTTGGTCTAACTTATATCTTGGCAAGACTTTCTTCGATCTCCACACCTGAATTTCAAAGGGCTCGAAAGTGAGGGTAATATTATCCTCCCATTGTTGCTCGAACATGGGGCAGGAAGTTCTTCTTTACGATACTGACCTGTTCTTCTTCGGAAGGCCGATTAGTCATGGTAGCTGCTTTCTCTCTCCGCCTTGTGCTTAAGTAGCTCTAAATCGTGGCGGGTAACCTCTAACTCTTCGTTGTACTTGTACTGTGACATGAACTCGCGGGAAACATCTTCCTAACTATGGATCCTGGATTCCTCAAGGGATAAGAACCAATGAAGAGCACTATCTTTCAAAGTCTGCTGGAACATATGGGCTATTATTTCTTTAGAAGCCCCTAGGAGAGTCATGGATCGATAATAGATATGGAGATGAACGATCGGGGGTCCACTGCCTCCGAACTTCTCGATATTGGGCATCTTGAATTTTTACGGTAACCTGCACTACACCAAATCTGTCGGATTGTCCCGGTCATTAATCATGATAAGTCTAACTTGTCAAGGTCAATGACCGTGACAATTTTATGGGTGATAATATTTATTATCATGGACTTATCGTGGTCATTGACCGTGAGAAGTTCATTAGACTTGTCACGGGTAATAACCGTGATAAATCAGTGACCTTTTTTAACAATTGTCACGATTATTGACCGTGACAAGTACGTGATAATTTTTCTTTATCACGGTCAACAACCATGACAATTCTGGGCAGAATTGAAAAAAATTAGCTAGGCAGTATGGCCACTGCCACTGCCACTGCCCATTAGTATATTTGTAACTGTTATAGCAACGTTGTACCTGTTCAAACATCATACATCCAAATAAAATAGAGATAATGCAAATATACATTCAAAACAATATGCATCATATAGATAATGCAAATATACATTCAAAATAAAATGTATCACGATATAATCCAAATATAATTCAAATATAACAACTTAAAACAATTCAATTCAAATAATGTCACTACATGTCTGGGGTAGGTCTGAGGAGGTGAGTAGGCCACATGATATACGAATTGATATAAACTTGAATATTCATCGTGCCGCATTGTTCGTGCAACCACAATGGGGAGTTCTCCTTCCCGGGTATCACATGCGTGACGAGCACCTTGGCCTCGATGTCTTGAAGCACACATCCATGAACTGGCATACCCTGGACGGTATTCGGGTACCTCAACCCCCGCCCTATCCGCTAGACATCAAATATGTTCTGTATAAACACGCTCGGCCAACCAAGTGTCGTCATTGGTTGGTCGAAGGGAGACAAATAGGGGTCTGAATCATTAGAGTTCGCACGTGTCGGCGATGAAGCAACGAGGTCCACATCCTCGTCCTCCTCATCCACCATCGTCTCCTTCTTTTTCCCTTTCCCCTTATGGTTTTCGCCCAACGAACTCTTCATGAATGAGAACATATCTTGGACCATCGCCTCCAAATGGGACAGCTTTGCGTCATGCGAGTCCACCGTTCGAGCCAACCCAGTGCTGCTCGTCTCCAATTCGATGATCCTAGATTTAACCACCCGCAAGCTCACCCCCCTTGGCCTCCCCTTGCGATTAGCGCCAAGCACTTGGCTGAGTGCTTCCCTGGATAAATATGCCTTGTCGGCATAGGACCGTGACTCATGCACTTCCTTAAGCTTTGCCTGAAATGACAAAAAGCACATGATTAGTTAAATAAGAATAAAAAAATTATAATGTAATTAAAAAAAAGTAAACTGTCGGATTACGTACAATCGTGGATGCGACAATCGGGGACACCTCCTTATCCTTCCCCTTCTTTGTCCAAATAGCCACATAAGCATCGAGCCTATGTGGCCTACCCCCAGGGCCACTCCCCGTCCCCTGAAATAAAATAATGCAAAATTAATATCGGCCCCGCAAAGTAAAATAATGCAGAATAATATATTTCTATAATTATAGAAAAATAAAATCTTACCGTCATCCTATGCTCCACCTCGGCGTAAGATGTCCGTCCGGAGTAGTGCACGCCCTTCTTTTTCACTCAATTTTCCCTCCCTGATTGGCAAGATGCCAATTGTCGCTCCCCGATCTCATTGTCAATGAACTTTTGCCATTGTGCCAATGAGATCGGCTCTTTCGACGGGACAGAGTCACACATTTGTATAACGGAGACTCGGGCCTTCCCAAAGTACCGGGTCCGCATATTTTTCTTCCACATCTTGTGTTGCTCCCTCAACTTCTCCAAAACCGAATCGCGTAGTTCTGGGGCCAGGCAGAATTGTTCCTGTACAACAAATACAATGTTAGTTGTGAATATATAAATATAAATATAAATATAAATATAAATATAAATATAAATACATTACCTGTAGTGCCGTCCAAATAGCTAACTTGAGCTCATTGGCACCTCCCTCCAACTAGTGTACCCTGGGCCGATGATCGTCTTTACTAGCTCGAGGGATCTCGCTAAAAACCCCGTCTTATTCTTGACGGTCATCCCTAATTTTGCGGTATTTGGGGAGCCTAGGGGCCGAGGAGCCCTCATCGCCTATGCTACTATCGAGCCCAGACGACATCATCATAATCAACATCATCATCCTCGCCTTAAATACTGAAGGAGACATTTTTTGTAAAAAAAATGTTGTTATTAGTACAAATCCAAATGAATTAGAAGAAGTCATGCAAATATGTACAATTACTACAAATCCAAATGAATTATTACTGTTTAGCACCTCAATTCTGAATTTCAAAACTACAACATCTAACTCATAATATGTACAATTACTAAAAATTCGAAACATCCCCACCCCTACTTCCCACACACACACGCACACTACACAAGAGTGAAAATGATAAAGTGAAAATCAATTAAAATCATTAAAAATGGATTGATAAAGTACAAATTGGAATATTTATTACAAATTGAAAAATTGTTTCAAATTCCGGTTATCATAAAAAATGGATTGATATTCGGTAGGAGCAACCAAATCATCCACACTACTATTTAGACGCTTTGGCGCATGTAGGACAACTGACCACGGCTCGCTGTTGATATACTCCGAGTAAAACACTTGGTTGACCTTTTGAAATGCATAAACAAATGGCTCATCGCTCACGTGGTCGTTACTCTTCAACTTAAACAAGTCAACCATGATCAAATTGGTGTCAAGATAAACTTTACAAGCATTTTTGTCCTCAACTCTTACCCAGTCAGAGTAAAATACAACCTCTTTGAAGCTTATATAATCCAATTCAAATATATTTCGAATTACACCATAGTAAGTCATTTTGTCTTCAACGAGGTTTTTATCTTTTGCGCTCGCTCGAAAGAAAGTAAGAGCCTTGTATGAAATGCCCGAGTTCTGTACATTTGTACTTTCCCCGTACACTCTTACGCCGAATACATAACCATTCAATCGATACTTTCTGTACTCTTATGCCATGAATAAGGGTTTAGTGGCTAGACGAGAAATCCTTGATATCGCATCACCCGTCTTTAAAAGCTGAGAATATAGATAAATTAATTAGGTTAGTTGTAAAGTTTGAGTGTAATGTAACGTTATATAACAACCATTTTCATTATAATTACCTCTTGTGATAACCACAGCCTAAATTCGTTGTGTGTCAAATAATCTAAAATATTCTAAAATAATGTAAAACTTAAAATAATTTAACCTTAATTTTTCCATTCTTCGACATCTTCATGTGTGTCAAATAGATAACGACCTACTTATTCAAGTTGCAAACTCGTTAATTTCACTCGTTTTCCCATCACATGACAACCATCATCAATGAACTCATCAGTGTCATCAACGCTGGTCGAGTCATATATTCCCGTGTATAGATTGATGACTCCACGGTGATGTATTCCTCTGTAATTGATCCTACAATGTATCGCGTATTCTTTACGTAATCTTTAAAAACTTTCATCAATCTTTCAAAGGGATACATCCACCGATATCTAACCAGATTGCAAAGAAGTGCCTCGTCGCATAGGTGTACCAACAAGTGAACACTTATGTCAAAGAATACTGGGGGAAAGTACTTCTCCAACACACAAATCGCTTTGGTCACCGCCAATTTTGTGGCCACTATGTGTTCTTGAATAACTACCTTCTCACACAAAAGTGAGAAGGAAATACTAATTTGCATAATAGGCCTTTGCAAATCCTTGTGCTTGGAGAAACAGTGCTTAAACAATAGAGGAAGCAATTGCATGATCATATGCCAATTGTGGGACGTACACTTATGTAAATCATGAGTAGCATAATTCACAATCCTTTGCAAGTTGGACGAAAAATTAGATGGGCCTTCAAATTATATATTGTGTCTAAAAGCACCTTCCTTTGCCCAGTCGTTAAAGTAGACGCACCAGGGGGAATTATTATCCTCCCCCTACTATCTTCTTTCAACCATAGTTGTGGCTTAAGTTTCAACTATTTAAGGTCTTTTCGGGCATTTTATCCATCCTTCAAATGACTCCCCCCAAGGCAAGTGCCCACAATATGTTCAATGAGGTTCTTCTCTTCGTGCATCACATCCAATACATGGCACACCGGGTTATTCTTCCAATAAGGCAAGTCAAATAAAATTGACCTCCTATACCATGACTTTCTTGTCTCAGTTTCATTCCCAGTTGGGGTCTTCTTATGCTTGACATTCTTAAATTTAGAATTCTTACCTGGAATATTAGGGCCATATTTAGAAGATTTACTTTCAATTTCTGAACCTAAAAGTTGTCTCGGCGGTAGCCTATGTTCAACCCCGCCCGATAAAAAATTAGAACCTTTCTCAAATCTGAAACTATGAGCCATGGGTAAAAACCTCCAATGGCAATGGTATACATTTTTTGAGCTAGCGAATAGATGAGGAGATTCAGTCTTCTCTCCACAAATAGGACACCCCAAATAATCATGTACTATACAATCGAATAATGTCCCATAAGCTGGAAAATCATGAATTGTCGACATCAATATAGCTTTCAGTGTAAACTCTTATTTTCTAAAAGAGTCAAATGATTGCACACCCTCTTCCCACAACTCATTTAATTCTTCTACCAAAGGAGCCAGGTAGACGTCAATGTCATCACTTGGTGCCTTTGGCCCAGGTATCAACAAAGCCATCATCGAAATTTCAGGTCTCATACACTGTGAATGAGGGAGGTTGAGTGGGGCTAGGATCAATGGCCATACATTCTGATTGGTGCTTAGATTTCCAAATGGATTGAAACCATCTATTGACATAGCCAAACGAATGTTGCGCTGTTCTCGAGTAAAATCGAGATACTCATAATTCATCTTCCTCCAAGCTGTAGAATCAATAGGATGACGCATGAGATTACCCCTACTTTTGCCCTAGCATGCCAAGTCATTGCCTTCGCTATCCATGGTATTATGAAAAAATGCTTTAATATAGGCCCAACGGGAAAATATTTCAACACTTTTTGAGGCACTTTTGAGCTTGTGCCTTCTTTGCCAGTAGATTGGACATATCTAGGTTCATCGCATATCGGACAACGATCGATATTTTCATACTCCTTTCGGTATAGTATGCAATCATACACACAAGCATGAATCGATTTATAATTCATTCCCAAACCTTTCAAACTGTTCTTCATAACAAGATAGCTATTTGGAAGTGTATTCTCCTTGGGTAGTAAGCCCTTCACCCAATTCAGAATCCCTGTCACGCTATTGCCAGACAAACCGTACTGCGTCTTCAAACTGTGAAATCAACCATGGCATGTAAAGTTGTTTGATCTTTCTCACAGCCAGAGTATAACAGTTGGGTCACCTTAAATTTTAAACTTTGGTAGTCATCGTCAAGGTTTATCGTGATATCTTCACGAGCACCTGAACCTTGTGCATCATCAGTAGCCTCATTCCCCTTCGCTTAATAAACTCCGTACGCATCATCAACTAAATCCTCTAACATATTATGATCTACGTCGTCCCCTTCTACATCTATTCTACTTGTTGAAGGTTGTTGTGAAGGTTGTTCGGGGATAAAAGGAACTTTCAATTCACCGTGAAAACTCCAAAATCGATAAATATCTTGCATACCCCATATTAACAAATGTAGTTTAACTGTTTTCCACTCAAACACCTTACCATTCTTACACCTAGCACACGGACACGAAAACTCTTCATCATTATGATATCTCTTTGCATATTTCACAAATTCATTAGCACCTCTGCAAAACACATCTCCCATTCTATTTGTCTCACCCATCCACTCTTTGTATTTAGGATATCCCATCATAGCTACCACAACTAATCACCTATTAAAGGTAAGAAGCATATATTCCTGGATTAGTATAAACAAAACTTAGATTTATAGTATGTTTCATTTAATTATGTCTTATTTATATTCGATTTTTAAATTTCAAATTCAAATTCAATTTATTATAGAAATTCCCATTTCCTCCATCTCCTCTAAAGGGTGAGTGGTCCTATCCCATTTAAGACCACATATTTATGTAATATACTTAACAGCTCATGCACATTGTTACGATTTGAGAAGAATCCGGCAACATATCCCCATAGCTCTCCAAGTACACGACGTAGAATTACAAGTGTGAGTGTCATTTCAATTGATCAATTGAAATAACAGTCACACTTATCAATCTAGTATGTACCCAAAGAACATTAGGATACGACTGCAGAACATACTCCAAAAGTAACAACTTTAAGCCACTAAGAATATTATTATACAGAAATTATACAGTCCCAAACTGTCCAAACGGGACAATTCGAGAGATCTCATTACAGGGGTAATGACTCTCGAACGGGTCTAAGGGCTATTTAATGCGTATGCATAAGAACTAGAAGGCTAATATCTATGTGCACTATATGTAATTTCAAGTATGTTTCATTTAATTATCATACTATATATATATTGTTCGTGATACGAAGTAATTTTTAAAAAAAGTTGAAAAATCCCACCCCCATATGGACAATAATCCAGTGGTCATGCCACTTCTAAAATTAACCAACCGAACATCGATCCACTATAATCCAACCGCAATAGCAACAACAAATGTGTATCCCGTACTCCTTCTAATTCATCTACTTAATTAATTTTTTTCATCAATTAAACTAACAATTAAAGTATACAATTATAAATTTACTAATTTACGACAATCCTACTTGCATATGAAAGGGGCACTAATTATTAATTTACTAAAAAAATTAACAACCAATCAATATTTAATCAATCAATTCTTTTACAAGGGGCACTACTTGCATATGAGGGGCAATATCTAATAAACCAATAAACATTTAATTAAAAAAAATTTAACAAGCCCCACCCCACGCCCCATTTCCCCCTGCCCCACCCCCTTCCCTCCCACCACACACACAAGCACATACACACACACATCCCCACCCCCCTCCCCCCCACTACCACTGCCCACCACACACACGCACACACACACACATATACATACACACACACACATATATATACACACACACACATGCACATATACACCCTCCCACATGCATATATACACCACACACACACACACGCACATATACACACACATATACACAAATGGAAGAGAAATAAAGAGAGAAAACGTACCAAAATCGTAGAGAGAGAGAGAGAGAGAGATAAATGGAAGGAATAGAAAACGATGGTAAAAAAGAAGAGGGAGGGTTTTGTTTACTGCGAAAGTTGTCACGGACATGTCACGGTCTTTGACCGTGACAAGTTTATAAGGTTTGTCACGATCACAGACCGTGATAAAAAAACACGTGTTTTTTTGTCACGATCATTGACCGTGACAAGGCTAGCCGGTTAAAGGGTGCTAATTTGACCATTTTAGTGTAGTGATGACTTTATGATAGGGAGACATGTGGGTGTAATCCATGTAGTTCCCAGAGAGTTTGACTTAATCGAATTTCTTGGTCAACATCTTGAGGTCTTCCTTGACCTTGTTCAATTCTTCCTCTTTCGGGTCAACAGTCACGAGTAAGTTAGCCCCTCGCTGAGCAAGGTTTGGCGTAGGAAGTTGGGCTGGCATCGACCCATTAGCAGGAGGAGCACGGGGGTCATGTTGGTATTCCTCGGGAACCCAAATAGGTTCGGGTGCAGGCGGACCCATAGCATGGGGGAAGAGGATCTCGGGATCTTCAGGGACAGGGACCTGGTTTCTTTGTATCTCATGAACCTCGATTTTGAAGTGTGTCAATTTTGGTAGTGAGATGAGCTAGAACTGTCAACAAATTTGGCTGTACCTTTGGCACTTGATCTATGTTCTCCATGGAAGGCGGGTGAATCTCGGACTCGAAAGAAGTAAGGGGACTGACAGAACTTCGGGGCCGTTCGACTGAAGACCGAAGCCAATAAGGAGCCATGCCAAGCGTATGTGATCGACTTGATAAGGAGAAAAATTGGGATTTATTTTCGAAAAAGAAAAGAAGGGGAATTTGTTAGTTTTAGAAAATGAGGTATATGTTTTTTAACATTTCTGGAAAACATGAGGACAAAAATGTTTTTTTTGTTTTGGAGGAAAAAAATATTTTTGGTATTTTTGATAAAAGAGGAAAAATGTTTTTGGACACTTTTGGAAAGAGAGAGGAAAAGACGAGAGACGGGTCTCAACATGATTATTATGTTTATTAGGTTCTCACTTGTATTAAGTTTGCCTAAATGCAGAAAATGCCGGACGGGACCCGAGCCTGGAAAGATTGGGTTTACAATGTATGTAGAAACTAAGGTTGGACTTGTTACCAGGCTCATGGGCAGGGTCCCGTTTTAAAAATTATGCGAAAATTTGGGCGGCAGGCCGACTCGAAATTTCGACCCAGTTTCGGGTCGAAATCGACAATCTAATATGTGTGTCGTAGGCTTGACACCTATATGTGGGTATGCAGTTGTTGGGTTAATTGGAAGGTGTTCCCCCCTTTGGCGTGACTTCCACGATGTACGTCTTTCTTTTGAGGGCAATTAGTACCTATGAAAAAGCCATTTGATATATCTGAGTGTACGTGAATTGCCTCACTATATACCTCGTGGAGACGGTATGTGTGAGAGTGAATTCGATATACTCGCCGTACGTGAATGAGTTCCCTACGATATACCTCCCGTCATGACTACGGTCAGGCGGTATAATGAGGGGGAACCGTTAAATATATGTCGAAGGTACTTGGCCAATGGAAGGTGAGAGTCATACCGCTTAGGCTAACTGCGACCTTCCGGACCAGAGCCCATCACGAAGTGACTCCCCGATTACGGGACAAAATTTTATCAATAGCAATGCTCTTTGGCGATGTTGTGTGTATCATGCATGATTCTTTGATTAGTATCTTATGGAGAGATTATCTTTCTTGATCATGCCCAATCGAGAATAAGGTACAAGTATAAACAGTGGAGCATGGATAACAAGTGAGAGTGGGTGGTGTGTAATTATCTACAAGTGAGTGTGTGATAAGCATAAGTAGAGGTGTGTGTTAGTGACACCTGAGCATGGATTTCTATGTGTTGTGTGCAACATGTGGATATATGTGATCCTAGTTGCACGTGATGTGAAGTGTACATGGAAAATTTCTACAAGTGTGTGAACAGTGGCATAAGCATGAGGTACATATGTACATAGAATAATAAGGGGAACATGAAAAATAGGGGAATATACAAGAAAGTAAAACACCCATGCAAATAGAGTCTATCCCTCTTAAAAATCATCCCCAGTGGAGTCGCCACTGTGACCATCCCGGGCGGCGCCGGGGGGGAGGGGGAGAGAGATATTCCCTCCTTAGGAAGGCGGAACCGTGGTCTCGAACCCTCATTGAAAGGTGCTTCGGTCGTCGTCGGTATGGGAGTAATTGTGAAGAGATAGAGTCGCCAGCCTATTTTGCATAAAACAGGCAAAGGAACATGTTGACACTTCGAGAGAGTAGCATCAAGGACAAACTAATGCATACGAAATCAATACTTCGAAGGTTCGGGGGATAAGTTACGAAATGAGAAGGTGTTAGGCACCCATCTCGCCATTTCAGTATCTCATGGGCTAGTGTTATTATTTTCCTTTATATCCCCGTGAACTGTGTGTGCATGTTTATGTAATGGAGATCGAAATCATTCAACTCATACCATAGACAAGATAGAGTGAGGTTATCCATAGGAATGCTCCCAAAATAACATACGTAGAAAGTATGATTTGTGCATTTATCACGATATTGATCGTTATTAGGAAACAATAACATGTGTTGTATGAAACGAAAACAAGCACGATATATGTATAAATATAAAAATGGGAGGTTTTAGAAAATTAGGGAATTTGAGAAATTGAAAAAATTGAAAAATTGGACTCGAGTCTCGGATTTTAATCCGAGAATCCTACGTAGCCTATAAAGGCATAAAAGTCCACGTAGTTCGAATGTAACATAGGGGTGGGGTTTATCCCATAGATTCGAACGGAATTTTACTATATGTATATGTGTAGAAAATGTATTTTTAAGGTTTTGGAAAAAAAATTGATGGATAATTCCGTTCGGAATTTAAGGGTATAACCCTCTTTTATTTAATTTTGGGATTTTTATAGAAAATGATGTGCAATATACTAATAAAAGTGTAAATATTAATGTGTATGGACTAAAGTAAGAACTAGATTATGAATCTAATGTTTATTATGCAAAAATAAAGAATTTACAGAGAGAGGGAAGGAATTGGACCTTCTTTGAAGCTTGATCTTTGATCTTGGATGAACTACATTGACTGTTGGTGAATGTTGATGAGAGAGAAGGATATTTTCCAATTTGGGTATGAAAAGGATGGGAATGTAAGCTTGGATGGAACTTCACATAAGGGATTTCGTTGATTTTGAGGGAATGTTGCTGAGATCAGTGATGCGGATGGATCTGTTGTGTCTTTTGGAGTGAGGTCATGGCCTTTATTTATAGGTTCAGGTGGGTGCCGATCGGCCTACCCCAGGGGGTACCTATCGGCATGTGATCCTAGACACTATGCCGATAGGGCTAATTGGCAGTCTCGTGCAAATTTTCCTGAAAAAATGGTCGTAGAACATAAACTATTGATCTAAATCGTGCAGGGGCATACCATTAGAAAGTTAATTAATATACCTTTAAGATTCCTTGGGATCGCTCCCGGGTTCGGGAGTTGTCTTTGGGTCAAATGTGACTCGAAAGCGTACGTCGGTCTTTTAGACGGGAGATTGTCGGACATAAACGGATCGTTCGTCTGCGTGGTAAGTCAGAATCACGTATGGGGTAGACTTTTGGAAAGTTTAGGAAATATACTTAGACATTCCAAATAGTTTTTCTCAGTTCAGGAGGTTAACCTTGGTCAACCGGGGCTTGAAAGCGCCTGGAGACCTCTCGGAGTAAAACAGATCGTTCGTCCGTACTATAGGTCAGAATCATACATGGGGTGGACTGTTTGAAAGGTTATTTAATTCCCTTTATAGATTCATTCAGTATCATTTGAGATGAAGAGTTGACTTTTGTCAAACGGAGCCCGGGAGTGCTCGGTGGCATCCGGATCGATTTTTGAGGAAAAATTGATCGTTTGTCCTAACGGTTATGTTGCTTTATGTACGGGGTGGACCGTTGGAAAGGGGTTTTAGTTCCCTTTGAATATTCAAGGAGCTTTTTCTCTGAAGGTGAAGTCAATTGGGGCCAATTCGGGGCCCAGGAGTGCTCGGTGACCTCCGAATCGATTTTCGATAGTTAGGTGGTCCGTTCATACAAACTGTTATGCCAATTCGTGCATGGGGTGAACCATTAGAAAGGGTATTCATATCCCTTCAAATATTCAAAGAGATTTTTCCCTAACGATAGAGTTCACCAATGTCAAATGGGGCCTGGGGGCGCCCGGGGGTCTCTAGTTCAATACTCGAAGTGCGACCTAGGGTTTACAGTGAGATGGGGAGGTGATAGAGTCCTAAGGGGAGGTTTAGGGTGTCCTAGAATGTGGTGTCTATACCCCGTGCGCAATTTGGATCAACGGATTGCGTTCTACGACCGTTTTTCGAAAAAATTTGCATGAGACTGCAGATTGACAGGTCCATTTCCTTGCCTATCGGCAATGTGCCTAGGGTTACATGACAATTAGCAGGGTTAAGGATATGTTTATCATCACCCCCCTTACCCTATAAATAGAGGGCATGAACTCACTCCCAAAGCACACCGGAGATCCATCAATATCAGTGATCTCAGCAACATTCTCTTGCAATTAGCGAATTTTCTTTATGTGAAATTCCTTCCCATCTTACATTCCCATCCTTTTAATACCCAATTTGGCAAAATCTCATTCTCTCACATCCAACATTCATCTCAACATTCAAGGGATCTCATCAAAGATCGAGATCAAGCTTCAATTCTCCAAAGGAGGTCCCAAATCCTTCTCTCTCTTTAATTTCTTTACTTTTGCATTAGTTACATAAATTCATAATTTAGCTTTTATTTTAATTCATACACATTAACATCTCACCCTTTTATTAATTATATTACACATACCTTATTTTCTATAAAAAAGAAACCCAAAATAATGAAAAAGAGGGTTACACCTATAAGTTCCAACGGGATTATTCATCACCATTTCTCAAAACTAAAATACATTTTCTACACACACACACATATAATAAATTCCCGTTCGAGTCTATGGGATAAACTCTACACTTATTCAACATGCGAAATACATTGACTTTGATGCCTTTATAGGCTATGTAGGTGTTTCGGGTTAAAACCCGAGACTCGAGTCCAATTTTCCAATTTTTCCATTTGTACTTGTCTCTTTTTCATCTATACATTATTTTAATATATATTATACTTGTGTTCTTTATTGGCATTTTATACAAACATATATTATTGTTTCACTATAACAATTAATATCTCAATAAATGCATAAATAGTATTTTCTAGATATTATTTTGGGAAAATTCCTATGGATGACCTCACTATATATTTTCCATCGCATGAGTTGGGTAATTCCGATCTCCATTTATATATACACATACTCACACTTCATGAAGAAATTAAGGAAAACAGTAACACAAGCCCATGAGATACCAAAATTGCGGGATGGGTTCCTAACACCTTCCCATTCCATAACTTAGCCCTCGAACCTTTAACTATTGGTTTTGTAAGCATCAGTTTGTCTTTAAGGCAACTCTCTCGAAGCGGCGACATGTTCTTTTGCATGTTTTGGGCAAATTAGGCGAGCGACTCCATCTCTTTACATTCATCCCACAACGATGTCGTCTAAAGTGTACCTAGAGCAAGAGGGTGCAGGATCTTCTACCCCTTTTTCCCCCATCGAGAAAGATGGGTGAGATTTCGGAATGGCCACAGTTGGTATTGGAATTCTTAGCGTGATGATTGGTTGCATTTCATGAAAGTTCCATCATTTTTTGTAACTTCAATTGCACTTTAGTCTTTTCATACTTCATGGTATGTTCAGTGGATCTCCATGGAAGCGTAGTTGGTTGAGTTACCTTTGCGTGTCCATAAACCGAACCTCATTTCGAGTTCGAATGATAAAGTTAGAGCCATGTACGTAATGCCGAATTTTCCCCTTTTGAAGAATCAAATTTCCCCAGAAAAGTGAGTATCGGTTGACCGGACCCAAGCTTCAGTAGATCGGTCATTAAATTTATGCCTACGAAGGAAGGCGATGGGCTTCATACCATACCTCCAGTCGACCGTGACCCGACCCGACCCGCGATCGATCGGGACCATCAAATATTTGACAATTTGTTCTTTTTGTTTCTATTTCCTTTTCTTTTCTCCCAACTTACTATATATATGTAACTTAGATTTATTCCAAACTCTCTTAGTTTTTATCTAGTTTTAGAATAGGGTTTAAGAGGATTTTGGGAGCTTCTCTTTCTCTCTCCTAGGATTTGCTCATTTGGGTATGGAATCCATTATTTATTATCTTCTTCCTTTGATTCAATCTTTCTTTTTCCATTTCTTGACTTGTTAACCTAAATTATTTCTTTGTTACTTGCTTTTATTTAATTTATGTCATTTACAAGGCTTTGTAGCTAACTTAGTTTAGGTTGAGATGATTGAACTCAACTTGGATTAATGGGGTGCTTTGCTTTAGTAATGGGTTTTATGAATTTAAATGGGTTAGGTTGTTTTAGATTTTATGCCTAGGAGATTTAGCGGTGTATATTATATATGCACTGTATTTACGACCTTGCGTGCATATTTTTAGGGATATTTATTAACGCCAAAATCGTATTAGTCTTTTATGAGAATTTAATGGGTGACCACTCTAGATTTAATTAACTAATAAAATGATATTTAATCTTGCTAAACTGGTTTTCCCATGTAACCATTTAAACTAATTAACCCGGGGTGGGGAATATTATTCTCAACATATAGTTCTTAATCGTTTCATTAATATTAGTTTCAATACATGCCTAGATTAATCTTTTGTTATAGCCGTTATCTTTTACACTTTTATTTCTAAAATAATAAATCAATTAACGTCAGAAAAATTCCCTTTGGATTCGATCCCCGGACTAGCCGCTATACTCCCGTAAAGAATGTAGTTAAAGTTAAGTTTTTTTGTATTGTGGTAGAAAACCAAACAACGACAGTGTCCTTTCACAACCACTCGATTTTCCCCGCTGTTAAAATGGCATCGTTACCGGGGAGTGTTTGTTTTATAATTTAATAGATTTAGTATTTCGTAATATTTTTCTTTCTATTTGTACTCTTTATTAACTAGTCTTGCTGGACTTGTACATTTCAGCACTAAGAAACGCTTGAATCTATCTGTTGTACATCACTTTGTGGATTTTTTCATCTGGAGCTTATTGGGGTAAGCATGTCTTATTCTAATATTTTTGGTAATCATAATGATAATTCTCAAAATACCCCTAAACCTAAGACTTTTGGTCAATACTCTCGAAGTCAAAACCTTGAAACATCCAAAATGACTTTGGGTGAGTATTACAAAAGCCAAGATATGAATTATGGAAATTTTGATAATGATCATTCCGATAGTGGGCCACAAAGTCATTATAATATGGATGGTGAAACTAATTTCAATATCTTTCAAAATTCTTATAATAATGATTTTGATAGTAGTTTCGAGGATGGTTTCCAAACTTCTCATATTCAAGAATCCACGCCTTCATCTATAACATTGCGTGAGGGTTTGTGCATTCTTTGAAAACCATTATCGGGAAGAAAATTATTATTGGGAACAAGAGTCGGATGCACTTTTCAAATTCAACAATGATTTTTCTTCAGAGACTTTTGAAGTTGAGGAGTGTTTTGAACCAAATGTGAAATTCTTGCCTGCTATTGCAGTTGAGGAGAAGTTACATAAAATAAGGGCAATCTTGCTTGTGTTGACTTGTGTCCTTCCCCACTGAGCTAAGGGATATAGTGTATTTATAGTGGTTAGGAAACCAAGGGATTAAATGCCTTTATATATTCAAGCATTTACACCCATATAAAATAAATGAGACTATTGATCCTCAAATGCACGAGTGGAATGGTTGATGGTAGCCCCCACGTGTGTCACCATTCCTTTTCTTGATGGTTCACCTTCCTGGTCATGGTCACCAAGTGTCTCTGAGGCCAACCAAGTGTTTGTGAAGCTTGAAGTGGATATGTATCAGGATAGGTGTCCCTATCTTGCTGGTCCACGTTGATGACTAATTTAACCCATAAAAAAAGCCCCTAATGCTCTATGCTTTATAATTTAGTGAAAGGATGGAGTATTTACTCTAAAAAGTTTCTCGGTGCCCAAACATGCTGTAGGTCGACTGCTGACCTTCAGGAATTGTAATTTTTCCACCGGTATGCCAGTGTAGTGGCATTTTTGTGAATAATTTGAAAAATAACGAACCGCCAAAGGGTATGCTGGTCTTTCTGCACTTTTAGGATACGTGCAGTCGTCAAGAGTTCAATCGTTGGTTCATTCAATCATTTCCCTTCTCAAGATTTGAGGTGAATTTGTAGTATTGATAAAAGGACTGAGTTCCCCCTATTTCTTTTTACCTAAAACCTTCGAACTTAAACCTTTTCTTTCTGCTTTCAATCTTTCTTTGCCACTCTTGAAAGTCTTCAGTTGTTTTAGATAAATCTCTAAGAGTCCTTTCTCCTCCATTCTTTTGCTTTGTTATTATTGACGAAGTCTCTTTAGAATAGCTTAGAGAAAGAAGAAGTATCGTCAGTTGGGTATCTTTGGATATAGTGGATTGAACCTAAGATGTTTTGCCTTTAGATGAGGGTCATTGTATTCCCACATTATTTATAACAAAATGGAGAATAACTTTTCCTCCTAACCAACTATTTCTTGAGTTCTTCCAATACTTTGACATAGTACTCACTAGGGTAGCCTTGAACACTTGGCGAGTGGTGAATAGGGTTAATCTCTTGAATGAACTCCATGGAACCTATATAAGGATCACTGAGTTAATGTACTGTTATAAATGGGGAACCACATGAGACAACACATATTACTAGAAGACCAGACAAGCTAATAGGACTTTAGTAGTCAACCTAACTGATTCTAATAAATACTATTAGGATTATAGAGTGGTGGTCAAGAATTGGCAACATGCCCCCCTTCCTGAGGGGGTTGAATATACCGTCCCCAAATAACCTCGGGAAGGGCGTGTCATAGGTCAGCCATCATTTTGAACTGCTTTTATTTTATGATAGCTAACTTTTTGATACCATGCCGACTAATAATTTATACTAGATTTTCTCAGCAGAGGAAAAGAAAAAGAAGTGTCCTCGCGACTCGAAGGTCAACTTTGAAGAATTGAAATTTCTTCAGTCAATTCATCAAATATTAGGAGAAGAGCATCCTAAGTTGGAGTCCATTATACTGGAGTACATAAGTTCAATTACTTTTTTCATTGCTTGATCAATTAAAGATATACCCCAAGCCCCCATTAATATTGAAGAAGAAGAAGAAGAAGAAGAAGAACCCGTTTCTACCTCCTCAGCTACAGTTTCTGGATCACCTTTGCTAGAGACAGAGAGTTTTCACTTGGAGGAACGTCGTCTTCTTTCAACTCACTTGACATTACCACCATCCCAACTTCATTTACATAAGATATGGAAAAGAGAAGGATCCCCAATGATGTCTGGACCGTTGTCTCCCCCACCTAAGAAATCCACTGCTAGTAAAGGTGGTTCAAAAAGGTCATTAGTCGTCATTACTGAAGAACTCAAGAATATTGAATGTCAATTTAAAAGAGTGAAAAGAGGTCCTACCCCTCGTCAGGAGTTGGCACAAAAGACCCAAGCCGAGCAGGTTGCTGCTGAATCTTCCTTTATGGCAGTGAACCCTGGTTTGGCTAGGGGTTTAATTCATTAAGTAGTTTTGTCTGCAGATAGGTCAACATTAGCTCCCATGTCCAGGGTCAGACTACTGGAAAAAGGGCCAATCAAAACCTTGTTTTGGTCACTATTAATTATAATTTTCGTCATTAATTTATGTTTTATCGAATAATATCTAATAAATTCCTTATTCATGTATTGTTTTACAGTTTTTGGTCGACTATAACCAACTGTTGACAAGGGATAACCAGCTGAGGTAGTCCTCAGCTGATGTAGAGGAAATATTTAAAGGCTTAAAATAATCCCTTGGTGCCACTAGGGAGGCCTAGGAGAGGGACCAAAAAAAGTGGTAGGAACAGTTAGATCAGGCCAAAGAGAAGGTGAAGGCAACCGAACAGAAGATGAAGACAACTGATCAAATGGACGCTAACTCGGCTGTGGAAGTTATTGCTGATAAGAAGAAGCTTTTGGATCTTAAGTCTCAATACAAGCAGGATAAATAGGATGCCTTCAACAAAGGATTAGATAATGATTTCATTGTTGCTACTCTCTAGATAAAGTATATGAAGAAGGTTTCCTCTAAGGATGGATGGACAAATGCCTTGAAAGAGGTTGGACCACTGCCGACTCTGACTTGTTCCAGAGGAGGTGAATGATGAAAATAAGACAAGGGAGTCCTCACTGGTCCCTGTTGTTGAAGCTGAAGTAATTCCTCCAGTAGTAGCAACAAAGGACAAAGAAGGTGAAATTCGCTTCAAGCTGATGGATGGCTCTTTCCTTCTATACTTCTTTTGATTTTCACTTTTTCTATTTTAGGATGTAAGAAATCAATCATTTGTAACTCCTCTTTATGACTATGAATGAAATTTTTGTTTGGTTAACTTGTTGGTGCTGTCTTTGACTATAGTTGTTCACCATTCTTGCTAAACTATTGTTCTTATACTCTTATTTTTCAGTTTAACTCCAGGAAGACTGCCATAATATTTGCTGAGATTGATTTGCTAAAAAATTGCCTTAGACTTTTTGGATCTAGGCATTCAAGTTTGATTGAGGCCGAGTTAGAGGCATTTCTTGGCATTGATGTATCAAACCAAGTTAAAGAGGCCTACCTTCGTCTGCATGGTTTCTTTGATCGGGTTGTGGCCAACAATGCATCCTACTATGAAATGATTAAGCATTTGTATGATGATCACAACCTCTCCTTGGCTCTACTTCACTACGATTATGATGTTAAATACAATGCATTGAGCGCCATTTATGGTTTTAATAAAAAGCTCCAGGACATATCCTCGACCTTTCTAAAAAAGGAATTTTTGCTAAGGTGAGAAGTAGAGAGTGCTCGGGAGGTGGCCAATCTATTAGAGAAGGAAAATAATGCCCTCAGGAATGAACTAAAAAGTTTAAAGAAGTCTTATGAAGTTGTCCAGGGTGAAGGAGCATCAATTTTGGAGGTGGAGAATGCCAGGTTGATTTAAGAATTGGAGAGACTGAAGAAAACAAAGTCTGGCCAGTGGTCTAGACGAGTAGTTTTTGCTCGGTCAACAATGGATGAACATGCGACACCACGCCTATTAAAATAACGGGTGGCCATCCCTTTACTAAATTAAAACATGAATATCATTTGGCCCATTCTTAGCATCACAGTCGAAAACCAATTTATTTACCAACCATATATTATTAGGTTAAGTCCTGTGTCAATTTTAATCTTTATTAACTTGACATAATAACACTTTACTCAAATCATAATTTATTTAAACAAATAAATAAAATCCACAATCATATCATAAGTCTAAAACAAAAATCCATTACATGCAAAACTCAACCGAATAATCGCCAGTATAACATCCATACAATAAATCCCCAAATAAAATAAAATAAATCTGTCTGACATAGGACATATGCCCAAATATGAAAAGAATCTTGTCTAGAGTATGAGAATAGAAGTGACTACAGCAAATCCTGCAACATCGCACATCTGTCGCAGCTCCGATACCTGAAAGAATAATCACGCTTGGCATCCCTGTGGCTAGACACCTAAAAGGTTTTGAAAATGAATTTGATATGGGTTAGAGCCTAAATCCTTTTGAAAATATTTTGCAAGTAATTAAAATGCATAATAAATTATGTGTTCATTCTTCTATATTTAAATTGGTACATCACTCTCATGAGAAAATACTCACCCCTCAACTAAAGTGCGCACCTAACGTATGCATTTTAACCACCTAGTTATGCTACCCAGCCTAACTAGTCCCAATCTAATCATAAGACCATATGCTACCCCATGTCACGTGTATTTTATCTATTTAGCTTAAGCATCCGCTAAACCATTATAATTCTCAATTATAATTTATAAATTCATTTAAAGTACTTTCAATAATTATATTTCTCATCTTATGCCCGTATATATTCTCTGTGCGCATATATATCTAATTCAGTATCACATCAATCATACATACATATCACTCGCTATATACATATAACATCCATCTCTCAGAGTAATAATTCACTAGATCGGGTCTTTACAATGTTATCATGCTCCGTGGCATACACACATCATCCTGGGCTACCGGGTCAGAATCTCACATCGAACTCGATAAAACCATAAACTTATTGGAGGTGGTCATAGGTTCTTTGATAGTGAGTCATAACCATGCCCAAATTACCTCAGTTCGAACTTAAACCTGAAAAGGTCACATGTGTGGCTCTATGACCTAGGGTCCATACCTAGCCTGTTATTTTTCGCCAGGGAAGATAACCCACATCTCGAAACCTCCAATGATATCACTAGAGGGGTATGTTCATATATTCATATAATTATATCTTGCACATCAACACACACACACACACACACACACACACACACATACACACATACACACACACACACACACACACACACATATATATATATATATATATATATATATATATACACACACAATCTCTACAATTGTATATATTTTCTCAATATTTCCGATTAACTGTGCCTATCACTCGTGGAACAAATAAATCATTTTTCGAATATCATTTTCATTTTCAATTAGTTAAGTATTCACTTAATTAATTAATTTATTCCTAAAACATAATTTATGAACAAGTACCATTATCATTCAGCTTGTATCTCTATTCCCGAATTTTCATCACAAATTCAATTATTTATATTCAAGTAAAATCCCTTCCCAAATACTCTAATTTGCATCCCGAAAATCCTAATTAATTTAATCCACAATCTCAATTAATATAGTTTTTCATAAGTAATTAATTATCCCCGAACATTTATAATTCAATCACCAAATTAAAATTATAACATTTTGTATTAAATAACCCAAACTGGCAGTAACAGGTGCATTGAACCGGGTCTCCCCCACAGACTGCCTAAGCCATTTCCCAAAACTAATTTTTCTCAATTTAATTTCAACCACCTCAATTCCAATTCATATCTCAACCAATATATATCGAATTCACATAAATTCCAATTATAAAACTTCCAATTTTACCTAAATTTCAACTACACAAGATAGTTATATGAAATTTATGCTTAATCTCCAAATAACGATAAATTATCACAATATTACACTAAATCATAATTTCTTCACCAACTATTGACCCTAATGAATTTTACATGAATTGGATTCATCATTACACGTAATCATCATCTATATATGTAATTTTCATGGGAATTAAGGTAACCTCTACCTGCCATATCCATAATTTCCCAAATAATTCAATCATAAGTTTCTCTAAATTAATCCAACTACATATGAACTCATAATACCAGAATTTCATCTAGTAAGATAACTTATTTCCTCTAGTTTTGTAGTGTCTGAATTTTATTGTAGAATATGACTAATATTACCAATTTCATGTGCAAATCTTCCCACTTAAATTGTTCTTGAATTCCTTTAGCTTTTCTTGACACTTTTGAGAATTCCTATAGCTTTTCTCCCTTTTCTCTTCACTTTCCCTCACATCCTTTGGTTTTAATCAAATAACCTTTTGTATTTTGCACTGTTCTAAAAAACCCGCCTAGGCACGCCTAGGCTTGAGGCTTGGGAGAAACGCCTCGCCTTAAGATTTTGACGCCTTATGCTTGGTAAAACCCTTAATGCGTACTTTTTCTCTAAAAACAACAATGCTTTAGTGAAACGATATCCCCTTTTAAAGATTTTTTTACAAACCGAACCATTATCTCATCCAAAATAATCAAATAGTATTTTTATTTGCAAATATTCAGACATATTTTTATGATATGTACAATTTTAGTATTTTAATACCCTTGTTATGGTTAAAAAAATGTTAAAATATATTAAAAAGACCTAAACGCCTTTTCACGCCTTTTTACGCCAAGGCTCGCCTAGGCTTCTAAGGCTTAAGGCTTGGCCTCCACGCCTCGATCACGCCCCGCGTTTTTTAGAACCTTGGTATTTTGTAAAATGGTTATTGGTTTCTTTTATCCTCTTCATTTTATAACCTTAATCCCATTTTAACTCTTCACCTCCCATTAAAAAGACCAAAATGTCCATATACTAGTCCCGACTAGTCTAAAAAGCCCCCGAGACCCAAACACTACCATTGGGTACTTAATTGTGACTATTTTCACGCATTCTAGATTTATCGTGCACTCGAAATTATCATCTAAGCCACTTATCAATATTTTCCATTTCAACCTCATATAATGTTTCCCGATTAAGTCATGTCGCATTTTCTCACTTATGACATAATATTATTTGACATTCACTTTTATTTACTGTATCACCCTAGTAATATATTATCACATAAATATTAACTCATTTCATTTCAATTTAAATTAATATTTATTTATTTTTTCAATTTAAATTAAATTACGTGGACACGTGTAATTAAAATGTCCAATTAAATATATATAAAACTACGGGATATTACAGAAAAGAGGACCAAAAAGACCTTTGATAACTAAATAGTCTTGCTTAAAAGTAAATATGCAACCATTAATAAACTTTGACAAGGTTGATCGGATAACCTTTCATTTCAACGAGCAACCTAGGGCGGTTTGGATGGAGAGCTATGATGCGGCTCTAGCTAACCTTGAAGATGAATGCCTTGGCAGTCATGAAGTTTCCTAAATCCAACCAACATTGGCATTGGCATGACCCGGGTATACGGTATTACCCTAATCCTCCTTTCAAAATTAATACCAGCTGGATCCCTACTGATACCATTCCTCAGAGTTTAGTTAGAAAGTACTTGGCGATTTCGGTTTACAAGACGAGGATACTTACGTTCGCCCCCAACATTTGTTGAACACACAAAGCTTAAGTGGTTAAGATAGGCCGAGAGGCTTGACTTCTATCGTTCTTCCCTCAGCTCTTGATGTTCTGCCTACTAGGATGGATAAGGCTGAATGGAAACGTCCAATGGAATTACTTTTAGTCACTTTCCTTACAACCTTTACTTTGATAATGATCCTGCGGAATTTACTTGAATAAAAGTATTTATCTTTGCACATGTTTATTTTTTATATATTTGAACTTCAATAATTAATCTTTCTGGTTATTTGGTCGGCTAGGTGGCCTACTAACCTTCTTGAATGGTTTTATGTGTTATCAAGTATGAACTTGAATTGTTTGGCCTTATGTTATGCTAATGAACTTAGAATTATCAAAAGGGATGTTTTGTGAAGCTAAGTGTTTGCATTAGTTACCATTGGCGACCAAATATTTTTGGAATGCCTTAAGATTTTACTAAAATGCCTGAGAATATTCCTAAATCTAATTTGGTCTGGTAAAACTTCTTGTTCTTGGCTTTAGGTCATACATGAAGTTTTAGGAACTTTTTTTCATGACTTGTCAAAGACGAAGTCATACATGAAGTTTTGAGTGTTTGATGACACAATTGTCAGTATTGTCATCACCTGTATCCCAAAAAAATTGATAAAAAGGAATCGTAATTGATAGGAAACCATAATTTTAATAAAATGATTCAAATGAGTATATCAAATTCTCCATAAGTCTACTGATAATATTTCGGAGATGATCGGCATTCCATGGATTCTTGAATTCTTCCCTTTCTAGTGTCTCTAAGCGATAAGTTCCTAAACAGACAAGTGTCGAGATGCAATAAGGAACATATTAGTTTTCTTCCAACTTATTCCTTTTCTAGAGTAATTTTTTAATAACTTAATCTCTTTCCTTCAAGTTGGTCGGCTTCACCCTTCTGTGGTAGAATCAAGTTATTCGCTACTAGTAAGCACCCAGTCAAAGTGCAACATCCTCCCTTGCTTCCTCAATCAGGTCTAGATCTAATCTTCTCATGAGATCACTCTTTGGGGAATCAAATTTTAACACTCTATGAGTGGGAAGACCTACCTCGGCTGGTAATATTACTTAAGTCCCAAAAATAAGCATGTAAAGGGGTTCTCCAGTAGCTGTTCTCAGCGTTATTCTATAGGCCCAAAGAACGTTGTACAACTCATTGATCTAGTTGCCTTTCAGGTCATTAAGTCTCTGCTTCAATCTATCCAGTAGTGTTTTGTTGGTACCTCAGTTTGGCTATTACATTAGGGATGACCTGGGACAAAGTGAAGTTTTTGGATCTTGGATTGAATGCAGTACTCCTCAAACTCATGGTTATCAAATTACATGCCATGATCGGTAATGAAGGTATATGGAATCCCATATATGCAGATAATGTGCTTCGAAATGAATTGGAAGACCCTTTCATAAAGAATTTTAGCCAATGGCTTAGCCTTTACCCATTTCGTGAAGTAGTCTACTGCAACCACCAAGTATTTGAATTTTCCTTTTTTCTTCAGCAGGGGGCGACCATGTCAATTACCCATATGGAAAATGGCCATAGAGAAGTGATTGGAGTTGATGCAACCCCTGGTCTTCTATAGATTGCAGTAAACCTTTGACATTTTTCATATTTATGGGCAAAGGAGATACAATCGGATTTTATGGTCGACTGGTAATACCCTTGCATAACTATCCTTCATACCAATGATCGATTGGATGAATGAGCTCCACATGAACCTTCATGCACCTGCTTGATTAAATTTGGAAATTTGGTGGGGTGTACACACCGAAGTAGAGAAACAGTTTATCCTTTTTTGTATAAAACTCCTCGCTCTCGTACATAACTAGATGCCTTGTATCTTTACTTTCTTACTTCTTTTGGGTCGGTAGACAGTACTCCCTTATCAATGTATCTTTTTATAGAATCCATCCATAAAGGTCATAAGTACACCGAGATGAAATTGACAGCTTCGGTATCTATACTTTTATGTGCAAGGATTATTATTGGGATGGTTCTTCTGAGCTCTGTCCGGGTCACTGAGGCTAACTGAGAAAGTGCATCTACTCGTGCATTCTCTACCCTTATTATTTTGACTATTGAGAGCTTGGAGATGACTTCGAAAACTTTGGAACAATACTTGATCTTGAGATCTACCCTTGACCCCATATACTTGAATTATCTGGTTGACAATTAATTGGGAATCGTTATACGCTATGACCTGCTCGACTCCAAAAGATAAGGATAACTCCTAGCCTGTGATTAATTCTTCGTATTCTACCTCGTTATTATAGGCATGGAATTGAAAACGAAGTTCATACTCCACATATATATTATCTAGGGTATTAATGATAATCCCGACTCCACTACTAGTAGGGCACGAAGAGCCATCTATATATAATTTCTAAATTGGGATGTCATCGTCAAAATTCCTTTCACACAATACTCCTTGCTTAAATAACTTCTTTATTTGTTCCTAATATCGTCGGGCTATTTCTTACGCAGATGATGTCTCAGGTTGGTCGGCTGTAAATTTTGTTTACTTTGGAGTTGAGCTCACTTCTAAGGAAGTCTGCTCGGAAGGCAAACTAGGGTTATTAAATACTTATTGATACGTGAATTTGGTAATTAAATCTACTACAGTCCCTTCATCGCAGTTTTAGTTTCATAAAGGATTTCATATTCTCCTAGCTCTACTACCCCTGCCATCAATCTCCCTGATTTCTCTGGTTTATGATGCACTTGGAGCAGAGGTAAGTAGGGGTGGAAATTCGGGTCAACGGGTTGTGTTTCGAGCCGACACGATATGACACGATAAGATTTTTCGGACACGAATATGACACAACACGAATTCGTGTTTTTTTAGTTGACACGGACACGACCTGAATAAAAAATAACACGGCACGACACAACACAACAACCAAAATTTCTTAAATTTCATGCCTAAAAATACGATAACACGACACGACTTCGTGTAAAAAAACACGACATGAACACGACACGAACACGAAACATCGTGTCAATTTTGGGTCGTTCCCTGTCATTTTTTCGTGTCGTTGCTAAAATTTCCACCCCTAGAGATAAGTCTATGTAAACCACTATAATATGTGCTTGGAAGTAGGGATTCATTCTACTTGAAGTTTCTATAAGAGCAAGGGCTAATTTCTTAAGGGCGTGGATACTTGATTTATGCTCCCCTAAAAGCTTTGCTAGTGTAATATACTGATTTCTGAACTCCACTTTCTAGCCAAACTGACAATAGATTCTGATACAACCAAATATAAGTATAATTTTTCTCCCATCATTGGTCGAGAAAGAAGTGGTGGTGATCCCAAGTACTTCTTCAAGTCTTAAAAAGACTTTCCACGTTCCTTATTCCACTTGAACATTTTTTAGCACCTTGAAGAACAGTAAGCACTTATCCATAGTTTGGGAGACAAATTGATTAAGAGAAGTCACCATTCCTGTTAATCAAGTACATTTTTCTTGCACGTGGGGGATTACATATCAATCAACTCCTTGATTTTGTCTGGATTAGCTTCAATCCCTCTTTGATTAACAATAAAGCCCATAAACAACCTATCCTATACGCCGAACACGCATTTGGTCCGATTGAGCTTCTTTTGATGCTTTTCAAGTTGATCAAATGTCTGGATTAGATCATTGGTGTACTCAATAATTTTTTTTCTTTTAATGAGCATGTCATGCACGTACACTTTCATATTCTTATCGATCTGCTCCTAAAAAACCTTCTCTACCAGTCTTTGGTACATTTCTCCAATGGTTTTAAGCCCTAAAGGCGTAACGTTGTAGCGGTAAGTACCTCGACTAGTGATGAACGATGTACTTTTTTATCCACTGGCTTCATTTTGATCTGATTATAATCGGGGTAGGCATCGATGAATCTTAATTATCCATGACTTGCTGTTGCATCTACCAATTGATCAATCATCGGCAAAGGAAAATGATATTTTGGACATGCTTTGTTGAGGTTGGTGAAATTCACACACATACTCCACTTATTGTTCTTCTTCTTTACCATCATGATATTGGACAACCAGTCTGTATATTTGACATCTTCAATGAATTTGGCCTTTTGCAAGTTGTATACCTCCTCTTAAATAACCACATTCTTCTTGAGGATAAACACCTTTCGCTTTTACTTGATTGTCTTAGAGACTTTTGATGATAGTAAGCTCATGGCATATAATGTTTGGGTCAACGTCAGGAATGTCTTCATGGCTCCAGGAAAACACACTTTTCTACTCTTTATGGAATGTGATTAATTCCTATTTGAGGGAAGGTGCTAAGTTTGAGCCAATCTGAGTAGTCCTCTTTGGCTTTTCATCATCCAGTATTATCGCCTCTGTAGCTTCCACTGCTTGGCCTTTGTCCAAATCAGCTTCCTCCCATGGATCCAAGGTATCAATCTGGCAGGTAGCGGTGTGTTTCATTAACTTATCTTGGTCGGCAAAAGTCTAGTATCACTCTCTAGCCTCAACTTGGTTTCCATTTACTACGTTGACCCCATAATAAGTAAGGAACTTAAAGCATTTATGAACTTTAGATGGCACTGCTTCAAAAAATTTCAACCCGACCCTATCGAGAATCATAATATAGGCCAATCGAATGTCCTTGTCTAAGACAAAGAAACGGATCTTCTCAATTTTGCTCATTGGTCAAGTGACGATTAAGACCTTCAACTTGATAGTTCCAAAGGATAAACCTTTTCACCATAAAAACCAATTAAGGTCCTATGATATGGTTTTGGTTTAGTGCCTCATAACTCCAGGTCATGAAAATAGCTATTATGCATGACATCGGACAAACTACCATTATCCACTAGAATTCTTAAAATTCTTGCTTTTTGTATCCTGAAAGTGACAACTAATGGGTCATCATGAGGGTAAAGCACTCCTGATAGGTCATTTTTTGAGAAGCCAATGAGCAACTTGTCCTTATTAACCTCTCTGGGTCGACCATCTACTTCATCAGATAAGTTGATCTGACGAATATGAGTAGGCTTTGGCCTCATTTAAGTAGGCCTTCCTTTCAGCAGCTTCATCTCCACCTCCAGGGTCTCCTCTTATAATAAAATGACAACCAAATGATATAATATTTATATCAAGTTCTAGATCTCGGGGTTTCTTTGGCAGCCTGGATCATCTTTAAACTCATCGTCATGACTTATTTTTATGTCCTATCTGTCTTTATAAGGTGATTTCGACCTCCTTCTAGAGTCTCGACCTTTTATTCGATCAATAAACTTGGTCAGCTTTCCTCGGCGAATGAGAGATTCAATTTCATTTTTCAGGGCAATATAGTTGTCAATGGTATGCCCTTGATCTTTGTAAAAATCGTAGTATCTGGATTTATCCCTCCGATTGGATGGTGATTTCAACTTCCCAGACCATTTTAAGTCTTTATTGCCCTTAATGTCCTCCAAGATGTGATGTACACCTATGGTAAGTGGGGTATACTCTTCATATTTCTTAGGCTTCTCGGATTCTTATCTTTCTGTTCCTTCTACTCCGAGCTCTTCTGGCCATCAGATTTTATCCCGAGACTCTACTTGGCAGCCATAGCTTCCTCGATGTTCATGATCTTACCAGCCTTTGCCATCAGTTCTTTCATGGTTTTACGAGGTTCTTTTGCCAGTGCATAGTACAAGTTCTCTAGGAGTATTCCACTCATCAGTGCAGTGATAGCGTTTTTCTCTTCATAATCTGCTACCTCCAACTTTTCATTATTGAAACGAATAATATACTGTAGGGTAGTTTCCCCTAGTTACTGGCGAACACTCAGTAAATGGGATAATCTCTTGATCGATTTTTCCCCACAGCAGAAATTGCTGATGAAAAGTTTGGCAAGCTGTTGAAAATTGGAAATTGGTCCTTAGGATAGGTTATTATACCATATCTAGGCAGATCCTGTGATGATACTTAAGAAATATCGGCAATTCATTTCACAAAACTTCTTTGCAAAGGATTTTTAGTCAGGGCCATCTACCCCTGGCGATCTTTCAAAATCTGTATGGATCCTTTCCAAGAGTGGTCTTCTGGATTAGATATGATAGATACAGCTTTAGAAGCTCCACCTCGAATACTTGCTCGGCACGTATAGATCCTCGAATACTTGCTCTAGACCTGACTGATCCTTCCCAGTGCTCACGCGATCTCAGTGGTTCTCTGTTATATCCTCTAGTTATTCGGGGGTCAAGACGATCAAAGGCAGAGGCATTGCTCAACCTCTTCAAAGCGCTCAGTCATTTAGGAGTGAAAGGCCAACCATTATAATAATCAGTAGATCTGATGGCAGAAGTTGTTCCTGGGTGATAAGATCTGTCATACGAGGACCTGGAGTAGTTACTTATTTCGCTTCTGGGAGGAGGAGGCGACATTTTTCTTATATGGGATGCAGTATAAAATAGACTTGGCTTGTAGTGATTGGGCTAATTGCCTCACCGTTTCCTGCATTGCCTCTTTCCCTTTGGCAAGGTTAAGTAGGATTCCTTGGAGATCGGCTGCATTAACTCTTGCCCTTTGGGTGGAGTAGATGGAGTGAAAGTATTACCCCCAGCTGCAAGGTAATTTTCTGGAATGTCAGTCATCCTTCAGAAAGGATTCCAAGAAGAATTAATTGACTTAAATTGATATAGAACAATAACAAGTATTCGTTCCCACAGATAATGCTAGATAGTTAATATCTAGAATTAGTAGAAATATAATTTTAGACTGGTGATACCAATTTTATAATAACATATATATATATATATATATATATATATATATATATATATATATATATATATATATATATATATATATAACGATTAAGCAATGTAAGTAAGACAAAAAAAAATTAACGTGGTTAGGTTAAGGAAAAAGCCTACATCCACGGTTATGATATTGTAGTTGAGGGGAAGTTAAATAAACTTAGGGCAATCTTACTTGCGCTGACTTGTGTCCCTCCCCCCGAGCTAAGGGAGATAGCGTATTTATAGTGGTTAGAAAATCAAGGGATGGGATGCATTTATATATTCAAGAATTTATACATATATACAATATATGAGGCTATTTATCTTCAAATACACGAGTGATATGATTGTTGGTAGCCCCCACGTGTGGCCTTCCTTTTCTTAAAGGTTCACCTTCCTGTTGTGGTTGGCCGACCAAGTGTTTGCGAAGCTTTGAAGTGGATATGTATGAGGACGGGTGTCCCTATCTCATTGGTACATGTGGATTACTAATTTAACCCATAACACCATCTTTATTCTACATTATTAAACCCTTACAAGTATCCCATAAATCAGTTCGAAACTTTAAAATGTTCAAATCTTTCATCGATGATGATTACTTGCTTGAGTCATTTTCCGTGAAGGCAATCTTTCCTCTATGTGCGCCACCTCCCACTCCAATTGTAAAATCTTTGGGAGAAAATTCTATTTTTTAGGAACCCATGTGTGTTCATCACCAGTTCAATCCAAACTCCCCATCATCCCCCCAAAACTTTTAATGGTGATGGTTCATTTCTTTTGCCTTACACATACATTCCGTTGTTCAAACAGAATTCTTATTTTTTAGAAGGTATACACTCAAATGAGGGTACACCTGTTATCCCTCAAAGTCAAGTCGTGCTTTGGGTGGACCCTCAAAAATTTCAACTTCTAGGATATAGTTAGTTAGAATTTAAAATTTTAGGTTGTACATATTAGGTTGTGTTTTTTTTTTACTTATTGTCTAGTGTAATTAGTTAAAGTTTTAGTTATTATTTTTTGTTATGCTTGGTACTAACTTGTTTTGTGGAATCTTTGGGCTTGTACTTTATCGAGATCACTCCATTTTGGGTAATATCGCTATTTTCCTCTTTTTAACTTGGTTCTTAATTCACATTGAGGACAATGAAAGGTTTAAGTTAGGGGTGTGGGATATTCTTCCTATTTCTTTTTAAGTGATATGCCCTTCCCAAGCATGATTTTGTTGTAAAAATTAAAAAAAATTAAAAAATATTTTCTTTCTTTTTTCTTCTTTGTTGGGCATTTTACCTTTGTTTTCGAAGATAAATTTCAATAAATGCTCGATCCAATAGATATTTCAATGATACATGTTCTCGATTTTAGAATTTATTAGACTTTCGTCCTATGATCATTGCTATTATGAAAAACTTCAAGAATTAAACTTTAATAACATGAGCGCATGCCTTTTTCTTGTTCAATTTATTTGGTTTAAGACATTTATAACTCGGTAATCTTTTATTGCATTGTATATACTTACACCAAGGGAGCTGCACATATTTGGTTTACCTACCTTCCGAAGAACTCTGTGGAGAACTTTAAGGGCTTGGTTGAAGGGTTTATTCACAATTTCTGTTTTGGGGTAAGAACTCAGAAGAAGACCACTCATCTATTATACATCAAGCAAGGCAAGAATGAGAAACTAAGAGACTACATTGCTATATTCAACAAAGAAAAATTGTCGGAAGAAGATTACGAAGAGAATATAGCTATGACAACCCTCATTGGAGGACTCCAGAAAGGGAAGTTATTGTGGAAGCTTGCAGAAGACCCTCCCAAGTCCATGGCAGAGCTATTGGTAACTGCAGGAAAGGTCATGAACGTTGAAGAGGCTATGGCCGCAAATTATAAGGATGAGAATGTAAGTGGTAGCGGGAAGTTCCAAAGGAAGAAAGATGGAAAAAAGAGGTCTGCAGATGACAAGTTTACACACTATACTCCTCTAACTGTGAGCAGCCAACACATCCTCAATGAAATAAAAAATGATCGGTACCTGAGATGGACGGAGCAACTGAAGTCTCCTCCGCATAAGAGGAACAAGAACCTATAGTGTAAGTTCCACCAAGACCACGACCATGTGACAGATAAGTGCTTTGCCTTGAAGGATGAAATTGAGAAGATGTTGAAGTCCTAAAAGATGAGGAAGTATGTCGACGGTAAAGCTCCTAAAAGGGGAAGAGATGACCCTAAAAAGAAGAGAAATGATAAATTTTGAGATGATCCCCCAGCGAGAAGAGACGATGACTCAGATGGTGATGATGAGGACGACCCAGACCTCCCACCGAAATATGACAATCCCCTTGTGAAGAGGGTTGGTATGATCTCCTTTGGTGTTAACACCATATGTGGGGGACTCGCAGGGGGTGGCTCCAAAGTAGCTGACAGTAAAGCTCATGTGGCAGAGGCTAAGTCAGTGACCAAAGTAGAGGTTGTGAATCTGGCATCTTCAAAGGCTAAGCAGAAGAGAAAGATGGTAGATATGGATACCCTTATAGTTGGATTCTCCCGACTCGACTTCAAAGGTATCTTGGCTCCACATGATGACCCTTTGGTAATAACAACAAGAGTGCACAGATGTGAGGTATAGAGAATCCTCGTAGATGGAGGAAGTTCAGCAGATGTGATGTTATGGCCCTGTTTTAAGAGCCTAGGCCTCAACAGGGCTAGGCTAGTACCCTATCATCATACGTTGATGGGATTCAGCAGTGAAAAGGTCCATCCATTGGGCATGTATGAGATGGATGTACGAATGGGAGATGAGTGTCCTAAAAGGTTGACCTATAAGATTAATTTTTTCGCTATGGATGAAAATGTCTTCTCGGCCTACAACCTCATCATAGGACGATTAGGCCTTAAGGAATTTGAGGTCGTGCCATCAATGGTCCACCAAATGCTAAAATTCTCGACCCCCTATGGGGTAGGGGAAGTGCAAAGTGACCAGACCACGGCACGAGAATGCTACTTCAACTCGGCGAAAGAGAGAGAGGCCCATAAGAGGGAAACAACCACATATAACATTGATACACTTGATCCTAAGGATGAAACAAAATTGAAGAAAGGAGAGGACGCGGAAGAGGTAGAATCCATCGTCCCCAATGAGTACGACTCAGAAAAAACCATCCAAATCAGTAATGCCCTAAAACCCGAGATCAAGGAAGAGCTGATAAGATTTTTGAAAAAGAGACAGAGTGCCTTAGCTTGGAGCCACGCAGATATTCCAGGCCTTAACCCGGAGGTTTTGTGCCACAAGATCAATGTGGCAGAAGATTCTAATCCAATCAAATAAAGACGAAGAGTTTACTCCAGGGAAAAGTATGATGTCATTAGGGAAGAGGTCAGAAAGTTAAAAGAGGAAGAATTCATCAGGGAGGTCATATACCCAGAGTGGTTATCTAATGCCATCATTGTGCCCAAAGCTAACGAAAATGGAGGATATGTGTAGATTTCACTGACCTGAACAAGTCTTGCCCAAAAAATAGCTACCCCTTACCTCGAATTGATCAGATGGTAGATGCCACGGCAGGACATGAACTTATGAGCTTCATGGATGTGTATTCAGGCTACAATCAGATCTTCATGGATGTCGAAGACTCAGAGAAGATAACATTCATCACAGATAAGCGGACCTATTGCTATAAGGTCATGCCCTTCGTCTTGAAGAATGCAGGGGCCATGTATCAACGACTTGTAAATAAGATTTTTGAAGATTAGATTGGCAAGACCATATAAGTATATGTAAATGACATGTTGACAAAAATCTTAAAGGCCTGCGCTCACGTAGCTGACCTGGAGAGGACTTTTGACACCATGGACTTATACAGAATGAAGCTCAATCCTGCCAAGTGTGTCTTCGGAGTAGGAGCAGGAAAATTTCTTGGATTCATCATTAATCAAAGGGGAATAGAGGCCAATCCCAAAAAAAATCAAGGCTCTACTTGAAATGAAGACACCCAGGACCATCAAAGACGTTCAGAGGTTAACCGAAAGAGTTATTGCGCTGAACAGGTTTGTCTCCAGGGCTACGGACAAGTGTCTTCCCTTTTTTAAAGTTCTTAGAAAGGCCTTTGAATGGGATGCAAAATGTGACAAGGCCTTTAAGGAGCTCAAGTCCTACCTCGGATCCCCCCTACTCTTATCCCGACCCATTCTGGGGGAGAAATTGTATGTTTATCTAGCAATCTCAGAGTTAGCTATAAGTGCAGCCATAGTATGGGAAGACGATGGGGTACGGAGGCATGTATACTTTAATAATAAGGCCCTTCAAGGGTCTGAACAGAACTATCCTCGGATGGAGAAGTTGGCCTACGCCTTGATACATGCTTCCAGGATGCATCCCTATTTCCAAGCCCACTCTATGGTCATCCTCACTGACTCTCCACTAAGGCAAGTCCTCCACAAGCCCGAGAAGTCAGGCAGATTGATGACCTGGGCCATCAAGTTGGAAGAGTATGACATTGTTTATCCACCCTGGGTAGCCATGAAAGGGCAGGCACTCGCAGACTTTGTTGCTGAGTTCACATGGGAGGAGGCTGAGATTGAGAATAACCCAGAGATTGTAGAGGGATCAAACAGTAACATCTTTCAAAACCCAAAAGAGGTTGTGTCCAGTAGAGCCAGAAAAGGAGTAGCTGAGAATGAGCAAGACCGGTACCTCTTCAAGCAAAGGACCCTGTCAGAGGGGAATTTCTCTTTAAATGAAGATGTTTGGAACCTCTTCGTTGATGGATTTTCTTGCGAAAGTGGAAGCGGCGCAGGGCTGATACTGTCAGCTCTGGATGGAACCGACGTTGAATATGCGCTAAGGTTTAACTTTAAGTCTTCAAAAAATGAGTTCGAGTGTGAGGCGATGATAGCGGGACTCTCCTTGGCAAAAGCCCTTAGAGTTGGTCAACTCCTACTACACAGTGACTCGAGGTTAGTTGTCAACCAAGTACTTGGAGTATATAAGGCCAAGGATAAAAGGATGGAGAAATACCTGAAGAGGGTAAGAACGGCACCAGAAGGATTCAAAGAGGTGAAGATGAAGAGGGTACCTCGGCAAGACAACAGTCGTGCAAATGCACTAGCAAGGTTGGATTCAACAACAAGGACAGGCATCATAAGGATAGTACCAGTCGAGATACTACTCAAACCAACCATTGAGGAAGAAGAGGTTATCAGCTCTTGCCTTAACTTGAACCTAGGGGACTCATGGATGGACCCCCTTATCAGATATATCAGATAGGGAGAGCTTCCAGAATTGAAGTTATAAAGGAGGAAATTGAGGTACAAAGCTACCAAGTTCTCAATAATAGGAGATGTCCTGTATTAAAAAGGATTCCTACTACCTCTCCTCAGATGTATCCATCCCACAGAGGTCCCCCACATCCTGTAGGATGTACACGAGGGTTCTTGCTCCAGACACATAGGAGGAAGACCTTTAGCCAAGAGGATAATTACGTAGGGATACTGGTCGCCGACCTTGGCCAAAGATGTTACTGCCTACGTGAAAAGGTGTGACAAATGCCAAAGATTCTCCACTATCCCTCATCAAACTCATAAATTTATGACGTTAATCAGTTCACTTTGGCCATTTGCAGTATGGGTGATTGACTTGGTGGGACCATTGCTAAGAGCTGCTAACAATTATTGATTTCTGATAGTAGTAATTGATTACTTCTCCCAGGGGGTAGAGCCTGATTCGATGATCATGATTACAGAGCAGAAGACCTTCCAGTTCATCTGGAAGAGCATCATATGCAGACATGGCCTTCCAAACACCCTCATCTCAGACAACGAAACCCAGTTCAAGAATTCTTCCTCAGAAAAATATTGTGAAAGAGTGGGGATTAAGCAGTTCTTCTCCTCTCCTGTCCGACCCCGGGCAAATAGGCAAACTGAAGTCACAAACCAAAAAATCCTTGATAAGATTAAGAAAAGGTTGGAAGAAGCCAAAGGGAGATCGACATAAAAGGTTTATGTAGTGATATGGGCCTACAAGACAATGGTAAGGACACCAGTGGGGGAAACCCCATTTATGTTGGCCCATAGCTCAGAAGCTGTCATACCTACAGAAGTAGGACTACCCACCCACAGAGTTCAGACCTATGACCCTCAGAGGAATAGGGAACAAAGAAGACTTGATTTAGATATAATTAAGGAGGGGAATACACTGAGATCAGACAGGCAACCTACTAGCAGAGAACAACAAAGTTCTACAATTAAAGGGTGAAGTCAAGACCTATAGTTGTAGGAGACCTAGTGCTAAAAAAGAAGTTGCAGAAGATAAACAAGCTCCACCCGAACTGGCATGGTCCCTACAAAGTAGTTGATGAGGTTGTACCCGGTACCTACCGACCAGAAAATCTCGAAGGGGAACCTTTCTCCAATCCATTAATTTGGTGAAATTTATGAGGTTAACATCATAGTATGATGACCTCAAACCTTAAACATCATTAATTTGGTGATAAATTATGAGGTTAACATCATAGTATGATGACCTCAGACCTTAAACATCATTAATTTGGTGATAAATTATGAGGTTAACATCATAGTATGATGACCTCAGACCTTAAACACCATTAATTTGGTGATAAATTATGAGGTTAACATCATAGTATGATGACCTCAGACCTTAAACACCATTAATTTGGTGAAATTTATGAGGTTAACATTATAATTTGGTGACCTCAGACCTTAAACATCATTAATTTGGTGATAAATTATGAGGTTAACATCATAGTATGATGACCTCAAACCTTAAACATCATTAATTTTGTGATAAATTATGAGGTTAACATCATAGTATGATGACCTCAGACCTTAAACATCATTAATGTGATAAAATTTATGAGGTGAAACATCATTATTTGGTGGCCGCGGACCTTAAATATCATTAATTTGGTGATAAATTATGAGGTTAACATTATAGTATGATGAACCTTTAAGACAACTGCAAGAGAGAGCATTCATTGAAATAAGCAAAATCTTCTGAAGGAAATGGTATTACATAAAGTAATCAGAGTTATTTATCAAATATGCCCCAAAGTATGTCATCATAGTTTATAAAAAATTATAGATAAAAAACTAAAAATTACAAGTTAAAGGCTTCACAAGTTAAGGCTTAAGGGTCGGCATCCGCAGACGTGTCTACTTGGCCGACGTTGGTAACCTCAGCTCCGTCATCTAGAGGGTTAACATCCTCCATATTTGTGGCTTCCAATTGTGCATTCTCTGCAGGAACATCATCTTCCTCCTCTACCTCCTGCAAGGCCTGAGCAAAGCGAGGATCGGCAAAGACTAGACCAATAAAATCTGAGGCAGATAAGCTCCCTGATTCTTTCTCCTTTGAATCTGCCCACTTCCCAGTTGCCTTAATACCTCTTTCGAGATATTCAAAGCCGAAGATTATAAACTGGTCAGAGACTTTATAGTCGACCAAAATCTTCTCAGAGGCCTCCTCAAGGGCAGCCTTTACTACAACATCAACCTTTGCCTGAAGGATGTCATATTTGGCCTACAAAGCAGAGGTGTGGTCCTTATTAAGCTTCACTATGTACCTATACCTCTACTTCACCTTATTTTTATACTCATCCAAAGTTGTCTTCATATGTTCAACCTTTGCATTTAAAGAGGCTTGCACCTTCTGGACCTCTTTTCCCTTCTCAATAAGGGGAAACTTCCTCAGGGTCTAGTCAACGAATTGGTGCATAGACAGAATACCCTTTAAATAAAGTCAGATGTATGAGTTCAAGCCTTAATCCATTTAAAGCCGAGGTTACACTTGGAATAAAGAAAAAGTTCTTACCTGGATAGACATGTGAAGGCTAAACTCGGCCAGCAGAGGGGTATCTAAAGAGCATAAAAAATGCTTATCTGTATCGATCATCGTAGAGCCGATGGCATCCATTGCCTTCAAGCCATGACCTATTAGGCTATCACTGATATTCAGCTGCTCCAGACGAGCAGCCAGTGCATCATCAGATGATATTGGGATGACACGATCTCCCTTTTGGGTTTTTCTCGGCCTCTGATCCTCCAAGCCAACAGCGGTGGATTTCCTCTTCTTTGTAGCATCGACCTTGGATGTACCGACATTCTTCTTGGGTAGAGAAGGGGATACATTATGCCCTACTTTCTTTATCATCATAACAAGTCTTGGGGCTGACATCTCTCAGAGCTCGTCAGAGATACCTTCTGGGCGTTCTGCAAAGAGAAAAGTCTGAGTTAATAAATCAGAGGTATGAAAACTCAGAGGTGCAACTTGTAAAAAGATAATACTTATGAAGCTCGGTCAGAGGACTTCCCCCCAGGACAGTCTCAGAGAGGTAATAGTGAGTCATCATATGTTCTTACTTGACTAGCCAACCATGCTCCCCCTGATCTTGAAGATCCTTAACCTTTTGTAAGTTATCCTGGCTAAGACCAGGGTCGACCTTGGTAGCAAGTGACACATTTCCCCACCTCAGAGGTATCCTTGGCTCCAACGATAAAGAGGTGGAACAAGGACTAAATTCCCATGCCCTTAAGGCAAAGAAATACTGTGGTTTCCAATTGTGATTGGAGGTCTGGGTAACCAATAACATCTTTTTATCTAACCTCCTAGCTAGGAAGTGATAGTAGCTGGGGTGGTTTTTGGCAGAGGATGGGACATAGCATTATGTGAAGACCCTAATTGGAAGTTCTAAGTGATGGACTGCCCTCCAAAGGATGATAGCCCCAATCATCACCCTCCAAGCATTTGGGGATAATTACGAAGGGGCTAGGTTGATATAGGACAGTATTGCTCTGATTGAAGTATGGATGGGGAGACAGAAGCCCAATTTAAACATGTGATCATAGACACAGATCTCCCCTTCTCAACCACTAAAGTCCCTCTCATCTCTCAGAGGTTTCCTGATCTTAATGGAAGGGCCTATGGAATAGATATGCCTAAAGGCTAAGAGGTCGTACTCAGTAATAGTACTCTCTATCTCGGCAGCCTCCGAGGTATCAACGTCACTCTCATGACCAACATCCTCGTCCCTGTCAACATCAGCCTGGGCAGATGTAAGAACACCACCAAGGAATATCTGAGCAAACTCAGCCCTAGTGGAGTCTGACAGAGGGACAACATCGATGGGTGGGGGAATAGCCACACTCGGCCCCAAAATCTCGATATTAGAAGAAGTTCGTGAGGTTCTAGCATCATTGTGGGACGAGGCACGACTTTGCACCTCGTCCTGATCAGGGACCTAATCTTGCCTAATAGAGAAGTCCATAGCCTCTTGGAATGAGTCTATAGACATAAGGTCTGAGGTAGATGACTCAGACTCAGACATTGGAGAAGGGTCAATTGGATCCTCGGCTAGCTCAGCAGGCTCGATTAGCTCAAGGTATATCACCTTCAGAGGTGGAGGGAAGATAGGTCTAAGGGGGAAGGTCTTAGTCCTATGAGCTTCCTCTTGGGCTAGTTCTATCTGCCTAATTTTTGCAAAGGTCTTCTCTCTAAGAGAAGGTAAATCTTCTATGATTTTGTACAGAGGTCTGAGCATAAGTCAGACGACCCTACACTTTGGGACCCTAACCAAAAATAAACAACTAGGCATAACCTAAACTAAGGATCAAACTTGGTTTTTGAAAATTTTTAAAGAAAGACCAGGTTCACCAGAAAACTCAGGGGATCACCGAAAAACTTAAACTACACCGAAAAATGCAAAAAATAGAAATGCAGGGCTAAAAATGGCAAAAGAAAGGTAACAATCAATACTTGATGGATTATGAGATGAAGAGTAGGAAGATTAAGCAAATAAATCCACAAACAGGTTCGATCAAGTTCTTGATAAGAGAGGAAAAGCAGAAGGCTCAGGCAGGAAAATTGAGAGAAATAAATAAGAAAGAGAGAGGAAAGGGTTTAAACCCTCATAAGTGATTGCGCGCATCCCAAGGCCCATCATTTCCTTGGGAGCCCAAAATAAAATCAACATCATTACACTTGTCAAGCACGCTACCCACTTCAGAAGTTGACACATGTCAAAGAAATATTGATACACAAGAAAAATACAGCACCGGGCATGCGTACCCCTTAGTCACCTATTCACATAGGTAACTAAGGGCTGAGGTGATTGATATGCCCAAAGTGTACCTGTTACTTCAGAGGCATCAACCTTAGCCTGGATGATGGGTGAGGTAACAAGAGCTCAAGACTAGCCATCAGCGATCTCGTTCTTCATAAGGTCGGCTATGGCCGACGTTACCAGTACCCCCCAGTTGGGCAACAATCGAGGTCAACGTAACTCATGGGATCAACTATCCATAAGGTCGGCCATAGTCGACGTTACAAACATCACTTGAGAACCAGAAAAAGCCTCGTAGGCTCAATCAACAATCATTATATCATCATTGGCCTTAGCCAACGTTATAAGTTTAACCTAAGATCAGCAAGGCCTTGCAGGCTCAGCATTAAGTGTCAAGACAACATCGGCCCTGGCCGACATTCCAGATATCTAACCTCGGCTGGCACCACAACTAAGGTCATCATATAATCCCCAGCCAAGGCAGGGGTCATGCTTCACTAACCTCGTACTCATCCAGGCCGAGGTTGGTACCAAACAAAGACAGCCGAGCATCTACGCGCACATGTATGGCTTGGAACACGTGGATAAATTCGTTATAACTAAATCATGCCCTCCATGTAAGGGAATATTGAGGTCATCATTACTTAGTTGAGATCAGCCAGATGTCATCCTTGTACTGACTGGAACTCCATGCACATGCACATTGCATGCTTGGGGGGTACATTACACCCCCCAAGCACAATATATTGAGGTCATCCTCAACATTGTAAAAGATCGATAATTACAACCCTAGCTAAAACTCAGTCATTTTTCACAATAGAGAGAGAAAGCTTGAGAGATTATATCCATGGCCATTAGTGCCTTATTTCAGTGACATTACTCACTCACTTGCATAGTGGACGTAGGCCAGATTGGCTGAACCACATACATCCAAGCGTTTATCCTCTTCTCCTCACCTCCTTCAACGTATATACGTATATATATATATATATATATATATATATATATATATATATTCTCATGTGATGCCATTGTTACCACTTGCTTGAGCTTGTCAACACCTTACCTGGTGGTGGTGTTTCCAGCATCATCAGTGAGTGTTATGCATTACTCTTTCATTTTTTGAAAACGTTAAAGTCATCGATACTCTCAATATTCTTTCATTGATTGTTCATTAATTGAGTTCATATTTTGAAATGAGTTGCTTGAGCATGATTATCAAAGTTTTTTTCTTCTAGAATTGCGTAAACTTTAGGAAATGATCATAGGCCCTCTTTGTTATTACACCTATATTGACCTTGACCTCACCTTATATGTTCTCCCTCGTTAACCCCTTTGAACTGTAATACAGTCTTTCATTTTAAAACTTAAAATTCCATAACCAACTCCACTTTGGAGTTATAAACCATATATATCATCACCTTCTATCCCTTTGTTTGGAATGATACTTGGTATTAAATGATGTTTTTGCTATGTAGTTGCAATTGAGCATGTGAGAGTGAAAAGAAAAGAAAAACAAAAGAAAAGATAAAAGAAAAGAAAATAAAAAGAAGTATTTCCTTTATGTAAATAGTGTTCAATAATCTTTATCACTTTTCAATGTTATATCCAATGCTTGTTATGGAAATCATATTCCAATTTTGAAATTCCCACAATTTTTCATTATCTCAAGTGTTTCATGCCCAAACACCGTTGAATCCGTACATATCCCCTTCTTTCATAACCTCAACCCCAAACCTACATTACAACCCTATAAAAGTCCTATGTGATCCTAAAGTGAGTGTGATTCGAAAGTCATAATAATTTCAATAGTCTGTGAATATGCCTTTCACCTCATTTAATAATGATATTCTTTCATTGAGATTACATGTTTTGCATTTTATATATAGTATTCTTCAATTGATGACATGTGCGCTGCCTAGTTTTAATTTACATTTACTCTTTATGCCCGTATGTCCCATGTGTGTTACACCCCATTTCATAGTGAGTTCATTTGTTGAGTGTAAACACTAGAGATTATTGATATCATGCACCCTTTAATGCTTATTATCCAGTTCATAAGAGTTTTTTAAATCAAACCATTTTCAACCCACTCTTAAGGTTTCAATTCTATGAAGCTCATTCTACAATGTTAATAACCACGGACTTTTGTGTGAAATCATTAACTTTGCTAATAACATGTTGAAATCCTTTTCGTTATTATTGACCATGTCTTTTTGATTGATTGGGAATATTTTGAGATAACTTTTATGTTTGGGGATTTAATCCCAAAAAACCCTCACGAGACAACACTCGTTCATTAGGTTAACCTAGTGATTTAACGGCCTATTGTATATGCTAAATGCAGTCATTTTCCCGCAAAAGTTGCATTTATATTTTTTTATGCTATTATACTTTTCGTATCACTACCTGTTGGACTGGTTATATTTTGTTTCATCACTAATGTCTAAGTTATGGGGTGTGATACGTCACAAATTTTGCATATTTGCGCCCTTTAATCTTCCGTATTTTATCACTTTTGTGTTCCTTAATTCCTATTTTAAGCTCGTTAACTAGATAACCTCTTTTATGTATGTTTATATGATTTGCGATATATAATTGAGCTTTTGTAAGTATTGGAATGCTTGGTTTGATGATTGGTTGCATTTTGAGGAAGTTCCCTCATTTGTTGTAACTTCAAGGGCATTTTTATCATTTCATACTTTATAGTCTGACTAGTGGATCTCCATGGAAGCATAGTTCGTTGAGTAAACTTCGGGAGGCCACAAATCGTACCTCATTCTGAGTCCGGATGATGAAGTTATAGCCATGTTCGTAATTTTGAACTTCCCCCCTTTGAAGAATCAAACTGCCCCAGAAAACAGAGTACCGATCGACTGGCCCCAAGCTCCAATTGATCGGCCATTCAATTTATGCCTAAAAAGCAAGGTAGCGGGCTTCATTATAGACCACCGATCGATTGGGTCCAAACCCGATGATCGAGGTGAAAACTGAGCGTTCGTGTAATACACTAATTTTTGTTATCGGCTTTCGATCGCAATATAAAAAACCTAAACTTTCACTATACTCTCATGGAGTATAGCAGCTAGTCTGGGTATCGAATCCACGTGAAATGTTTGATAGTTTTAATTAATTTATTACTTCTAAAATAAAGTGTAAAAGATGATGATGGGGTGAGAAAGGAAACAAAAGGAAAAATAAAGAAGTTAACTAAAACTAATTAAAACTTAAGCAAATAATAAGAAAACGGGATTAGGATCACATCCCTTCCATAGGATAAACAATGTGCAATTAGGATTTTTGGTTCGAAAACAATTAACCGAGCAAAAACAATTAATAAAAAATATCACGCATGAAGAGACTTAACCCAAAAATGCGAGATGAAACTTTCAATTGAAAATTATCAGAAGTGGATTAATTTCGAGATAAAACTTGCATGACAACGAAAGTTAAATGCCTAATATTCCAACTTTAATACATGAGGTTTCAATTAATTGTATTTCTACCCAAAACCTAACTTTCAAAGCTCAACGCCATTAATGGCGAGACTATGATCCTAACCCTTGAACTAGCTATTAAACATGATGGTGTTAACAACGCAAGAATCCATTAACAAGAACGAAAAAATAAGGAAAGAATAATAAAAGTGATGAAATTTAAGGTTACCAAGGTTGAAGAACACAAACATGCAAGAAGAAATCAAAGCTTTAAGAAGAACAGAAGAAACTATTAAATTGAAGGTGTAAAACTGGTAAATTGTTCTCCTAGATGTTCCACCTTAATTAGGAGATTTTACATGAATGAAATCTATGTAAAAAGAACCCTAATGAGTAAAAAAAAAGGTTAGAAGTCGTTTAGAAGACTCCCCAAAACATAAAACTCTTTTGGCTTAAAGTTAAGGCCAAAATAAAAATCCCGTTTCCGAAAATTTGTAATGGTTTTAAAGCGTGACTAATCTTTGTCACGAGTCTGGAGTGCGACTAATGTTGAACCAATTCCCTTAAACCGATCCGGTTCTTATTTTCCAATCGACTGAATCGGTTCCCTTCAGAACCGAACCAATTCATTTTTTGATATCTCCGATTCTTCTCATCTCCAAATGCGCCTAACTTCTTCATCGTAGATCGAATTGAGATGCCATTTTTTCTAGTATTCTTGTGACTTCAAGATCTTCAACATTTCAGTTGGCCCCACTTCCAAAATGAGGCTAAAAATTATGAAAATTTCATTCAACTTCCCTTCTCTTGGTTTCTTTCAGTGTTTTGAGTTCTCTCTTCCATCTACTTGCACGAAATACTTGTAAAACACAAAAGAAATACACAAAATACTTGCTGAAAAGAATTAGTAGTATGAATATGAGATAAATCCGAGTTAAATGCAATGCACGGGACCATAAAAGTATCAAAATTAAGGGGATAAATATGAAGAATTTATGCCAAACCACCTGCGGTTGATCGGGTCCATCAGATATTTGATAATTTTTTCTGTTTATTTTTATTTCCTTTTCTTTTCCCCCAACTTACTATATATATGTAAGTTGGGTTTATTCAAAACTCTCATAGTTTTTATCCATTTTTAGAAGAGGGTTTGGGAGGATTTTGGGAGCTTTTCTTTCTCTCTCCTAGAGTTTGCTCATTTGGGAATGTAATCCATTATTCATTATCTTCGTCCTTTGATTTAAGCATTATTTTTCCATTGCTTGCTTTGTTAACCTAGATTATTGCTTTGTTACTTGCTTTATTTACTTTCTTTCATTTAATTCATGTCATTTACAATGCTTTGTAGCTAACTTAGTTTTGATGAGATGATTGAACTCACCTTGGATTAATGGGTTGCTTCGCTTTGGTGATGGATTTTATGATTTTAAATGGGTTAGGTTATTCTTGATTTTATGCCTAGGATATTTAACGGTATATATCATGTATGCGCATATTTACGACCTTGCGTGCGTATTTTTCAAAATATTTTTTGATGCCAAAATCATAATAGGCTTTTATGATAATTTAAGGGGTGACTACTCTAGATTTAATTAACTAATAAAATGAGATTAGGCTTGATAAACTTGTCTTCACATGTAACCATTTATAATAATTAACCCGAGGTGAGGGATATTATTGTCAACCTATAGTTTTTACTTATTTTGTTAATCTTAGTTTCAATACATGCCTAGATTAATCTTTTGTTATAACCATTATCTTTTACACTTTTATTCCTGAAATAATAAATCAATTAACGTCTAGCAACATTCTCTATGGATTCGATACCTGGACTAGCCACTATACTCCCGTAAAGAGTGTAGATAAAGTTTAGTTCTTTTTATATTGTGGTGGAAAACCAAACAACGACAGTATTCTTACACGACCACTCGATATTTCCCAATGTCAGCAGCTTTTTTACTTCATCTTGTATAATTTCATATTTATCTCTGGCAAAGGTCCATCTTCGTTGTTTAACTGGTTTCACTATCTCGTCTATATAAAGCTGATGAATAATAAACTTAGGTTCAATCCCCAACATATAACTATGACTCAGTGCGAACACACTTCGCCTTCTTCTTAACAGCTTAATCAACTCTTTCTTTAATCTTGGGTTGAGGGTATTTGGACGGTTTTTTCGGTTCATTCTAATTGAGGAAGATGGATTGTACCTCTTTCGCAGGATCTACATTTTTTAGCTTTTGTTCATATTTTGGGTCAAGAGTGTCAAATTTATATGGAGTCATCTTTTTCTTATAGGTTTCCCTTTCTTCCGCCGAGGTGAAGTAGCACTCGTGTGCTTCCACTTGATCACCCTTCAATTATCCTACTCCAAAAGGAGTCGGGAATTTCATCATTTTCTGTATGGTGGAAGGCATAACTTCAAACTCCTTAAGTGCTACCCTTCTCAAGATTATGTTGTAGGTTGACAAGATGTTTTCATCCATCACGAGAAAGTTGATCTTCCTGGTCAAGCATCTTGGGCATGTTCCCATGCACATATCCATTTTAAAAAAAATAGCGGGCGAACATTTTCTCCGTTGAACCAAATCAATCGGTGATGATAGGGAACGAGTCTCTTCTTACTCAGTTTTAGTCCTTTGAAACAATCCCAAAACATGATGTAGGCTGAGCTTCCCCAATCCACCAAAATATGAGCCACATTGTAGTCGTGTACTCATGTGCTGATGGATAGGGGGTCATCATGTGGGGATAAAATTCCCATGAAGTCATGCCTAGAAAATTTTACTATGAGACTCTCTATATTGATTTTCTTTAATTTTCTAGGCTTACTCTCGGTCTTAACCAAATTGGCGTCAACTCAATTCGCGCCTACCTTGGCCTCAATCATAAGAGCCTTACAATTGACCGAGTTAGTCCCTCCACCTACCATTTCTCCATATATTATTTTCACATCAAAATAAATCATGTTAAGGTTACCTTTAACTGCAAAAGGTTTGGCAGGAAGGTCTAAGTCGTCTTCGTCACAATCGTCTGATTCTGGGTCATTTTTGTTTACTTGTACCTCATTCTTCTTGGGCTCGGTGTCCTTTAGTGAAGAATATCTCTTTCTGTTGTCGTCTTGGCTCCCCTATTCTCAAAGTACTTTCGTAGCTTCCCATGTTTCAATGTCGTTTGGTCGTGATCTTGATTGAACTCACACCATTTTCTCTTGTCCCTCTTGTGAGGGGGACTTCCAAGGTATTATTAACAAGGTTATTTTAGAAGCTCTTGCAATTTTAGGCATCACGATCTTGATTCATTCTTCGATCCGTCTCTTTCGAGCGTTGGAATATGCAAGATATTCACAATTGGGAAGCGAAGTAGGGATATAAAACAAACACTATCACAATCTCAAAAAATTCTTATTATAATCAATGAGTTTCAAGAGAGGAGTACATGTTATTTTATATATCAAGGATTAAAAAACGCTTGCCCTACTGAGGAAAGCACGAAAAAGGAAAATCAAAGATACTTATCGCCGCCTAACTTAACTGACTAATATAAGATTTGAATTCCAATATCCTCTCACATTCTCTAATTCCACCACTTGCCCCACCATAAACATCATTTCCCCTCCTCTGAAAAAGCTTGGCCTCAAGATGGAGACGAAAAATTAATAATGTTCATGTCAAATAAAAAAGTATTTTAAAGTCTTCTAATTGGATAATCCTGAGTTTTTCTAGCTAGAAATATTATAATTTGTAGCAATTGAAAATTTGGAACAACTCTCAAATTTTTAGCCCTTAGAAAGTCTACCTCTTTGACACAATTAATGAGGGAAGGATTAGAACAGGGATCTTTCCCTATTGTCGCCGACAAAGGGTTATCACTTGAGTATGGTCGTTTGTTGTTGTATAATTAGAATTGCACTTTTATTGATAAAAAAATAGGTACGCAAGGACATGAGGATTAGGACCAAAGGAAATCAGAATACAAATAACAAAAGACTAAAAAAATAAAAATATTAATGTACATAAATAGAACAACAATAAGAGAAACAAAAATGAAGCTCCACCCTAACAGCCTAATACACTCAGCCTGACATTTAGCAGCCCCAATCCTACTGCCCATATACTACCTCCCACCAGATATTGGAAATGTCTGAAACCCAAAGGCATAAGAACTACTTTTATGTTGACACCCAAACAGAAGATATTCAACAAATTTTATTATCCCCGTTATTTTCATTAGTTACGACTTTAGTTTTGAGCCATCAGTCGTTAACTAAACTTAAATAAGAGACAGAGGTATCGATTGTCCTACTTAGTTTTATGTTGGAATGTGAGGCCCACAATTTTTGAAAACTTACCAACAATTAAATCAATTTCTTTTTTAATTATGAATGCGGAAGCGAGATGATGGTTCAATTAAACAAATTTTAATTTCTTTTCAAATTAAAATTAAAACAAGTGAAATTTGATGAAAACATACACACAATTTTAATTTCACTTAAACTCAATTTATTTACCCCACGTCCTAGAAATTTGCCTAAGTCATATTTTCAATATTACCAAGTTAGGCCAAACCAATTTTACTAAATTAAGAGATTGACTTGAAATAAATTAATTAAACATTACCCAATATTAATTTGCACCAAATTAAACAAGTAGTGATTAAATTAAACCAATTTTATCTTTTTACCTAAGCATGCGTTCTAGGTGATTTTGCAAAAGATAAAATAAACAATTAATCCACTATGCCGTGATGTACGAGGAAAAACCCACAACGGGAAATAACCTTGGACGGCCCTAGCCTTAACTCCACTAAGTACGGAATTATAATTACAAGCAAGATGACTTACAACACTCGACTCGACTCCTTCAAACCCCGACGCGTCTTCTTGCAAATACCTCTTCTTAGTCGACAATCCCGGAGTCCACCGGAACCTTGGAATCCACCAATGAGGAATTAGGAAGCAACCATCAGCCACACATAGTGCCTTTCACCATATGAGAATGCCGCATCCAAAAACAACTTCTTCTTATTTTAGGAATTTAGAAGAAAACCCAAACACTCTTCCAATGGTAGAGATAAACCACTGCCAAAACTCCAAGCAATGTATATATATATATAAAGAATACTTGGAATAAACAATATGGGTGAAACAAAGTGTTTAACAGATTTTTCTTTGAAAAATGAACACTTAAACTTGAACTTTTTCTGAGGAAAGATGAACTCTCAAAACACTCTCTAAGAGTTAGAAGATAGTGAAAAATTTAATTAGAAAAAGTTGATTTCCGCACTTAAGAAGTTCTGACAAAAGATAGTGGGAAAAGAAGTGGGAAAGTGGAAAAAAAACTGCCCAAACTACCAAAATATCTGTTCTCGTCAAAACTCGTTCGAACGAAGTCTCGTTCGAACGAGCCTTCTAACGAAGTTCCAGTGTGAACTCGTTAGAAATCCCGTTGGATATATCGTTCGAACCATCATTCTTGTTCGAACGATACTCCGAACGACATTACATTGGCCTTTGGGGAACTCATTGGCAGACCTCGTTTGAACGACATTCTCGTTCGAACGAAAAACTCGTTCAAACGACAATTCGAACGAACTTCCAGAAAGCTGAAAAATTATGTTTTTAGCCGAGAAACTTTATATACTTTATATAAAAGTTTTAATAAAATCTTTCCAAAATAAAAAAAACAGTTTTAAATAAAATTTCACCCAATATAAAATGTTCCAAGCTCCTATATATATATATATATATATATATATTCAAATGCATTCATACCTTAGGAGCAATTGGAACTATGTTGGTGACGTAGAAACAAGGCACTTGAAACACGGCATTTGATGAAGATTTATACTCTTGGTCGCTACGTCTTCAACTAAACACATCATAGGCTTGAATAGGTACAATGAACACTATCCTATGACATAAATGTTTTTGTCCGTAATTGAGCATAAACTACAAAGGAGTCAATTTGGAAATTTGTGTCCTTATAAATCTCCCCCTTTGGCTATTCCGGTGCAAAAACTAAACAAAAATCCTGAAGGGCCGTCAAGCTCACTAGACTCAAAAATATCCCACCCAATACTTGACACAAGACCCAATGATCAATATCTCTGTCGGTTATGAAAGTTGCCACTTAGTAGATTTTCTGCACACTTAAGCAAAGTATCAAACGCATAGGGAATAGCAATAATATTTATTTATTTAAAATAAATACTCCCCCTAAATTAATTCCCCCTTTTATCAAACAAATGATCAAATTAGAAAGACGTCTCCCCCTAAGATAGATCTCCCAAACTAAGATACGAATACAGTAGGATTAGATACCATTTATCCCCCTATCATTCTCCCCCTTTTGTTCAGGAATAGACAAAGGCTTAAGAATCAAAACATTAACTTATCTCCCTAATTAAAGCATATACACCCTTAAACTAAACAAGGGATAAATAGAATGGGATCACAAGCTAAACATGCAATTGCACATAAAGTGATGAGAACATTAAAGCACTTGGGCAACAAAATCACAACTAATCCAACAAATAATAACGGATACCAACTAGGATGCAAGAAACAGATACCAATATGATACATAAGTATTAAGCATGTGATACCAACAAAGAATGCAACAAGATGGATGCCAATTATGAATTAAATCATAGATGGACTAGAAAGAAAGGCAAAGACCAAAAAAAATAAAATATCATATATATACATGGGTTAAATATACCAATAATGCACATGCAAGTATATATAGATATAAACACACAAATGACACAAATTAAAATAAGCTTCTCACACTCGTATGGCAAAAATGTGTCATATGGAAACGGAAGTGTTGGGGTGTGAACTAGTAACAATTAACTTTAGACCCAATCACTTAAAAACATGTGACAATATAAATTGAACTCAATGAACAAACATACACAATGCATACAAGCCTAGAATGTTGATGATTCTACAAACCAATAGAGTCATGACATTGATAATGCAACTAGGATAAACGGACATTGTACAAATCGTTGATATACCATCCAAACTCCCTCTATAAGCATATATATCTGAATGAATATATCAAATAAACATAGGCCTGGAAAATATTTTTCTTTTAATGCCATATTTTGTTTTTAGGCCTTTGGACCACGTTTTTCTTTTAGGTCCATTCAAACGGTGGCTTACTATTCTCAAAGGATAATAAATCCTTTCGGAGCCCTTCCCTGCGCTCATTTATAGATATATTATTTTTTTATATCTCACACAAATCTGACGTGCAACGGATTTTGAGATGCACTAGTCCTCCTAGGTCACAAATATGTAGATGACAAGATTGGTAGGAGAACACCTCACAAAGCTCAAATATAACATGTGATGATTAAATTTCAAAAGAGCTCGTGCATGTGTGAATTGAGGCATATAAAAATAGAATCCATTTAAACAACACAAAATCCAACTACTCCATGTAAGCATAGTAAAGAACATAATAAGGATTGACAATATAAACCAAAAGTTCTAGCCACATGGGAGCGCAAAAGATGGGATTCAAACACAAGTATATGCCACATAAACTGTGTCAGACTAAAATACACAGAAAAAAAATCTTTTTGAGTTTTTCTAATTTTTTACCAAAAATAAAAAATATTTACTCAAAAGACAAACAAAAAAAATCATTTGTATTTTTCATTAATCCTAAATTATAAAAAGATGAAACACAAATGATAACCAAAATCTTTTTGTATTTTTCATTTAATGCAAACTAAAATGAAATAAATAAAAGATAAAAGATAAACAAGTCATGATTTCTTGCATAAGGTATGAAATAAAGCAATGACTAGAAAATGACTAAACAAACATACAATTAGCATGATAATATAGCATGAAGTACAAAAGCTATAGTATGCAAATAAAACTAACACATTCAAGGGAGGAAGTATGTGAAAGTAAATAAGAATCAAATACCCTATCTTGTAAAGCTACCAAGTCGGATCTCCTAACCCAAAAATAATAACGAATGACTATCTCGAGGTGTAGGAATCTTGGCTACCTCGGTTGCCTTACGTAGGAATTTTCTAGGACCTCGTTTAAGATCAAAACAGAATTTCCTAAGATGACCTTTTCGACCACAATGCGCACAAGTAAACACACGTCGAAATTGGTACCTAAGGATTGATCTCTAAAGGCTTTCCTAGGTGATTCACCTAAAACATGGGTTTTGGCTTTATGAGTTGATTTATTACAAGTATCGAAGCCTAAACCACAAGTGTCATTTTTTATTTGGACCGTGCCTAAGATTTTATCTAGTTTTTCGGACCTACACTTCAAATCAAATTTGAATTTACTAGAGTCTTTTAATTTATTTTCTAATTCTAAAATATTAGACTCTAATAAAACATTTCTCTCTTCAAACTCGAGAAGCTCCTTTTTCAAGGATTCCATTAAACCTCTAAGGCTATCTCTCTCACCTTCTATATATTCTAACTTCTCTCGAAGAGATCTCTCTCGAGTCCTAAGGTCTTCCGCTAACGTACTATCATCAACGACCTTGACATGCTCTCTTAAACTTGCTTCTAACTTCAAATTAGCTCTTTTCAATTTAATAGATTCTTCATAAAGTTATTGAAAAGCATTTTTAAGTTCACTCACATCAACATCATCAATGTTCATTCTCTTTCTCTTCTTCACTCTCACTACCATTAAAAATAACGGAGTCATAAACTTTGACCTCGGAAGTTCACTCCCTTGAATGTGAGGCCCCCAATTTTTGAAAACTTACCAAAAATTAAATCAATTTCCTTTTTAATTATGAATGCGGAAGCGAGATGATGGTTCAATTAAACAAATTTTAATTTCTTTTCAAATTAAAATTAAAATAAGTGAAATTTGATGAAAACACACACACAATTTTAATTTCACTTAAAAACAATTAATTTACCCCAAGTCCTAGAAATTTGCCTAAGTCATATTTTCAATATTACCAAGTTAGGCCAAACCAATTTTACCAAATTAAGAGATTGACTTGAAATAAATTAATTAAACATTACCCAATATTAATTTGCACCAAATTAAACAAGTAGTGATTAAATTAAACCAATTTTATCTTTTTACCTAAGCATGTGTTCTAGGTGATTTTGCAAAAGATAAAATAAACAATTAATCCACTACGCCGCGATGTACGAGGAAAAAACCACAACGGGAAACAACCTCGGATGGCCCTAGCCTTAAGTCCACTAAGTACGGAATTATAATTACAAGCAAGATGACTTACAACACTCGACTCGACTCCTTCAAGCCGCGACGCGTCTTCTTGCAAATGCCTCTGCGTAGACGATAATCTCGGAGTCCACCGGAGGCTTGGAATCCACCAATGAGGAACTAGGAAGCAACCGTCAACCACACATAGTGACTTTCACCATGTGAGAATGCCGCAGCCAAAAACAACTTCTTCTTATTTGAGGTATTTAGAGGAAAATCCAAACACTCTTCCAATGGTAGAGATAAACCGGTGCCAAAGCTCCAAGCAATGTATATATATAAAGAAGACTTGGAATAAACAATATGGGTGAAACAAAGTGTTTAACAGATTTTTCTTTGAAAAATGAACACTTAAACTTGAACTTTTTCTGAGGAAAGATGAACTCTCAAAACACTCTCTAGGAGTTAGAAGATAGTGAAAAAGTTAATTAGAAAAAGTTGATTTCCGCACTTAAAAAGTTCTGACAAAAGATAGTGGGAAAAGAAGCGGGAAAGTGGAAAAAAATGCCCAAACTGCCAAAATAACTGTTCTCGCCAAAACTCGTTCGAACGAGATTTTTGTTCGAACGAAGTCTCGTTCGAACGAGCCTTCTAATGAAGTTCCAGTGTGAACTCGTTAGAAATCTCGTTAGATATCTCGTTCGAACCATCATTCTCGTTCGAACGATACTTCGAATGACATTACAGTGGCCTTGGGGGAACTCGTTGGCAGACCTCGTTCGAACGACATTCTCGTTCGAACGAAAAACTCGTTCGAACGACAATTCGAACGAACTTCCAGAAAAGCTGAAAAATTAAGCTTTTTGCCCAAAAACTTTATATACTTTATATAAAAGTTTTAATAAAATCTTTTCGAAATAAAACAATCGTTTTAAATAAAATTTCACCCAATATAAAATGTTCCAAGCTCTTATATATATATATATATATATATATATATATATATATATATATATATATATATATATATATATATTCAAATGCATTCATACCTTAGAAGCAATTGGAACTATGTTGGTGACGTAGAAACAAGGCACTTGAAACACGACATTTGATGAAGCTTTATACTCTTGGCCACTATGTCTTCAACTAAACACATCATAGACTTGAATAGGTACAATGAACACTATCATATGACATAAATGTTTTTGTCCGGAATTGAGCCAAAATTACAAAGGACTCAATTTGGAAATTTGTGTCCTTACATTTTAGTGTGCAGAAAGGCCTATATAATTGCTTTCAATCCTGGAAAGCCAATACACTTTTACATATCTTTGTCTTTTTTTGACAACATTAGGTTCGAGCGCTTTATACAGTTATTTTCTTCTTCCTCATCCTCGCTGGATGTGCAGGCCACATTCTTCAAAGATTTGGAGATTACATAGGTGAGAAAAGCTTACTGGAACTGTTTCTTTATTGTATCAGATGCCAACATGATTGCACAATACCAAATATGTGCCACGGTGGTCCCTAACGGTAAGAATAGAAGATTTTTTTCTTAAAGGTTTAGAATAACACAACTATGTCCTGCAACCCTTCACCCGAAATGATAAGTACTCAAAACAACGTTCAAATAAATCGAATAATAATGTTCAACCTCTGCAAAAAAAGCATTCGTGAACTTAGATGACGTTTTTCTTATTTGTCAAAAAATGGTTATAGGGATATACTGAAATTAGTTGATAATTATTCTACCTTTAATCAATGGTTGCAATATGCTCGTCACCACTCGCTTGTAATATTCGGACCACAAGGTTGGAGTGTCGTGTACAAAATAGAAGAAAATACTGAAAAGACATCGATTAGTAAACGTCAAAATAAACAAATTATCCATTAATAAATTGAAAATCAAAACCCACATGTGCTTATTTCTTTGATATGACTAAAAAATTTGAAAAAATATATCAATAATAATTCAAGTAATTCCCACACATTCTAACATATGATAAGTTTCATGAAATCGAACAGACAACAAACTACCCAAAGTGTAGATTATCGTTCTCTAAAAAGTAAAAACATTATTAATTTCGAAATGATATAAGATGTTGCATTACTATACGTACTTTTTAGCAATGTTCTTATATTGAATTTTGAGTCCAATTTTCTTTATTCTTAGTTTTACTCTCTTTTTAATTTGTTGCTTTCTCCATTTTAAACTTTGAATCATTCATGGATATCATTCCATTTTAATTTGAATTTAGAATAACTCGCCGATTTTGCTCTATTTCAATGTACATTTTTCATGATGCTTTCTTAACAAGCCTACTACATATTATTTCAGACATGTCCTTTCACAAATTGTTACAAATGTCGTCCATTTTGAAAGCCCAAGACGCTTCTACTAAAGGCTATCCAAGGAAAGGACAGAGACTTCCTTGCTTACTTCGAGCTCAATTAAATTCTTACAAATACCAAGGTTAGCTAGACATAACTCAATAAATACTTAATGAATAAGTAAATCAAGTACGAATTATCAACTTCGTATTATATATTAAAATTTAACCCTTAATAGGAGAAACCCTTTAAGAACCAATTTTCTCTCCATTGCTGGAACTAGAAGCTACGTCGCCCAATTGCCATCACTATATTGCCCAAAGATTTCAATATGAAACACCCACATTTTTCTGCCAAAAATGTCATATATCCCTTTTGAAAACAATTGTTCCTGAGGTTTTATTTGAGATATTCACATCTAATTCCACCGAATCGAAAGAAGGTTGTACTAACATCTGAGCTTACAATATCATCTTCTCATTCACTTCATTTGGAGTTACTTTAGACAAGCAACTAGCGTCCTCAAGATGTGGTATATACACTTTTTGAGTTCAAGGGAAAGTTTAACATCATTTACCCTCCTTGCAGGCGAACAACAACCCTACTACTTCCAACTTTCCTTCCCTGACACTAGAAATTAACATCAGAACCGATTGGGCATCTTACCTGGGTTGGCCTTATACGTTGATATAGTTGACAAGGTCTTGAAAGTTCTTGATGGAAATCCTTATGCTTAATTTTTACGAAGGCTAAAGGACTTACCTTCATTCGATGCCCTTAAAGTTTGAATCAGAAAACATGTGAAGCTTGATCAACGAATTCGCAATTCTCTTACTTCAGATGAAGTTGCTGTAATATGCATTGAAGGAAATAACAAAAATATTCCATTTGAGCGAGACATCATAATCGTATCACGCTCCGATAAAATACACCAAATAAAACACTACTTTTGATGTTATGACCCATTGAATTATCCATTTTATTTCCAAAAGGAGAGATTGGATGGAACCAAAATATACGAAGACGAAATGAAAGATCATCGAGCACATCTAGAGACACCATCTCCTCCGTACCTGACTTGATATGTAGAAAGGACATTTTTACCTCTGAGCAACAAGGTAGCACAGTAACATCAACTAATTTTACACTCTCATTATTAATGCTCCCTATTAATGACATTTAAACAAACCTTCTTTAATTTTACCTTTCCTAACTTTACGCTCATGTAGGTGTTCTTTGGGAGACCTCATCAAAAGTATCATGTCGAGAATACTATACGCACAAATTGCACATCCGAAGTAATAGATAATCGACGCTATTATTTATTAGAAAAATAATGCAACAATATTATGTTGACATGTACATAAAGTTGGAAACCACTGGACTTGACTACTATCGTAACCAGCAAAAAAATCAAAGTTGAGCTCTACCAAGGGTTGGTTGATAGCGTAATGTTAGGTGAAACTAGAGCTAGCAAGGTTGTTCAAAGTATTATTCTCCCTGCATCATTCATTGGTAGGCCTCAAGATATATGTCATCGATACCTTGATGCAATGGTTTTAGTTTAAAGATGTGGAAATCCCAAGTTATTCATCACAATGACTTGCAATCTTGAATGGAAAGAAATTGTGGAAAATCTTCATCCCAGTCAGTTGCCTCAGGATCGACCCGATCTGACCACAAGAGTTTTTTTAGATAAATTAAATGACCTAAAGGATCAAATTTTTAAGAAAGAAATATTTGGGAAGGTTGTTGCTCACGAATATGTCATAGAATTCCAAAAAAGGGGGTTGATACATGCACACATTTTAGTCATACTACAATAGGTATACAAACTAACTACTCCCGATCATTATGATAAATTTGTTTGCACAGAGATTCCTGATAATCATGAATATCCATTACTTCACGCATTGGTTATTAAGCACATGATGCACGGGCTCTGTGGAGATCTAAACAAGCATAACTCTTGCATGAAAAATGGAAACAACAAATTCCATTGCCCTCGCCAATTTGCTACAACTACCTCGCAAGGTCATGACTCATATCCTATTTAAAGGCAGCAAAATGATGGAAGACAAGTACGCGTGAGAAACAAGATGCCTGATAATATATGGGTTGTTCCTTAAAACCCATATCTCCTCAATAGATATAACTGTCATATTAATGTTGAAATATGTTCCGGGATAAAATGGTGAAGTAATACATTTACAAGTGGCATGATAAAGTTGTTGTTCATGTTTCGTTCGATGATAATGAGCCAACCATTATTGATGAGATCAAACAATTCCAAGATTCAAGATGGATATATATTCAATAAACTATTACGATCTAAAAAAAATCAAGCCATCGGTGATAAACCTTCGACTCCACTTACCAAAGAAAGATACTGTGACATATGGGAAGAACAAAAATTTACAAAATGTGCTTAATACACCGAACGTTGGCAAGACGATGCTAATAGAGTTCTTCAATCTGTGTTCCAGAGTCAGTGAAGTACGTAAATATCTCTATAGGGAATTCCTCGAGCATTACGTATGGGATGACAAATCACAAACTTCAGGTAAAGTGAAGAAAAACCTGACGTCATCAGTCATGTGAATGGTGAAAATTTTGCAAAGGGTTAATGTACTACTTAAGACTTATTTAAATCACGTGAGAGGTCCCACATCATTTTAACACCTTCTAACTTATGAAGCAATCACTTACTTGACATTTAAATAAGCTTCCCCAAAACGTGATCTATTTTAATTAGATGACAGCATCATTGATTGCCATTCTGTCATATCCACTTTCCAAATGCCTGAGGCATTGAGGAGATTGTTAAATATTATATTAGTTTATTATGATCCATCTGATGTTATAAAACAACAGGAACTGAACTTTGAGTTTTTTCAGAGACTTTAAAAGACTCCACCCACATTCTTTGTTTGCACAAAAAGATTACACATTTAATAACATCAACTTCTTTCTAAAATCAATGGGAAAATCGATTAAAGACTTTAACTTGCCTACCTATAGCACAAGCCAATTATTATCCAACAATAATAGCCCAAGAGAAATTATTGATGAACTAAATGTTGAGACACCGTAAGAAGACTACAATTTCAGTATGAGTTTAAATGCGGACCAAAAACATGCGTACTTGGTTATAATCGAAGGGTAATTGCTCAAAATTTAGGTTATTTATTCTTTGATGGACCGGGAGGAATTGGAAAGACATACCTTTATAGAGCGTTACTTGCTGACATTGAAAAGAGAGGTATGATTTCACTTGTAACAACAACATCAAGAGTCATTTCTTTATTATTGCCTCGAGGTCAAACTGCACATTCACGATTCAAAATACCAAGAGATTTGCTCTTGAAACTCTTGATAGGACATTAAAATATTTAATGGATAGTATTAAACCTTTTGGGCGTAAGGTTATTGTCTTCGATGGAGATTTCTGCCAGGTACTACCCGTAGTCCGTCTAGGGTCAAGACTGAAGACAATAAACGCAAGCCTCGTGATGTCACCGCTCTGGACTACAATGCAATGTTTACCTTTCGCAATAAATATGAGTGCAAGAAATTATTTGAACTTCAGCAATTTCTTTCTACGAATTGGCAATGGAACAGAAACATCAACCTATGATGATTTGATAAGTTTGCCTGATGTCCATAGGAAAAAGATCTCCTTGGACAGGCTCTCGTTGACGTTTCCTTCCCATCACTAAATATTAATTCCACCTTGCCAAAATTCTTGACAGATCGAGCCATCATTGAACAACAAATGATCATGTTGACACCCTCAATGATATGATAATCGAAAAATTTACAGGAGATTTAAAGATATTAAATAGCTTTGATGAAGCTGTGGATGACAAACAAAACTACTACCATGAAGAATACTTAAATTCTTTAATGCCAAATGGACTTCCCCCACACATGGAAACTTAAATGAACTTCTTCAATCATTCTTCTACGCAATATAAATCCTTATATTGGTTTATGTAATGAAAAAAAATGTTATACAAAGTTTCTTCTTATAATGTCATCCACGTGGAAATTTCAGTTAGCCATTATAAGGGAAGAAATGTCCCTTTTTCCATGCATTCCCATTTCCCTAGCCGAAAATGAGGGATACCCTTTCCAATTCAAGTGAAAACAATTTCCTATTCGTTTATGTTTCGTAATGACAATAAACAAAGCACATGGTCAAACAATTGCTAACGTTGGATTTAAATTAACAACAAACGTCTTCTCGCATGGCCAACTACATGTCTCTTCATCAAGAGTAACTTCAATGACAACCACAAAAGTGTTTCTCAACTCTGAAAATTCTCAAAAAAATAAAGTAACAAAAAATATTGTCTATAAAGAAGTTTTGTTGGCATCAAGGTAAAAAATATTTTAATCTCCCATGAATTCTTCATATTCATTAAATTTAATTCCCATATGTTATCTGCCTTTTTACCTAATACCTCTCCTCGTAGCTGAGTTTTCTTTTATTCATAAATCTTTACATGTTTCTCACATTATTACAATATAATATTCATATTTTGATCTTGTTTCAATAGGTCAAACACTGAATCATACGATGACATTACCTGAAGTCCCAATTGAGAAATATCAAATGATCAACAATCTCCAGCGACTTGAAATTCAGTGGCAACTCATTTGTCAAGTCATGTATAGAGGAACTATTGAGTCATACACAAATGAAAGAGGATATGGAAATATATTGAAAATAATCTTGATGGATGAGGTTCACTCTCTTTTATTTTTCTCATGTAAAAGTTTATTCAACATTATTCTACGTTTACTATATTTATTCAACCAAAATAAACACACAATGCTCTAATATACAAGAAGTTATATGGAATGATAATATAACAAGATTAGATGGACTCCTGCAAATTCAGAAACAATACTCCATTACTAATTGAATGGTAAAGGCAGTGAACGAGGCTTACTCTACCATTTACAACAAAATAGAGCTTTCGTTAAATAAATACTCTGAGGTCGTCAAACGTGATAACAACTTCATATTCCATTCATCATTCTACAACTTCATCTCCTTTGAGGACCTATCATCACAATCAGAGGACGATAATACATACGGTAAGTAATACTTTATGTATTTTCAGTCACTAACAATTCACCTCATCAAATTCACTTATTTCTTCTTTTCACACTACAGATGCGATCTCATTTATAATAAATGTGAAACCAATTAGGACAAATACAAAGGAGTCAAACTATGTGAAATTGCGAGATATAACACTGCAAGATACAAAGTGAGCCTTCTACATTACAAATTTTCTCTTTACTGCTACTTTTCTTAACGTTTACATCTAATTTTTATCATTAGCACCCTCTAATACTCAATACATTTACTTCTTCTATTTTTAACTTATGTTCTATTTTTTAACATACTATTTAATATTATTAATTCTTCTAACTCTCAAATTTCAGTAACTTAAATTTACTTTATGGATCGACTTAGTAGAGAATGAAGACCAATAATTAAGTGACTTGTCAACGGAATTTCCTATAATAGTTGTTTCTGAAGATAAAAGATCATCTTACGAAGGCTAATGATTTTATTTTTCATTCTTATACAATAACTACAACATTTACTAATCCAAAAAATTTTACTTTCTTTTTAACATGGGAGTATATCCCGAATAGTATCTCAAAGACTACGATTCAAATTGACCTAAATATCAATGAGTTTATGAAATTAAAAGAATGGTTCGATATTTTATTATTTTCATTGTAATTTAACTTCGTATGTTGTTACATTAATTTACACTAATACGATTCCAAGTTGTTTGTCTCCTTAACATCCCCACAAAAAGATAAATTTACTTCACCACCACAAAAATTCATAAAGAATGCTGAAAACGTTACTATTCGTGATGTTATCGATGAAATTCCATCAACTAAGGATGCAAGGATTCACTATCTTTTCAAGAAATTTTTTTGGTCTCTAAACCTTTCAATTAGATACTATAACCTAGTCGGATTTTTATTTTTTCAACAAAATCTATTTTGTTCATTCATCCCAATGATTATGGAAGTTAGAGACAAAGAAAAGCCATGGTACAATGCTTGCAGTATTTGGAACAAAAAGGCCACTGTTGCTAATGGAGTTACAACATGCTTAAATTGCTCTTCCTTATAGGCAAAATTCACCACGAGGTAAACTTAAACATTTCCAACACTTTCCAAAATAAATAATCTACTAAATATAAAAAAATATTGGACTCATTCTTCAACCAAACATAAGGTATTTACTTCAATCGGCAATCCAATATGAGTACAAAAGAGCATCTATCATGTTGTTTGATGCAACAGTATGTTTCATAGGTTGCTCAATTCCAAAATTCATCATCTAAAAAAACGGTACTACCATTCGTATTCAAAAATTATTTTCTCTTACATAACTTTTGTACATTCTATATTCATTCCATAAAGTTATTATTCATGAATGATAATTTCTACCGCATGGCATTATGCATTTCGATTACATTCGAAATTTATATAACTGCCTCGAAAAATTGTTCAAGTTCTACATCAAAGGCAAATCACTTAAAGATCCTAATCGAAAGCTTAGATGTTTTGTTGCGCATAAAGTAAAAGAAGTCATTGAACCATCCAACACTAATAAATGTCAAAAGAAAAAGATTTGATACTTCAGTTTTCATCTTATATCCTGATTAAGATGTATTACTATTCATCTCCACATGAATTTTCAAGCGTTAGATTCGTTGCTATGTATTTCATTATGAATTTTTGAACTTAAAATGCATTGCTCTCTACTCTTATTCATTACATTGCATATCAAGAATTTATTTTCGTCACAATCATTGTTTTGGATTTATGTTGTCATTATCAAATTGTCTACTTATAATGCATTTCTAACTAATTTATATCATCACGTTGAATATCCGGATTCACTCGCATGTGCAACACACGTGGGCATAGTATTATTAATAATTGAACTTGTTTGAATGTTGCTTCCAAAGTCAATTATATAGAGGAGGATATAAAGGTAAAAAGGGGGAGCGATATATAACCCTCTCATTGTCTTGCAAGAACTCATAATTAGTTATTCCACGAGGATCGCTCAAGGATGGTGGCTAAGAGGATAAAGAACATGCAAAATAATATAGGGACAACTACATAGGGAGACCAAACACCATTAAATCAACAAGTAAATGTTTATGTGATGTTGAGGTTTGAGTTTTAGTAGGATGTTTTACATAAACACTATTAAGTTGTGAAGGGTTGAAAGTAAGAAATATTTTTGGCGATTATACTGGAGTTTATGTTTATGTTTATGTTTATGTTTATTGGATGTGTTAGAACTATCATATTCTGTAAAATTATTTTGATGGGAAAGTGTATAGGACAGTATACGAGAATCTGCCTTGGAGTTAATGGGCATTAAAGGAGAGGGGATGCATCTCATTCAATCATTAAATGAGAACACAATCTACATATTGCAGGGCAAGGCATAGGTTAGCTGATGGTACAGTGTGTTGCTTGTTTGGATGGGATTGGTACTTATATATCACTAACGATAATGATCGGATTCAGCCATAGGCTTTGTTTTCCTCTCGAGCATGTGTCTCTCGAGGGGTTAAAAAAGGTTGAAACAATGTGCCTATCTCTTACTTATTTTGTGGTTGGGAGTGGGACCCAATGAAGCCTTGTTCTATATCCTCCAAACAAACCCTTGAGAGATACCAAGTTGGCTCTCGAGCTTTACCTAAAATGAGATCCAAGATAATATACAAAATAAAACGCTAATAAAAAATTTGTACTTAGTCCCTTTATAAGTGTGTAAGGTAAGAATTTTGTATTCTCTAGGAGTTGGGAAACATGTGGGCTTTAATGTCATTACATGAATGTGCATCGAGTAATATAGTTGGTTCTTGCTTGATAATGTTCTTCACATGATATTTGGCTGTCTTTAATGAGACTATGATGACCATTTTTCCTCGGATGACCTTCTAGAGTTTGTAATGCATGGTTGAGTCATCAAGAGTTGCTAGAGATGTCTATAATATTTTATGCATTTTCTCCGTTATTACCTCTTAATAGTTTGACTTTAGGGATTACTCTTCCACACAATAATATTATCCACAATTCACTTTTGAATAGTGCAAATGTTTTTCAAGCGCTCAAGTCTCTCTCTCTCTCTCTCTCCGTGTGTGTGTGTGTGTAAGAGCAAGTGTGTTGTGTATGTCACTATCCCTAAAATTACATATCTAATAAATTTTTTAAAGGATCTCACTATCCCGAGAATGGTTAACGTCACAAACACAATGTATTTCTTCTATTTATAATTTGCCTCAATGAATGAAAATCATCTTTAAAAGTCCATAATTTTATGATATAAATTCCATTTGATAATATACATGTGTATATATACACACACACACGTTTGATTATATATATATATATATATATATACCATTTGTATATATATTACATTTCTTCTAGATCATTTCAAGCATGATGTGAGTTTGACTTTGAAAAACTAGATTAACAATAATCTATTAATAATGTTCATCTAAATACTGAGTTTCTTAAAGGATTCAGGAGACCATGAAGATGCAGGACATAAATACTGAGTTCTTTTAGAAGGAAGTGGCGGCACAAATGCCATTAAAATTTACAATCTAGAGTAATGATATTGAAAGAAAAATACAATGTGAGATCGATGTCACTCTTTTTTCAATACAATGTTAGAAAATCTAGTTATGGGGGTTTGATCGTAAACTATTTATGGGGTAATTGATATCTTTGGTATGGTGAATTGAAGCTCGATTTTCATATTTGTAGAAATCTAATTAGGAAAGGGAAGGACATGGGATGAATGTTGGAAGAGAAAAACTTCAAATGGGTGAATGAAGTGCACTCCATGGATTCTTTGAATATTTTATTAAGGGTGTGTAGATTATTCCCGCAGATACAATTTATATATTGCAATTAAAAATTAAGCCAAAGAGTTTTACGAAGAATTTGAAAAATCAAAATCAAATTTTATTTTAGTTTATACTCAAAAAAAGTTGTTGCCGCATGCGAATATCGTAAATATGAACTGTATGCTTTGGAATCCAAAAATTTATTGTACAATAAAAATAAATAATATTACTTCAATTATAAAATCGGAAGTAGACGATCATCGGGTTGAGCCGCGTACTAGGTCACTCTATATAAGAAGTTTTAAGGTTCAACTCAAGAATTGTTTACTATAGATTTTATAAAAAAAATTGAGGTAATATTGTTTATGTAACACCCCGTATTTTTGGAAATATTTAAATTACACATAATTTAATTAATTTGAGAAATTAAATTAAATAAATAAATATTAATAAGTGAATATTGGATTAATATTGATGTGTTATTATATTTACTTGTATGATAAGCAAACAAAATTGTATTATTTTATATTACGTTGTATGTGGCTAAAAGCGACGTTGTATGTGATTTAAAACTTCTCAAGCAGAATTTCGAGGAAACTGTGAGTAATTTAATAGTAAGGTGGAGAGAGAAAGCAACCACCATGACCAACTGGCCTTCTGAAGAAGAGCAAGTCAGTATTGTGAAGAAAAACTTCTTACCCCAGGTCTGAGCGATGATGCGAGGACAGTATTGCCCCCATTTCCAAGCCTTTCGGGAAGAAAGAGTGGAGATCGAAGAAAGTCTTGCCAAGACAGAAGTTGAGCTAAAGAAAGTATTCGGATAGTACACTCCGACAAAATATAATAAGCTTGCTACAGCTTCTACCATCAATGACATCTCACAGCCCGCTACTTCAAGGGCACTAGAAAGCCGTGCCAACCCAGTCAGAAAAGAATACACTGAGCTTCATACTCCCCTCTCTAAAGTCTACTAATATCTTTTGAACCCAAATCTCATTAAGCTATTGGACCCTCACCTATCGAATGGAAATTTCAGATGGAATTTGGGCATGGGTTGGATTGAGATAGGTTTCTTGTCTAGAATAAAATATAATCATGATATAAAAATAAGTAAGTAACTAATTATAGATTTGGGAGTCGGATTTAGAGTCGAAGAATATAGGCTAGTGTTATGAGTGACATATACGGTTAACCAGTTTTTAATTTATATATATGGTATAGAAACTGTATTTATATGTATGAATATACCTGTGTGATTGATATATCCATGCTCACTCACACTTATCACACACCACTAGTAGATGATCCATGCTTAGGTTCACTACCATACACTCACTTATAGATACTCACACATCACTCACTCTCACATAACCATGCTTAGTGTAATCTTCATGCACCGTGCTAGATTTACTTTTCATAATACTTGTACATTCTTCCTTATTAGTATAGTGCTCATCATGCCAAATAACAATACTCTCTCCATAATATATTAATCAAGAAACATACATTTTGAGCATTACATCACCAAAGCGCATGGCTATTGACAAAAATTTTGTCCCGTACTAAGGGGTCACTTTTTGATAGGTGCTAATCCGGAAGGTCGCAGTTAGCCTAAGTAATATGACTCTCACCTTCCATTGACCAAGTACTTTCGACGTATATCGAACGGTTCCCCCCGCATCGTACCTCTTGACCTAAGTCATGATAGGAGGTATATAGCAGGGAACTCATTCACGTACGTCGAGTATATCGAATTCTCTCTCACACGTATTGTCCCCACGAGGTATATAGTGAGGCAATTAACGTACACTCAAGTATACCAAATGGCTTGTCACACGTACTGATTGCCCTCAAAAGCAAGACGTATATCGTGGAAGTCATGCCAAAGGGGGGGAACCTTTCCACAAACCCAATAAATGCATACCTCATATAGGACTCAAACTTAAGGCACTCATATTTAGTTACTACCCGAAACTCTGTCGAAATGACGGGTCGACATGTCGCTCAAATTTTCATGCGATTTCGTCTTTTTTCAAAATGGGAGCCTGACCATGAGACTAGCAACAAGTCACACCTTGTTTTACATATTTTTGTTCGAGATTTCTTTTGCATTTAGGTAAACTTAACACAAGACCAAACATAATAATAATAATAATAATAATAATAATAATAATAATAATAATAATAATAATAATAATAATAATAATAATAATAATAATAATAATAATAATAATAATAATAATAATAATAATAGAGAATTAAGGTAAAGGTCATGTTCCTTCCTATATTTGGATTTTTAGGACAATGTTTTTCGAGTTTATAAATCTAGTCCTTGTGGTACAACATCATTTATAAATCTAGTCCCTGTGGTACAATACCCTTTATTTTTTTGGTCCGTGAGAGCGACACCATTTTTCACAATTTTTCTTGGTGTTTTTAGTACAGGGACTAAATTTATAAAATTATATGGAGTGTCATATTTTTATACACTTTAAGCATTATAAGGACCGTTTCCCAAAACCCCCTAATAATAATAATAATCATGTTGACACTCTTCTCTCGTTTTTCCCTCCTTCCTTACCAAAAGTGTCGAAAACATTCCCCCCCCCCACCCCCACCCCCACCCCCACCCCACCCTTTTCAAATACCAAAAAAAAAATATTTTTCCTCCTTTTATCAAAAATATCAAAAATATTGTCCTTACCTTTCAAAAAATTTGTCAAAAACATTTTCCTCTTTTCCAAAAAAACAAGATCCGTCATTTTCTCTGTGAAAAATAAATTCAATTGTTTCCCTCTCAAAGTCGATTGCATATTCGACCCTTGGCCTGGCTCCCTATTAGCTTCGGTCTTACATAGAACCGCCCCGAAGCTCCGTCAAGTATCCCGTTACTTCCTCTAAGTCCGGAATCCACCTTCACCAACTCTCCATAGAGAACGCAGACCAAGTACCGAATATGTAGCCTGATTTGATGACCGTCCTAGTCCAACTTAACACCAAGATTGACAACCTTGCAGCCAAGGTTCATGAGACGCAGCGAAACTGAATCCCTATTCTCGAAGAGCCCGAGGTTCTCCTCCCTCGCGATATAGGTCCACCCTCACCTAAGCCTATTTGGGTCCCAGAAGAATATCAGCACGCTCCACGAGCCCCTCCTGCCAATGAGCCAACGCCAGCTCAGCTCCATATGCCGAATCTTGCCCCGCCAGGGGCTAACTTTCCAGTAGCCGTCGATTCGAAGTAAGAAGAGTTGAAAAAGGTCAAGGAGAACCTTAAGATTTTGACCAAAAAGTTTGACCAAGTCCAAATATCTAAGAACTACATGGATTGCACCCATATGTCTGCCTACCCTAAAGCAAGGATGCCGAAAAAATTAAAAATGCCCAACATTGAGAAGTTTGGGGGTAGCGGGACCCCAATTGTCCATCTCCGAAGTTACCACTGAGCCATGACTCTCCCAGGTGCCTCTGAAGAAACAATGGCCCAGATGTTCCAACAGACGTTGAAGGACAGCGCTCTTCGCTGGTTCCTATCCCTTGAGGAATCCAAAATTCGCAGTTGGGAGGATGTTGCCCGTGAATTCATGTCGCGGTACAAGTACAACGAGGAGTTGGAGGTTACACGCCGTGATTTAAAACTTCTCAAGCAGAATTTCGAGGAAACTGTCAGTAATTTAATAGTAAGGTGGAGAGAGAAAACAACCACCATGACCAACTGGCCTTCTGAAGAGGAGCAAGTCAGTATTATGAAGAAAAACTTCTTACCCCATGTCTGAGCGATGATGCGAGGACAGTATTACCCCCATTTTCGAGCCTTCCGGGAAGCAAGAGTGGAGATCGAAGACAGTCTTGCCAAGGCATAAGTTGAGCTAAAGAAAGTATCCAGATAGTTCACCCCGAGAAAATATAATAAGCCTGCTACAGTTCCAACCATCAATAACATCTCATAGCCCGCTACTTCATGGGCACCAGAAAGTCGGGCCAACCCAGTCAGAAAAGAATACACTGAGCTTCATACTCCCCTCTCTAAAGTCTACTAAAGATCTTTTGAGACAAAATCTCATTAAGCCATTAGACCCTCACCTATTACCAAACCCATTTCTCAAAAATTTCAAACCCGACACCCATTGCGATTTCCATCAAAATGTCGGTCATACCATTGATTAGTGCTTTCATCTCAGGAATGTAATCTAAGGTCTGATTGACCAGGGTATCATCGCCCCACCAGCCAATCTTAAACCCAACACCACCCACAATCCACTCCCAAATCATGCGAATGCTATCTTCCTAGAAAATGACCCGAAATTTGACTTGTCTACCTAGATTGTACCTAGTAAATCGTTCATCATACCCGTATATTAACCTAAACCCCTCAAAATTTTCCCATCATTTCTCCCTCACCCTACTTGTTTTGCCGATTCGGCCCTGTCACTTCTTACAAGAGCATGTATTGTCTTCCGTACCCGTTCCGAAGGGAAAGATATGGAATTGCAAGCAGTACTAAATCAGCTCCTAGAGTTTGGGATGAAATTGCCCTCAGAAATGACCATCGACTACCAAAAGTCCAGCACATTGTTCATGAAAGCACAAAAGTGGGCTCGAGAGTCAGATAATTAGGTGATACCCGCCGACGAAGTCAGTTTAGATGATGTCGTCCAGATTATGGCAGACTTCTTCCGACAGACCGGTGAAATTTACAGTATGTCTGAGCTACTCTATGCTTTGAAACTACAAGGGAGGTTGGTCCCTTAGCTTTTGCATCTCCACGTTGAGTGGGAGGATACATCTGAAGAGGCCGTAGAGGTTGTAGAATGTATTGACCCCTCGTGGAAGGATGACATTGTTGCCACCAGATGGGGGGACGAATTTGATAGTTCAGATGAAGACCAAATCCCAAAAAGGACTAGCCTGGTGATCAATGTATGTGGGATGATATCGTTTGAAGATATGCTAGAGGCGATCAACAAAGTGGCCAAACATCCCGAGATAGATGAAGAAATAGAGTTTCTATTTTTTGCCTCTTCTGTCAACCATATGACTAGATCTGGGAGGCACTACCAGAGTCCGAACCCTCAATCAGCAGCGATGGATAAAGGAAAAGGTGTTGTCGAGAAACTCCCCAAGTCGGAAATGACCATAGAGGAGAGCAAAATTCTCGACCAATTAAAGAAAACTCAGGTAAACATCACTTTGTGGGGACTTTTTACGACTTCCTAGTTGCACCAAAATGCCTTGATTAAATTGCTTACCGAACCCATAGTCCCTCCTTCCACGACACTAAAAGAAGATGTGAACTTGGTCGGGTCCCTAACCACTACTAGAATTCTCTCATTCTCAGAGGATGAAATCCCAAAGTTTGGTTCAAATCACAATTATGCTCTCAATATCTCTATCGAGATGATGGGGAAGACAGTCCTGCTTTCGCTCATCGACAATGGATCAACACTTAATGTTTTCCCGTTAAGGACCCGTAACTGCTTAGGTTTGAAAGTAATCAACCTTGCTCCAACTTCGGTCGCGGTGCGTGCTTATGACAATACTCATTGAGAGGTAATGGAGTCAGTAAATCTTACAATAGGGGCTAGCCCTATAAATCCCGTTACTGAATTCAAAGTCATCGACATATTATCTTGTTTTAATCTACTGCTCGATCGCCCATAGCTTCACAACATCGAAGGGGTGTCTTCCTCTCTCCATCAGAAACTGAAATTCTTCGCCAAGGGACAGGTCATCACCATCTTCGGCGATGATGATAACACTGAGAATGCGAGCACCAGTATCCTAGTACTAGAGATACAACATGGGGTGAATGATATGCTTCTGTCTAGTTTTCGAGTCGAATCACTTCCACTTACAGTATGGGATGATTTCAAAGATAGAGTATGTCCAGCATACAATCCTCACAGTAATGTCAACGTGATACAGATGTTCAAGAATATGCACTTCATGCCCGGACTGGGGCTGGGACGACGATAACGGGGGAAACTGGAGCCTATAGTGCTGAAGAAAGCCTTTCCTCCATGTGTCTTGGGCTATCAACCATCATCAGAAGAACTCAGAATGCTACGCCAACCCCGGATAAAGAGAAGTTTAGAAAGTGCCAAGAATGTTTCAAGAGATTCCTCGAATGGGAGATTCGTCAAGGAGGGTGAAGAATTTTACTTTTGTGGCTTTCTCTCATCGCGATATGATCATATGGATAAGAAGATGAAGTCGGTGATTGAGATCTTCTTCCAAGACAGTTACTCATGGGCCGAAAGTTTCTAGCATCATGCACAACCACTCATTGAGAATACTACAGCTATTATCGAGATTTTCGAAGGAAGTGACTGCGAAGACTCATTCAATTTGCAGATAATGGGGACACTCTGCATTATCCACTCAAACGCTACATCTACAGATCCATCCATCCTAATTAACGCTGTTAATGCACCCCCTCCTCAACTGGAATGATGTATCAGTTCCACCTGCTGAGATGCAACCCAACCCAGATGTTTATCTCATTTCTTCTTATTTTGTTGTTCCTCCTTATTCTGATCACAATGTAATCGAGACCTCCTTTGTTGAGGTTCTCAACAGTGTTTTTCCCAAGAATTACATTAACTTTCTTGAGTCTAATCAAACTCTTGATGATGATGATTTTGCAAATGAATAATTCTTAACTGATATTAATAAGGTTAATAACAAACAACATAATTGAGTTCAAATTAATAAAGATGAAATTGGTGTTATAAATCTCGGTACTAGTATCCAACTGTGCGAGATTAGGATAAGGTCCACCTTGACGAGCATAAGAGCGCGTAACTCGAAGAACTGCTGAAGGAATTTATGGACGTCTTCGTACGGTTGTACGAGAACATGCCCGGTATTAATCCCGAGATTTCCCTATATGATAATTCCAACTCTCCCAGAATGTAAATTGGTCAAACAGAAATTATCAAAGCTTCACACCGAATGGTCGCTCAAGGTTAGAGAAGGTGTGGTCAAACAGTTGAACATAGGCTTCATCCGGGTGATCGAATATCCCACAAGGTTAGACAACATTGTACCTGTGCCAAAATCTGGAGGAAAGGTTCGCATGTGCATTGATTGTCGAGATTTGAACAAGGCCTCTCCAAAATATAATTACCCGCTGCCCAATATCGACATGATTGTGGACAAAATGGCTAGTCACGCTCTCAAATCATTCGTTGATGGGTTTATCGGATACAATCAGATCAAGATGCACCCTGAGCATCAAGAAAAAATCACATTCATCACCTCTTAGGGAACCTTCTGTTACACAGTTATGCCATTCGGTCTAAAAAATGCAGGGACTACCTACTAAAGGGACGCCACAACTATCTTGCATAACCTGATACACAAAGAAGTCAAGGTCTACATGGATAATATGATTATCAAATCTAATACTCGGGAAGGTCATGTTACCACTCTTCGAAATTTCTTTTAACGACTGTAGTAATACTAAATGAGAATTAATACACAGAAATGTGTTTTTGGCATTACCAAAGGAAAGATTTTAGGATTCATGGTTAGCGAGAAAGGGATTGAAGCAGATCCTGACATACTGAAAGCCATACTCGAAATGCCACCACCCTGAACGGAGAAGGAAGTTCGGTAATTCTTGGGATAATTACAGTATATCAGTCGGTTCATCAGCCAGTTGACGTTCATTTGTGAACCCATCTTCAAAATCCTCTGCAAGGATTCAACCAAAATCTAGAATGAAGCTTATCAGGAAGCCTTTGATCGAATCAATCAGTATCTAACTCGAGCTCCCGTACTCATGCCACCGCAGCCTGGTCTCCCACTAATTCTATACTTGATCATAACAGACACCGCAGTTGGGGATTTACTAGCCCAATACATTGAAGAATCCCGCAAATAGAGGGTCATCTACTACGCCAGTCGCAAATTAGTCGGTTATGAAGTCAATTACAATGTCTAGGAGAAAGCATGTGTTGCCCTTGCCTGGGTCACCCAAACATTATGACACTACATGCTCGCTTTCCCCATTAGACTTGTATCCTGAATGGATCCTATCAAATACCTGCTCGAGAAACCTGCCTTGTCTAAATGAATGGCCCGATGGTTAATGATGCTAGCCGAGTTCGATATTGTGTATGTCACGCAAAAATCCATGAAAGGGAGAGCTAACTATGATTACCTTGCTAATTACCCCATGGAAGAAACCGATGTTTGGATCTTCGAATTACCATATCAAGATATCCTTCGCACCTCTCAGGAAGATCTCCGATGGCAAATGTTCTTTGACGACGCTGCCAACAAGTAAGGATACGACATTGGGAAACTCTTGATTGCCCTTGATGACTCTCACACTCCCATTTCCATCAAATTAGATTTTCCCTGGATCAACAATATGAACGAATACGAGGCATGCAAAGTAGGCCTCAAAGTATCTCTCAAGAAAGGAATTCGATGCTTAGATGTCTACGGGGATTTAACCCTCATCATCAGTCAGGTCCTTAGAAGATGGAAAGTCAAAGACGAAAAACTCCTACCCTTACACGCCCACCTAGAAGAGCTGGCCTCCCAATTCCAAGATATCACCTTCCACTACTTACCCCGAGGAAGAAACATCTTAGCCAATGCCCTTTCCACCTTAACCTCCATGGTAGACATGCCCAAAGGAATAAAGATGGCCCCTTTCCGAGTTCAAAAACAAGCAAAATTGACCCACTATTACCATATTGAGATCGTCACAGAAGAGGACTCCAATATGACTGATTACTGGTATTACGACATTTGGCGCCTTCTCAAGCACGATAGGTACCCCCATGATTCCAACAAGAAAGACCAGGCAACCCTCCGCAAGCCGGTTGCCCAGTACATTGTCAACGATAAAGCATTGTTCAAGAGAAACTTCGATGGAACCCATTTACACTACATCGCAGGGGCTGACATTAAAGAAATGATGTAGAATATCCACAGTGGGAATGCGGACCCCACATGAGTGGTCATATGCTCGCCAAGAAGATTATCTCCGACAGGGTTATTATTGGACTAACATGGTTCAAGATTGTATCGCCTATATTCGGAGATGCCTTCAATGCGAACAGTTTTCCAATCTCCATCACTTGCCTCCGCGGTAATTATACAACACAACCTCTCCCCGGTCGTTCTCCACATGGGGAATCGATATCATAGGGAAAGTTACACCCAAAGCCTCCAATGGGCACGAGCTCATCCTAGTTGCCATCGATTACTTAACTAAATGGGTCGAAGTTGATTCATACGCAGTACTAAATGCCAAAGAGGTAGCCAAGTTCATCCGAAAGAATATTATATGTCGATATGAGGTCCCACACGAGTTAATGTTAAATAACGGGTTATATTTTAAGCAGAAGTCACAGAATTGGTCAAAGAGTACGGGATTCAAAGATGCAAATCTTCTCCCTACTGACCACAAACCAACAGTGCAGTTGAAGCCATTAATAAGAACCTTAAAGCAATCATCAGCAAGATGACCGAGAGTTGTCAAGATTGGGCCGATCGGATCCCTTACGCCCTCTGGGCCTACCTCACTTCAGTTCGGACATCTACTGGGGCTACCCCTTACTCTCTCATATAACGCATGGAAGTAGTCCCACCCATTGAACTACAAATACCTTCACTACGCATCTTGCTTGAAATCAAGGTCAACGACGAATACTGGCATAAGAGCCGTCTTGAGGAGTTTCCTCTCTCAGACGAAAGGAGGCTAGAGGCTCTATATCATATACAGGGGTACCATGACCGAATAGCGTGATTTTTCAACAGGATAGTTAAGGACCGTGGTGTCCGAGAAGGGGATATATCCCTCAAAAAAATCATATAACTCGTCTGGGACCCCACAGGGAAAATCAAGCCAAACTGGATTGGACCCTATATCGTGAAGAAGATCATGTCCAGTGGTGCCTCTATGCTCACTGACCTCGACGAAGAAGAAATGGCCCTACCAGTTAACCTAGACCGTCTCAAGAAATTTTAACCCTAGTCCTAAATGTTGGCGGGCTACGACTCCTCTCATTTGTCTTCTATTCTAAAAAAAATCTCCATTTCTCTCTACTCAGAACTACGTGGGGCTTGATCCTATATAAATATTTTTACTTTGAGACTTAAAAAAGTTTAAACTCCTATAGGTACGTAGGCAGCTCATACGCTTTACATGGGCACGGTTCTCTTCTTTTTCACAAAATGCTATTCTTTTATTACCCCCGAGAACGACAATTCATTTTATCATTTACATGAACAAAATAAGTATGTATACCTTAGCTATTACTATAGATAATTCGAAAATAAAACTCATCAAGATGCACAATAATATAATTAAAATCCTTTTTTATTCCATTATGGGAAAAGTCAGTACGATTACACGAAATATCAGCGTAGGGAGTCAAACAACTTTCCCCACCAACCAAACTGTCCCAAACTCCTCCTAAACAAACTAAAAAAACCTTACTAATTTATTCCCACCTACCAACAATAACCAAACACATCCCAATCATACAAAAGCTCCACAAGTATCACCAGCTTCACAAAAGACCCTACCCGCAACTACTAGAGGAACCAACTCTATCATCATATGCATCTTCGGGACCCCAAACTTCCCGTGCTTGGATAGTATACCAAAGTCACTCCATGGAACAATAGGCCCAGATCATCCTAGAGAAAACCACTACGACCCCCTTCATAGTGTTAAACATGACAAACCATCTTTGTCCAGTCTCTTCTGCTAAGATCATAGCCAATATCCTCTTCCATGGCCATTTCATATAACCCCCAAAAACATGGCAAATCCTACCAACAGTTTGAAAAGGACGAGTCGATGGTCGACGATTCTCCCACAGAGAGCCCAATCACATGCACAAGCCTTCAGTCAAATCCTCTACGGGAAACAAATCCAAGGTACGAGAAGGCCTAATTTGCTCCCATCTGACTTGACGCAGGAGCCACCAGGGGATATAGAAGGAGGTCTGTCGAAGGCCAACTAACCAAACGTACCGGTATTCCCCAAGTTCCAAAATGGGCTGCAACTTCACCCACCAGGGCACCGACCAGCACAGGCATCGAGCTCCCTGCTCCACAAACTAGTTTACCCAGTTCTCGATGTTTGGGCCAAAGCTGATAAAATAACAAGTGAAGAAATTCAGCACAACTGCCAAGGGATATTCGGGGGGGACTGCCAAACGAAATCTCTCGGCTAGCCACATGAACAGCATAATCGGGCTTCCTCTCAAAAAATCAAAATGGCCTTCCTGCCAAGCATCTAGACCGTTCAAGGTCTCCGCCAGTATCACCGAAGAAGGATTCCGACAATATGATATTCATGCTGCAATGGCAACTAGTTGAGGGTCCACCATCAAGTCCCCCGTCACCAGCAAGAGCCTCGAAGTTAGTTCCAAAGCAGTAGCTCTAGCAAAACCAACATCATTATAGTCTGTTCAACACACTAGAAGGCGACAAGCCCCACTTTACAATCAAACTTTCTATCCCCTAATCTATATACCAACTACGCCATCAGGACCTACCTATATTCAAAAAATTCTTAAAAAATTCATTTTCCCTACTTTTTCTCAAAATAAATCCCTTCAAAAGGGAAGCACTTTTTCAACCAAGCCTCCGAGGCCATCTTCTACTCAAATACATTCAAAAAAATTCCAAAAAACACATTTTTTCTACTCTTTCTCAAAGCAAAAGCTCAGCAACAAATTAAAGTACATGTAGAGTAAGCCACTAATTTAAGATAATCAAGAAAAATATGCATCTTTTTTTGCCTTTTTTGAGTCTCTTTCCAGGTGTAAGGCCGCTACATCAAGCATGCAAATGCCAAGCTCCCACAGTCAACGATAAACCTGCAAAAAAATCCTAAAGGAAAAGAACCCGAATTGGATGTCACCTCATCTACCCACAACGCCCTCTCCTAGGTACCAGAAGTACCCAAACTCATGCGCCATCAACCGATGTATCTGTGCATGCTCAACCGTCACTCCTGTATCCCGGGAAGCCCTCCCTCAAGGTCACCTACATACTCAATAAAGAGTCAGCAATCCTACCCAACGCCGCCTGCCCTGCCTCTGGCTTCACCCTCAACAAACGATCCACCTCTATCTAAAAACCCTCGCAATTAATCCCCATCAGCTGCTGAACCCATATCGATCGGCACCTACATTTTTTCCTTCCAAAGGCAGCCAAGAAGACCGTGCCACTGCAGATTGGCAATTCCTGCCATCCTCCAATCGGCAATACCCCTCAAATTTCTGCCAAAAAATATTAAAAATTTCCTAAAATTGCTAAATGAATATTATAATATTCCTTCACCAAATAAACCATTTTTAAAGTCCCAAATCCCCATACGGATTAATACCACATTTTATCTCCATCTTAAAACCCTAAAAATTAGCGCGTCCACTACAACCATCCAGCGAAATCTCAAAAAAACTTCATCTTCGACAGAAATCAAATGCTTCCTCAGTGGAGCTACCCATCTACCCAGCAGGAATTCCCAAATTCGACTTTTTCCCAAAAAAATCCAAAATTTCCCCAAAAAGAGTTAGAAGCCTTAATCGGGCGTCTCTCCCCAGCAACTCATTCCCCAGCGGAATCCCAAAAGCTCAAGTTATCAAGTGTCTCCCCAAGTGGAATTTCCAGACTAAGCTCATCTCAAAAAAGGCATAATCCCCAGACAGATGTCTCTCAAAAAAAGAAAATTATAAATTCCCCAAGAGAGCTATCCCCCACTTAAAATCCTCATAATTGACCTCGAACCTCAGAATTGGTCACTCTTTTCTAAGGTCCTCAGAATTGACCTCGACCCTCATAATTGGTCGCTTCAACTTAAGGTCCTCAGAATTGACCTCGACCTACAGAATTGGTCTCCCCCTACTTAAGGTCCTTATAATTGACCTCGACCCTCAGAATTGGTCCCTCCCCACTAAAGGTCCTCAGAAATGACCTTGACCCTCAAAATTGGTTACTCCCACTTAAGGTCTTTCATAATTGACCTCGACCCTCAGAATTGGTCGCTCCCTACTTAAGCTCCTCATAATTGATCTTGATCCTCAGAATTGGTTTCTCCCACTTTAGTTCCTCATAATTGACCTCGGCCCTCAGATTCGGTTATCCCCAGCATTACCTTAGGTCCTCAGAATCGACCTCTTCCCCAAAACATCATATGGTGACTATTCAACGACTTTCACTTGTTCCAAGCTCACCCATCGAGGGGATCTGTAAACACCACATTCCAGGACCCCCTAACTTTCTCCTTAGGACCCTAGCACCTGCCTACTTCACTACAAACCCTAGGTAGTACTCCGAGTACTGATCTAGAGGTCATCGGATGCTTTTGGGCCCCGTTTGACTCCAACTCTATCGTCAAAGTGAAAGCTCAATGCATCTTTGAATGTCTTTAAATTCTCTTTCCAACGGTCTATCCCGTGCGCAAATTAGCATAATGGTTCAGACGAACGGCCCATTTTACTATCGAAAATGGATCTGAAGGCCACCAGGAGCTCCCGGACCCCGATATGACCCCAACTTCACCATCGGAGAGAAATATTAATGAATCCTCGGAGGCACTGAAACCCTTTTCCAACGATCCACCTCGTGCACGAAACGGCATAACGGTTTGAACGAACGATCCTTTTTCCCCTGAAAATTGATCCGGAGGCCACCGGGCGCTCCCGGGCTCCATTTGACCAAGGCCAACTCTTCAGCTCGAACGAGACTGAATGAATATGTTAAGGGAACTAAATATCCTTTCCAACGGTCAGCCAGTGCGACAATCAGCTTTACGATATGGACGAACGACCCGTTTTACTCTAAAAGGTCATCAGGTGCTTTCAGGCGTCGTTTGACCAAAGTCAACTCTCCGATCCAAGAGAAGCTCTTTGGAACGTCTAAATGCCTCACATAACCTTTCCAAAGGTCCACCCCATTCGCAATTCTGACTTACGGTTTGGACGAATGATCCATTACCGCCCAATGATCTCCTGTCCAAATGACTAGCGGGCGCTTCCGAACCCTGTTTAACCTAAAGTCTACTCCCGGACCCAGGAGCGGTTCAAAGGACTCTTGAAGGTATGTGAATTACCTTTCTGATGGTATGCCAATGCGATTTGGACTTATAGATTGCGTTCTACAACCCTTTTCCGCAAAAATCTGCACAAGACTGTTGATTGACAGGTCTATTTTCTTGATATCGACAGTGTGTCTAAGGTCACCTGATGATAGGTAGGGCTAGGGATATGTCGATTGGCAGTCCCCCTACCCTATATAAGGAGGGCATGAGCTCACTTCCAAGATACGCCTCAGATCCATCAATATCAATGATCTCAGCAACATTCTTCTACAATCAGTGAAGTTTCCTTGTGTGAAATTCCTTTCCACCTTTCATTCCCATCATTTTCATACCCAATTTAGAAAAAATCTCCTTCTCTCTCATCCAACATTCATCCCAACTTGCAAGGAAACTCATCAAGATCAAGCCTCAAGTCTCCAAAGAAGGTCCAAACATCCTTCTCTCTTTAAATTCCTTATTTTCACATTAGTTATATAAATTCTCAAGTTAGCTCTTACTTTAGATCATACACATTAACATTTCATCCTTTATAAGTTATATTGCACATACTTTATTTTCTCTAAAAAAAAACAAAGTAAAGAAAATGAGGGTTACACCTATAAATTCCGACGGGATTCTTCATCATATTTTCTCAAAACTAAAAAATATATATTTTCTACATACACACATATAATAAAACCCAACCTTATGCCGTATATGAACTACGTGGACTTTGATGCCTTTATAGGCCATACAGGCGTTTCAGGCTAAAACCCGAGACTCGAGTCCGATTTTTCTATTTTCATATTTTTCATACATTACTCATACATACCATACTTGTGATTCATACTTACATCTTATCTAACAAATATTATCGTTCCATTATAGAGATCATTATCTCGATAAGCACATACATCATATTTTCTAATTATTATTTTGGGAACATTCCTTTGGATGACCTCACTCTATCTTTTCCATGATATGAGTCGAATGATTCCGATCTCCATTTATATATACATATGCACACATTTCACAGAGAAATTAAGGGAAATAGTAACATAAGCCCATAAGAGACTGAAAGGGCGGAATGGGTGCCTAACACCTTCCCATTCCGTAACTTATCTCCCGAACCGCTGAACTATTGGTTTCGTAAGCATCACATTGTCTTTAATGCCGCTCTCTCGAGGCAACAACATGTTCTTTTGCACGTTTTGTACAAAATAGGTTGGTGACTGCATCTCTTTACATCACCCCTTATCGACGACGGCCGAAGTGTTCTTAGAAAAGGGGCGTGAGACCTTATCTCCCTCTCCAATTCGTGCGTGCGCGAGCGTCAAACCCCGAGACGGAGGAAAACGCCATGGAGGGGTGGCCATAATGTCCTCATAACTAGCATAGTTTTTTAGCTCCTTGTCCATATATATACAAGTAAATAATAATATGGCAAAAACAAGTTCACGATTGTCTACAGAAAGCAAATGATTGTCTACGAAAAACTTTAAATAATATGGGTTCCTGTCAAATTTTTTTATTATAATGAACATATTCATAATTCGCGGTGATTTCTCAATATAGTTGATAACAATGAAACACAAATCAATCAAAACACAGTAAACATTATTTTACTAACAAGATTCATAATTGATAACAACGAATCACAAATCAATTAAAATTACCTCATAAACAAACGGGGAATTCATTAAATCTCAAAATCACAATCCACGCTTCTCGCACAAATTTCAGTAAGATCCTATAGCGATCCAAAGAAAAAAAATGAGCGTATAAATCGGAAGAACTTTAAATATGGTATAAACTAAATCACATAACCAACCACTAATTTTCTATTTATCAATACGTAATGTATGTCAATAGTTGGCATATATGTAGGAAAATTATCAACATATAATGTATGTCAATAGTTGGCATACATTATATATCTTACATGTAGCATCAGAGAATAAGTCCCCAAAAAAATCTTATACATATTTAAACTAAAACAACAGGAAAGAAGTAGTGTTGAAAGTTCCAAAAAAGGTTTTTGGATATTCTCTACCTACCTACACACAAACACACATAGGTAATTTATTTTTTTCATCAGAAATACGTAACTTAACATATAATATCAATAATAACATGAATTTCGGGAATAAAGACATACGAAAGTAAATATGTTTAGGGGAAATGGATTCCATGCATCGATTTTATACTCGGTCGAATCAACAGTATAGATATAGGCTCTTTTGTTCCCATAAGAAACATATTTTTAGTGCATACTTATTGCTCTTTAGCAGAAGAAAAATTATTCAGGACAACAAAGAAATTGCAAAAGGAATACAGTTACTTAAAAAGTACTAAATATAACTGGAGAAAGTAGAAAAGACCAATCCATCCATATGTGAACTAAAATGCTTAATCAAAGCAACAAATGATACAAGAAAAAGTAAAGAAACTCAGACTTTTTGCTTTCACCAAAAACTAACAATTAAACAGATACTTTTATCCTGAAGCAAAAAATAAGGCTCGATAGACTTCATAACTCATATTTTGGTAACTTGTAACCAGCAGAGTATATATATGAATACATAGTTGCAAAACATTCACCAATTAAGATGGCATACTTAACAAAATTTAAATGGGAATACATTAATAACATCCATAGTCATTTTATTATTGGCAAAATTTTAAGTCATTTCACAAATAATAAAACTCATAAAAGAAAAAGATGCATTGGAATTGACCTTGAATTTTGAAGAAGAAACAATGGCAGTGCAATAACAATATGACTTCCAATTAAAGAGACTAAATAGAGAGAAAATTAACATGGCTAGCTTAGGCACTTGGTGATTCAGCTCGGATGTTGAGAGTTGCGTCTTTGTTGACAGCGTGGGAGTAGCTATTTGGGAGTACATTCGTTCGTACAGAAGACGGGGGAAGATGGAGGGTTGGCATATTCATACAGATGAATGGGGAAGATGAAAGGGTGGATGGGTTGTTTGGTTTGTTTGGACAGATGAAGGTTGAAGGGTAATATTGAGTTTGTATATTGTATGAGGGTTTTTTGGCCATTTGACCTTAGAATGATACTCCCCTCTTTTTAGGTAGTAGAGATTAAGTTGTTTGAAAATAACATACTACGTTAAATTTGGAATTCAATCACAAATCATTTAATTTTCCACGCTAGTCAATTGATAATCATAAAAAATGGAGGTCAAATTCTTATTATTTAAAATTTGGAGTACAAATTTATTTTTGGTGTGAAGTTTAGTGTGAACTTTTTTCAAAACTTGACCATGAATGTATAAAAAAAACTAATTCAACACAAACCTTCTACAAAGACCTTAATCTATATATATTGATTAAATTATAATATTTAGATTGTTTAAAAATGAACCTTAAAATATTTCGTTATTGCAATTCAACCCTCAAACTAACCAAACAATTTTTTAAAAAAAACATTTTGCTTGTTTATGCGGTAAACTTTGACTAAATATAGTCATGTACCATAAGGGAAAAATAAGAATGGAACTTATATTAATTTTTAAAATAAAAGAAAAGAACTAACTAAATGCTCTCTACCAAAGTAATTAATTTATCTAATAATTAAACTCTATCAAACGTAATTAAGTTTCTCGGGTTTTGCATGGTTTCATCTACCCAAGATTAATCCAGTAGAGTTTAATTTAATGTAAACAAAACCGACTTGAGCTCTACTACCGAGCATGGACAAAAATACAAAAAGTATGTACATAACTTTGAGTGTGATTAGCCAAATACAAATCAGACAATGATAGAGCAACGTGTGATTAAATGATAAGTTGATTAGCAACCAAAGAACTCTTGGACGAAAGAATCAGTCCTAAGGCGAATTTTAAATCCCAACAACAAATATTATGTGCATCTTGTCCTCGAGCTTGACAAGTTTTTTGTTATTCCTCATTAAAGGAGTGATTCATTAAAGTTGAGTCGTAGGTCTTCAGTTAGATTTTGAGAGGATTCTTAACATGGAGACATGGTTTCCAAAATTCAGTTTCCATCTACCCAATCTCCTCCAACAATTATAACGGCTTGGAGAGTATATGTGCCTTACAAAGATTGGTCTCGATATACCAAATCTTCTCTAATTAGAATCACAAAATTTCTTTCTAGCTATCTCAAAAAAATGGATCTTCCGTTTAGAATATTTGCTTCAAAAGGGATCTAAAAGATGTTGAGATTAAGCATTTTGTTTCCTTGTTTAATATGGTTGAGGGAGTAATTCTAAAGTGACGGGTGTTAATGGAAATTGAGCAATAATAGGACAAAGGGGCGTTTTCGTGTCATGTGATTTGTGGTTAAAAAAACTCACATACGTAGGTTCTAAAGAACAAACCCAAACCATTATATAAGGGTGATATTGGATCCATCCATAAACTTTGTAAATACATCCACTTAAAAGTATTATTAAGTTAATCCACCAAAATGGGATAAGTATTTTTAGGCATCCTCTATGTGGATGTCCCATTTTAGTTTGCGTTTGTTTTTTCATCTGGATTTGAAGTCTGAATCTGAAATTTGAAAATTGATTCTGAAATCTGAATCTGAAAAATATGTTTATTTTTATGTCTGAATGTAACTCTAAATTAATATATTGAGATTGCTTCAGATTTCAGTACCTCTTAATCATTCAAAGGCAAATATAGTCGTTAACCTCTTAATTAATTAAAAAAACAAACATTATTTGTTCCCTATTAAAACCGAATGGTTCAAATTCAGACTTAAGAGGTAAAATCAAACACAACCTCAGTGGATTAACTTAATAATTACTTTTAAGTGAATGTACTTACAAAAATCATGGATGGATCCAAAATTAACCCAAACCAGTATCACATGTTTGATAACGAATTGACTTTGGGTCAGGTTTGAGTGACTGTTTAGTTTTGCCATCAACCCGATAAACGAACTATTAATCCGTTGATAAAAGAAAACGTGTGCCCTTAATAAGCTTTACTTTAAACCTATTAAAACATAAAATTGTTCTTTCGCTCCATTTTTGCTTTATCTTACTTTTAGGAGATTTATAATATCAATAAAAATGATGTTCATATACAAATTCAGTACATAAGAATCTTAAATAGATTTAAAACCAAAAGGTCCACACACAATTTACAAATCAAAACTTACAAATAAGTCCTTATCAAAACATTAATCTTACAAGAAGATAGTATCAAAAATCCACCATAAGAATTGAACATAACTAATTTATACATCTTAAATTCCTCATATTTATAATAAGAGTAGTGTTATGGGTACAAAGTAACTCCACAAAATCTTCACAAAAAGTAGTGTTATTGGTTCCCGGACGGAACCCCATACCACAAGACAATGTTTAATAGGTAGGTGAGAGAATAAATGAAATCCACGTCATATTTTGTAGAGGTTTTTGTGAAGATTTTTGTACTCGTATCATTATTCTTATAATAATCGGTTCCCATCAGCAAAATGTTCTTTCTCGAAAATTACAAATTTTATCGTATATAAGTTCCCAATAAAGGGTTAGAGTAGTGTCTACAGGTTTAATGGGTACAACGGAGTGTAATTAGATGTATTAAAATTCTCAACCCGAACTATTATCTTAACAGGCTTATCACGTTAACCCAATAGTGACCCAAACTCAATAAACCTAAAACCATTCATTTATAATATTGTGTAATGTCGCGTCTTGTCAGATCTAGCAATAATGTTATGTTGACAAAAAGTTATTCCACAAGCATTAGTGGGTTAGTTAGATTGGAGAAAATATAAGTCCCATTCATAAGTAATTAACTTCAGTCAATCAAATACATTGACAAGGGTTTGTAGAGTTACTTTTTGTCAACTATTTTGGGAGGCTAGTATCGTTTGGGAATTGAGTGACGATGAGTTCTCCTGGAAATTATTTTTCAAATACTTTTCCTTAGTCGATCAACTTCTTTGCACCTTTTACGTTTTATGGTCAATTGATATTCCCTCAAAACCTAGTGTTCTCTTAATTAGCGGCTCACATGTTTAAAACTTGCAACAGGATTCAAAATTAAAGACCGACGTGCAAACTTTAGCCTTATTAGATACATAATTCGTTTCATTTATTCGGAGGGAAGGTGATGAGTGAATTTGGTATTCAGAGATACTTCCTAGAGAAAGAACATTTTCTTCGAAGAAATCACTTTTAATTGAGATGAAAAAAGCCGAGAACATCTATGGAGATGTATCCTAATGGCCTCTCCCGAGTTGTGTTCTGTGTACGTACTATTGAGGTGTACATCTTGTCCTCATTTCGTAATAATATTTTAATATTGTTGAAGTCTTTGTTCCATATGGGATAAGAACATGAGAATGGACGATGCATGTAATAAGTGTACCCCTAGACACCAGAAATTTCAAGTATTCTCATTCAACCATGTGTAAAGAAATGTATCTACAGAAGGAGTTACATTTATAGGAAGTTTCATCCATTCCTCTTTTGATAAATTTATTATTCGTAATGCTCTGATTCGTTAAAAGTTCAAGAGGGCTTTCTTCATGCTAAATATGTATGGTGCCGCTTATATCTAGTAGATTTGAAGGTGATGATTGTCAAGTATTGTTGATGTATATATGGTGGTAACAAGTAAACATTTAAAGTTAGGGAGTACAAGGTGTTACGGTGAAGCACACAAACAAAGCCCATAACCTCAACTAACAGCCAAAGACCTCACACCTAGGCCAATACAATGGCCTAACCCAAATGCTACTCAACTAATTAGCTGAAAATACAAACCACTAAAACTATAGGGGAAATAGAATAATAACATATTGTCCATACTCCCTCTAATCTGGGAGCTTAGAATCCTTAGCAACCAAGAGCATCTCCATACTCAATTTGAACATCATCAGGACATCGAAACAAAAGTTGAGCCATGAATCCTCTAATAACACACGTTGTGCGCGTATCCACTCTCTAATCACCAATAAAGCTTGTTCAACAATATGCTCAAACACATAGATGGCAAGAAACAAACTGCATAATCCACGCCCCCTCTCTAAAATATTCAAATAATACATGGAGTGCACTTCACTGACCCATCTGAAGTTTTCCTCTTACGAAGTTCATTCTATGTCCTCTCCTTTCCCAAATAGATTTCTGCAAATCTGAGAACCAAGCTAAAATTCACCTCACCAAAGACATCACTGACCCATCACCATATCAGTGCCCCCATCCGAGAAATAGAATCCACATATGCGAACATCAATATTTAAAAAGGCGTGAGGCGAGTGTGGGACTCGAGGTGCATTAAGGCATAACCCTCAACTTGAAAAAAGAAAACTAACAAAAAATTATAATGAAATATTAATATAACTACAAAAATAAAGTAACATGACTCAAAAAAAATATATCGAACACAATAAATTGTGTATTATCATCACATCATCTTCAAATAGGCCTATCATTAGAATATATATATATATATATATGTGTGTGTGTGTGTGTGTGTGTGTGTGTGTGTGTGTGTTACTAAAAAAACAAAAAAAATACTATATATGAGGAGCTTAATTAAAATTTAAACAAAAACAAAAATATCAAACAAACTATTTCAGTTGTCTCGCTTCACCACCAATAATTTATTATTAAAAAGAAAAATCCATACCTCAATGACCATGGAAGGAGAACGAACATATGCGAAGTAAAGGAAAATGAACAATTTTTTTCCTGATAACACCTCACACCCCCAAGTAGGGGTGCACATGGTTCGGTTCGGTCGGTTCCACTACGGAACCAGAACCAGAACCGAAATTGATTGGTTCCATGGTTTTGGAACCAGAACCAGAACTAAAATTGATCGGTTCGGTTCGGAACCGAACCATCGGTTCTCAGTTTGGTTCGGGTCGGTTCATGGTTCTGGTTCTTGGTTCTGGTTTGCGGTTCTGGTTCGCGATTTGGGTCATGGTTCTGGTTTACGGTTCTGGTTTGTGGTTCTTGTTCGCGGGTTGGTTCTCGGGTTGGTTAATGGTTCTGGTTAATGGTTCAGGTTCATGGGTTGGTTCTCGGGGTGGTTCTCAGGGTCGATTCTTTGGTTCGGTTCTTCAGTTCGGTTTTTCGGTTCGGTTCCATGGGTTCGGTTCTCGGTTCGGTTCGGTTTGGTTCAGGTATAAAACCGAGAACCGAACCGAATACTTCGGTTCTCAATTTTTTGGAACCAGAACCAACCCATGGATAAAAAAATCCGAACCAACCCAACCCACGAAGGTCGGTTTGGTTCGGTTCTTCGGGTTGTCGGTTTTTTTGCACACCCCTACCCCCAAGGCGTAAGCCTCATATTTGTCCCACGTGACTCGAGTGATTTTTTAGACATTTGCGATCATGATCATCTAAAAACTGAGGTCTAAGTTCGGCAATCAGTTTTAAATTTATAAACACGACACCACCACAACAAAATCAAACCAATAACCTGATATGAAGCTTTTTTATGGAAGTATCGGAAACAAGACATGATATCATGATGTAAATGGAAGGGTGACTAGATCACAAAACCTAGGTTTGATATCTGCTCATCTAACTTGTTCAACATACACAGAGAACCACGGTGGAAAGGTTACCCGCACTCCTCCATGAATTAAGTGAACAGCAACAGCTGATCTGACATGAACACTTTTTAACAAAAAGATTAGTTCCACTACTCTTTGCCAACAATTGCAACAATCAGAGGACTCAGCACTCGGAGAAGTAGGGATGACAAAAGGGAAAGAAATTAAGAATATGAGAACAAAACCCAAATTAATTCCATCGAATCTTGAAAAATCTATCCAAGATCCAATGAAATCCATACAAATACCTTAGATATGCTTCCAGAGTTCCTTCTTTCACACAAATCTCTTCAATGATCTCTAAAAAAAATCACAGATAATATAGCTTCAGCAAATCTGAATCAGAATACAGATCTGAAGAGAGAGGGATTAGAAGTTAGAAGAAAAATTATGGCATCAAATGAGAGGGGGAAAAGAGGATCTAGTAAGTATTTCCATGGAAGAAGCTCTCTCTAGAATCTAGAGAGATAAGTTCTCCCGTTCTTAATCCCCCTTTTTCAACTTATTATATGAGTCTTTACAGCATCAGAGTCCATTGGCATAGTGTGTTTACCCTCCCAAAAGAATTCTTAGGAAATTGAGAAATATTTAAGAACTTTTCTTTCGTCTGGACAGGAAATGAAGTCTGCTTGTGCTAACTAGCATGAAAAGTTATGTTTCCCTCAAAATGAAGTACTCTGCGGGTCAATGGTGCAATATACAAATTTGATGGAATACAAGCTTAATGGGATGCTCAGATTCAGTGGATCTTAGACAGAGGGAGTAGTGTATTCATTTTCTCCATTGTATATAGTTTGTTTCTTGACGGAGAGGGTTTTATGTACCCCTTCCCCCTTATTTTGTATCTCGGTTGTCATTGTATGCATCCTGTATATGGGTTCCACAATTCCACCACCTTAGGTGGGTTTGTATATAATCATCTTATTACTTATAAAGAAAATGATACAGCCAGCCACTTAGCAGCTAGAGTAGCTAAAATGATTAGTAATGATCGATGGACCCCCCCCCCCCCCCCCCCTTCCTTCCCTTCCTCTTTGTTGTTTCTGGAGCCCTTGCTGAAATATGAAGACGTTCGATCATTCTCTGTGTTTGTAAAATAGAGAGGGTGAGGAGTGTATAAAATCATGAGAGTTGCTCTTGCATTTCATTTGGGAACATTTTTTGATTGCATAATCCAAAGGTTAATGAGCATGCTCTTGTTTAGTATCCTAAATATATTCTCAAATGTGCCTTTGTTCTTTGGATGGTGTGAGGACATAAATTGGAGTAGTGAGAGATTATAAAACGGGGGTCAAATTGATTCGCGTAGCTGTGTCTTGTGTGACAGTAGGAGTGAATGTCTTGAAGAAGATAATTCATGGGGTTATCTTGTTGAATCTGGTACCGCATTTTTTAGTACTTGTAATGTTTCTCTGGTTTGTTTCGAAAGAGATTCCCCTGGTATTCTTTTGATTGTTGTTTATTTTAGTAAAACTGACCTTTACCTAAAAAAAGTAAATACTCACAATATGTACTAACATAGTTACATCAATCTGAACAGTGGGGCAGAGATTTAGAGGGCAGCAAATCAGGCAGTGACTAACGTTGAGAAGTAAATTGGAAAACAAAAACCCATAGCAACTGAACCATGCCAAATAAAACACAGCTTAGCACCAAAATTCCCTGGTCGCCCTACTTATATATATCATATATGTAACGGTGAAAAAGGGAAAGAAAAACTAAATTAACAGAGACAGCACATACAAGAGGGCTTCACCTTGAAGCAGTTCACAAATCCAACCTCCACCTCCAAAAGGTTTGGACAAGGGATGGTGTCAGATCTCAAGGGTATACATAACTAAATCAGTATGGGCATCATGTCCAATATCTGGAAAATGCAGAGAGATCTTTCCAACAATTAAAAAGTTATCTACAGAGGAAAATTATCTGCATCCACCCAGAGAAGATACTAAGGACCCAAGAGTTCTTGCAAACCCCCAAAACAGATTTCTTTACCATAAAATTGATACCGTTTATAGTGGGGGGTCGGAGACTATAAACACAACTAATTACTCACTTACCACCCATGTTCTGAGAGAGCACCACCAGTTAGATGACAACTTCAAGGAGTTAGCCTTTGTCAATCCTCTCAAAGAAACTGAAAAAAAAGAGCAAATAAAATAACATTACAGACGAAATTTAACAATGCGAAAGATCACTGTGACTAAAAAATTGGGACAACACTATCCTGCTCTGAACATAAGCCATCTCCCTCCATGTAGATTAAGAGAGACCTTGGGGTCCGTTTGGTTATGTTATAAAAAAGATGGTTTAAGCTCTTGGTAAACTTGATTTCAATACGGGAGCAAAACACGGACCATTTTTTTTTAAATGGTAAAAAAAAATCGGGGTTTATTTTTTTCGTGGGGTATTTAAACATTTCAGGGAACTTCTAAAAAAAATCAGCTCAAAATGAATTTTTTGCTATTTTAAAAAAATGAGTCAAATTTATACCATTAAAAACTGATATATATTTGACCCATTTTTTTTAAAATAGCAAAAAAAATCATTTTGAACTGATTTTTTTTAGAGGTTCCCTGAACCCACCAAAAAAATAAAAACCGCTTTTTTTATAACCATTTAAAAAAAAAGGTCTGTTTTTTGCACCCTTCTTTTGTAGTCCATTGGAGAACAGCTCCCTATATATATATATATATATATACGTTCTATTAATAAACATGTGTATGTGTACAAATAATATGTATACAGTAAGGCTCTCCAATATACGTTCTATACTAAAGGAACATGATATCAGGTGTATATTTTATCTTAATACATATATAAAAAACATACATGTAGACACATAAATTATTTACAAATATTATTATGATATACTATTACATGTATAACATAGGGGTGTTCGCGGTTCGGTCCTGTTCGGTTTAGGTTTTTTTTAAACCGGACCAATTTAGTTGGTCCTCTAAAAAAATGGACCAAGACCGGACCGATAATGTCGGTGGACCGATAATGTCGGTTAACCGACCCTAGTCGGTTCGATTTTTTATAGGGTCGGTCCGGTCTAACTCGTCGTTCCTCACAGTAATGAATTACATCATTTATTATGATAAAAATATGCCCGAGTCTATTTTTTTCAAACATTAAAAACTATCAAAATTTTCAATTAAAACCTCTGTTGTCAGTATCGGTCGATTCTCGATACGTATCGGCCGATTCGGTTCGATACAGGCCTAAAAAGATACGTATCGGGGATCTGTATCGAAAACATCAATGTATCGTGCGTATCGGGGCTGAATCGCGATTCGATACATGAATCGGGCGATTCACGATTCACTCGCGATTCAGTTATGCAGGGTCGGGTTGGGTTATTTCGGCACCAGGGCTTCAAAAATGGGAAAAAAAAGTTTTTTTTTTTAATTTTTGTAGCCGAAAATGATTATAATAATGTTTAAAGACTTTTAAACCCATAAAGGAAAAAAATCCTAGGTATAAAAGGTCTCTTCTCATTTTTTTTTGCGCTCCCCACCATTAATATTCTGTCCACCTATTTCAAACAGCACTTTCTTGTCTTTTTCCTCAAGTTTTTGCAAAGGGAAGCTTCCACCCTATTTAATATCCTTTGTTTTGGTACTTTGGTAAGTAACCTAGTTTATTTATTTATTGTTTCTCACTTTCTCAACCTATTTAATATATTCCTACTTATTAAGTTGTCTTTATTTATTTATTGTTTTTGGTAGCTTTGATCTTTGATATTTCCTCTTTATTTATTTAGGAAATGGCTAAAAAAAGAGAAATGTTGTGGTTGACCCCACATGGGATTATTGTGAAAAGGTGAATGATAATAGATTGCATTTAAGATGTAATTTTTGTAAGGATGCAATATGCGGTGGTACTTTTTGAATGAAGCACCATCTTGCGAGTACGGGGAAAGATGCAAAAAAGTGTATGCAATGTCCCAAAGATGTTAGAAAAATGTTTGCAAACATTTTAGGAGTAAATGAGGATAATTATAATGAAGAAGGTGCGCAACAAAATGGGGATGAAGAGGAGTTTGAAGCTAAGTAAAATTTCAAAAAAGCGAAAGGAACTATGGATGCATGTCATTAAAGGGAAGAGAAAATAAGATGTTGTAAAACAAACAACTATAAATGCAATGTTAGAAAAGAGGGGCCCGGTCATTAGTGACATTTGTAAATTATTTTTATGGAAATGGTATAGCTTTTAATGTAGTAAAATGCCCCTTGTTCAAAAAGATGGTAAAATCAATTTGAGAAATTAGAAGTTTGAATCATATTATGTTATATAATTGATTGTAAAGTGTTCTCTATATTTTTATTTAATTTTTACAATTTAATTTAATTTTTGTGCTGTATCATACGATACGTATCGCGATACGATTCACGATTCACGATACATAGGGTTTTCGATACACGATACGTATCACGATTCAACAACTATGATTAAAACAAACCTGCTATTGGATTAATCTATAATTTAAACTAATCAAATATTAAAATATATACAAACCTAGTATAACATACAATGAAATTATATACATACATGCATATAAGTATAACATATATATATATATACACACACACACACACACACACACACACACATATCATATATGTATTGATAATGTTATTTACCATATAGGTTTTGTTGGAATGTGTATGTTATTTGTGTGTTACTTATGTAATTGACCAAAGGGTTAATTTGGTCCCCCGATCTATTTACTCCTTGGTATAAATACAAGCTCCTAAACTTGCAGGGACCATAATAGAATTCCCTAATTCTAGTTGGTATCAGAGTTGAAAATATATTTAAAAAAAAAAAAAAAAAGAGGCACTTGCCCGTAACTCCCTCCTCAAACCATAACCTCTCCCAACCTCCATCCTCAACCCAGCCACCGCACCCGTCACCAGCAACGCAAACCCTAGGTGACCAACCCTAGGGTTCCGCAGCCCCATTGTGGGCTCCTGATAAGCACCCAAAAGTGTATAATTTATGCCCCGAATAGATGCATTTTAGTCACTAGCTTTTAATAAAAATGACCTTATGTTCGTATTTGTTTAATTCTCAGGTCACTATGCAGTCGCAGTATCAAATGTGCTAAATCAAGTTAACTGCGGCACAATAGCGGTTAAAAGTGTGCATTGAAGAAATCAAAGCAATTGTGAATGATGAAGTCCCGTTGAGCTTGCTCCGATGTGTTTTGATACTTCGAACCCTCTCCCCGAACCAAACATAAGCCTACACCGAGCACAGACCATCACCCGAGCCTGTGTGTGTTGAAATTGTACCTTTATTATTTTTCTAGATTTTTATTTTGAGTCGTTTTATTTTTAGGATTTATTTTAGATTTATTTAGAATTCTCTAGGATTTATTTTCTATTCTTATATTTTCTTTATTCTGATTTTGATTTTTATTAGTTTTTAATCTTTATTTTATTTTATTATTTTTCTTAGGATTAGTTTTTACGAATTTATTTTATTTTTCTTTAGTTTTTAGTTTTAATTTATTTAGTTAGGATCTTTAGTTTTTTAGTTTTTATAGAGTTTTATTTTTTATTCATTTCTTTTTATTTTTTAGTCTCTTAGTAATAGATTAGAATTTTATTTTTAGATTTTAATTTTTTATTTTAGTCTAATTTTATTTTTTAGGTAGTGTTATTTTATTTAAGGGTCCAAATTAAACACATTCAAACATAACTCACTTACCCACACCCTATTATCCTACACCTAAGACAACCAATTCCCCTCCATTATTCACCATCTTCTCCAACACCCACTCTCTCTCCTCTCTTCACTCCATCACGTCCCACCATTAACAAAACTCTAACCTCCACTCCACACCCCCATCTAAAACCATAACAGTTACCTTCAAGCCAACAGCAAGCTCAAATCAATCAAAAACCGACCCCCATTGACTATACCCGTAAACCCACCTGAGTCGGACCTGCTTCTCCATTCAACTCGCGACCCGCCAATCCCCACATTCCATATCCAACCCGAAATCGAGACCAGCTCCCACCTCAACCACCGCCGGAACCCAAATCCGAGACCTGCTATTCCGAGCTCCTAGCCTCGGAGTTCCGAACCCTTACCCGAATCAAACCCGCGGTCACCACCTCCACCAAACTCCGATAGCAACCCGAAATCCAGTTCCAAACCCGGAAGCCACCTGCTATACCCGCGAACCACCTTTAACCCAATACCCACTTCAAAACCCATTTCAAAGCCACGATTCTTCACCTGCCAAATCCCTTTAAAATAGAAACCCAAAACCCATTTTCAATTTAAGCCAAAGCCAATCTTCAAATCCCAAGAAAATCTCTACACCCAAACAAAGCATCGTGGGTCATAAAAAGAGGGGCCATCTCATATTAAAGGAGGTCATATCAGACGCACAGAGAGGGACTGCAAAAGAGAGAAACACTGTGTATATTATGTACATAGTAGGTATATAAAAAAGATTCAAAAAAAATAGTTTAGCATTAGAATAATTTTTAGGTTTATTTTTATTTTTTTTATGTAATCAAGTGCTGAATTTGTGAAAACATTGGGACACACGTGCATGAACGGGATTCAAGGAATCAGTTCAAAAGGAGACTTTTGTGTATTATATTTCTTGCTCTACTTTTTAATTTGTTGTTCCTTTTTTGTGACTGTAATTAATTATTTCATTATACTTGGCTAGTCACCCTGTTCAAGGGGTGGGATACACTGCGTAGGATATTAATTTAATTAATTGGTTTCATTAATTTTATATTTCTAGGTAAATTAATTTGTAACTGTTACCAATTAATTTATGTAACGAGAGTTAGTAAATTAATTGTACAAATTAATGTTTGAATTAGGAATCGAACTAGAGATAGGTTGTTTCTAAACCTAAATATTAATTCTGTGTTGAAAATTAAGAATTCATACTGCTTTTATTAAATTGATCCTAGCGGGTAATTTTCTTAAAAATAGTATAATTCTTAATATTTCATAGTGTGACATTTTTAAATTAGTTTTCTGCAAAGATATTATTAAATTTATAATTGTAACGAGAGTTAGATTATCGATTTAATATTATCTCGAAATATTTCAAATTAATAAATTGAGAAATTAAAATAATTGATAATGCGGTGTAATCCCATCTCCTGACATTCTCACATTTTTCACGCTCGGTTACACATTATTTTTCGTTATTTAGTCATTTCATAATTTTTAGCATTTATTAGTTAATTCTCCTTTGAAATTGTTTTTAAAAAATAAAAATAAAAAATTTAATAAAAAAAATTGAAATTGCAAGTATTCACATTAATTGTTTATGGGATTTTTGAAGCTTTGTACTTATTTTGGTGCATTTTGACACCGATTTATTTTTGTAATAATTATTCCATAAAAAAAATGCGAAAAGGGAAACCGAACAAGGTAGAGAGAGGGCGTCCAAAGCGAGGAATTTTGAAGCCTTACTTTGGGTCGGTAGGACTCCCGGGGATGACTGAGATAGGCGAGATCTCGCCTCGGTCGACTCAACTCGATCTTCACCCCACATGTGTAAAAGCCGTGGGAGGTAATTTCTTTATCACTCGCGAACCTCCTGCTAGCAAGTTTAATTTGTGTGATTATTTGCTCCTGTGTGCTTTTAATTTCTGCATCGCACTTAAATTGAATGGTTTGATGAATTAATTTACCTAAGACCTGGACCCGGTCATTAAAACGAGAAGGGATTTCATCACCCGACTCACTCGCTTATCCATTGTGTTACCCTAACTGTCATTAAATTTAAAATCAATCAACTAGTTAGCTCCGTAGGGACACATTTTTACAACTGGCGATCACAAAAATAAATTCCGTGATTTTTGTCCCCGACGGACTTAATTAAAAGTTGACTACCCCTTTCACTAATTTTGAAGATAATAATTGGCTACGTGCTCGTTAGAATTTTTTCTTGACTCGTGTGTGTCCAATTCAATTCTTTAGGTAGTCGGTTTAATTAGTTCGTCCAAATAACGAGTCCATTTTCTCCCCTTTTTCGAAAAATACCAATAATATTTTCCTTCTTTTTTTAAAAAAAATATTTCCCAAAATTTCAAAAAGATTTTCGTTCTTTTTTTTCCATATTCCAAATGCAAAAAAGATTTTCCTTTTCTTATTTTCAAAAAATCACAAAAAGATTTTCTTCTCTTTTGAAAAATATTTAAAAAACCAAAAATATTCCTCTTGTCATGGCCGAAGAACGTCCTTTACGGGAATACTTTGGCCATTTCCCATTCTCTCGAAGCTTGTTTGACGATAAGCCTGAATCGAACCTTCATTCATTAATTCATGGCTTTAACTCTCAAACACCCATTGTTGATACTCGTGTGTCGTCCACGCCCAAATCTCCTACTTCACCGCCTCCGGTGATGAGTGTCAACACCTCCTATGCTGCGCCATGCACACACTGCTTTCTTATCGATCACCTGTCCCATGAGTGCCCATTTATTTTCTCTCCACCTGCACCCACCATGGAACATGTGTGTTTTGGACCCACCCTCGACGTATTGTCACGACATATCTAATGTCGAGGGGTATGAGTTCCCCAGCTATTCATTGTGGCCTGATCACCCTTCCATGCAATATGAATCCCAACACCATGTTGTGGATCCTTACGGTTTCCAACAATCGTTATCGCCACCTTGTGCACCTCATACCTATCAGTCCCCTTACTATGCTCCTCGTGCTGATCAACCTTTTGTCTCTCACGGAGATGCTTCTCCCGTGTATGACCAACTTGACCCCATTACCCACACTTTATATGAGTATTCTCCACATCGTAGTGTTTCTAGCGAGTTGTGTCCACCTCACCCACCACTGCCACCCACCGACATCTCCCCACCACCTTGCACATTCGCTCTCGCGAGCCTCTTACAAAAGTTCGCGCACTCTTCAATCTCAAAATGAAGCCCTTCAATGGCTTGAACACAGGTTTACTGCATTTGACTGTGCGAACGAGTCAGATTTCACCCCAAGGCAACCCATTATTGCCCCCACGTGGGACGATGATGTGTCGTCTTGTGCCACTGATTTTGAGTGTGACCAACCCTATTATCCTGAGAATTTTGAAGTTGAGACCACCAAGTGGTCCGGACCCCAAGTTGACAATTGTGTTGATCTATCCACTGACTCCGAGACTGATCCCACACTGCCCTATCCCCTCGATCCCACTATTAAGGTTTGCCTTTCCCCTTCCACAGCATCCATATTTATGACCGAATCTACACCTCTTAATCCTTCCCTGTGTGTTCCTGAGGAACCAATTATTTATAGATTAGCTCCGGCTGCGAGTGCTTTCCACTGTCCTGAGATTGACTCCGAGATGGTTTCTACCTCTCTGGATATGGATCCTATTCCACCATGCTTGGCTCCCGTTGAGTCAGCTATTAATGTTGATTCATCTATCTCGGATTTGGATGCCTCCTTATATTTTTCCACCACTTCCGATGGTGACTTTCGGGTGGATAAGTTGCTCACTCCCTCGTTCCCTTTCACACGTCCTTCTTCGCGTGCACTTGAGGATCACTTCGAGCCTCATGAGGAGTGTATATTCCCTACTCTCGAGTTAGATCATCTACCCCTACCCTTTGTCCCACCCGACCCTCCTATTGTCCCTACCACCCCACCACTTGATTCGGACCTTGCTATTATACTTTCCCTGTTCCCATCTAAGCATTTAGGCCCTCACCTACACCCACCCTCCACCCTAGTGCTCCACGATCCCATTTGTGCACTTTTCATCGACCCCACCATCCGTGTGAGTATTTATGTTACTCTCCCCATACGTGACACCGAGCTTGTTACTTTATGTACACCACTTCCTTGTGGTGTTAATCCTTTCCATCTACCGCTCCCTGGCATGTCACGGCACGATCACTATCATCGTCCATTTATAGAACGGTCATGCACTTTCTCTGAGGCTCACCACATCATTATTGTCAAACCATTTTGCCTCCCTGTCCAATTAGAGCATCATGCTTATAGGGCCCTTGCTGTCCTCACCTTTCGGCTCAATAAGGCCCGTGATCGATGCTTATTCTCCCCTGCCTTTCTCATCCTTACCTTGATACCCACACGCCCATGGTTCACACCGATGCTTTGCACCGTGTGATGCACTTTTCCATACAAGTGCATTGACTTCTAGCCTTTATCCAACAAGACTGACGCTTCAGTCTTGTTTGGGGGTGATTATCTTCACCCGATTTTTCTGCCACCCAGTGCTTTCATAGTTCGTATCTTTAGGGTGAGATTGGTTTGGTCTGGCTGAAGACGTTAAACTCAGCGCTATCGGGATGCAGCCCGTTATTCATTGTTTCTGAGTACGAGTCTTATCCTAATTGGGGGTGCTGTTTCACATCACCCACTAATTTTCACATGCTTTATAGACTTGTACATCTTTGTGTGTCGCATTTGTTCTTCAGGTTTTATCTCTACTCCATCATGCGGTACATTTTCATTAGCGATTCATTATCGTAATATCTTTCCTCCCTTATGCTTTTTATTTTTTTATATGTAGTTTTAAACATCGAGGACGATGTTCTCTTTCGTTTGGGGGTGGAAAATTTATCAAAATCGTACGTCTTTTGAAAAAAAAAATCAGAAACAAATGCTTTTAAATTTTTTGTGCAGTCAAAAATTGAAAAAAAAATTATGACATGAATTGTCTATCATCCCTTTTAGAAGTCTCGGAATACCTATGTTTGACCCAAAAATTACGCTTTTTAACATACAATTAATTAATACCGCTTAAAGCGTACTTGCACCATGAATTTCTAGATTCATCAATTTGCACTATCACATTTACAATAAAAAGTTGAAAAGTAACTATATTCTCAAAAAAACCTTAAAGGATCACTAGTCGTTGAGCTTTTCACCTTTTTGAGGGTTTTGACGTATCTCCGAGTCACAAGTTGATTCAACTTTCTTTGGATACCGCACTTAGTCGTTGCATGGCCTCATTATTTTGTCAATTTTGGCATAATCACTGAGAATGACATCACTTTCGAGTTGTAAGAAACATGTGTCTTGTACTTTGTCCCGAGCACTAAACCGATTTTATCACACTTACCATTTTTTCCCTTCACTCCACCTATTATCATTCCATGTTTTCCTTATCCATATATGTCCCAGATACCATCCATATGTCATTCCCCATCACTACCATAATTTTTGAGAAAACGAGTGTTTGAAAATTATCAATGTAAATTGTCTTCATTTTCGTTATGAAAAGAAAAATTATCGCAATAAAAAAAAATAGAAAAAGAAGCAGAAAAATAAAAAAAAATAGAAAAGAAGAAAAAGAAATCATGCGATCATAAATTCAAAAGATGAAGACAATAGTCCGTCAAAATGTGTTTCACTCTTCTCAAAAATCCTACATCATCTTCTTCATTTTCCCCTCATACCTTACATAAACCCCATTTTCACCCTTGGTAAAGTGTTCGACCAAACGAGAAGTCTATATGGTGAATAACTCGACATTCTCGACATAGTGATTAACATTCGTTCATGAGATCAATTTTTTTTTCATGTATCCGTCATTTTCTATAAAGTGTGTGAGACGTTTGAACTTGCTTACATTTACTCACCTCCTCACAAACTAGAGAGATAAACTTACCCAATTCTCAGAGAGTTCAATTCAGAGAGATATATCCAGTGAGAATTGAAGTCAAAGCATTGATCCGATAGAGGTGATCTAAGAATGACTCTAATGATACTTAAGATTGTTTTACTCTAACACGTGCTGAGTTTTAGGAAGGATTACGCTTTTTGGTATTAAGTAATTTTATATCTTCTTTTGATAGTTGAAAACGGTATTCCTTAACGTCCTTCTAAGTTGGGTTGTATAGCGGTTCATCGTCAAATCTGTAACTGCATCTCAATAAAAAGTTTGAATTTTGTGGGTAAATTCCCTGCAAACCCTCACGAGACACCACTCGTCCTGTAGGGCAACCTATAGGTTTAACGGCTTGTTGCACATGCTAAGTGCAATCGCCAGTGCCTGCGAAAGTGGCAAACTTTTGGTTACGTATCTCTGTTTTCTCTCTATTTTTGCTCGAGGACTAGCAATGTTCTGTTCGGGGGTGGTGTGATAAGTACCCAAAAGTGTATAATTTATGCCCCGAATAGATGCATTTTAGTCACTCGTTTTTAATAAAAATGACCTTATGTTCGTATTTCTTTAATTCTCATGTAAAAACACAGTCGCGGTATCAAATATGCTAAATCAAGTTAATTGCGACACAATAGCGGTTAAAAGCGTGCATTGAAGAAATCAAAGCAATCGTGAATGATGAAGTCCCGTTGAGCTTGCTCCGATGTTCTCCAATAACTCGAACCCTCTCCCCGAACCAAACATAAGCCTACACCGAGCCCAGACCATCACCCGAGCCTGTGTGTGTTGAGTTTGTACCTTTATTGTTTTTCTAGATTTTTATTTTGAGTCGTTTTATTTTAAGAATTTATTTTAGATTTATTTAGAATTTCCTAGGATTTATTTTCTATTCTTATATTTCTCTCTGTTCTAAAAGGCCCGCCTAGGCTTGAGGCTTGAGAGAAACGCATCGCCTACGCCTTATTCTTGGTAAAAGGCTTAAGGCACACTGTTTTTTAAAAAAACAAAGGATTAGTTGACAAATAATGGTTATGGAGCATGAATATGAGAAAGATGGCTACCAAACATATGGATATATTTTCAAAATTCATGCTATGTACTATTTTATTATATTACTAGCCTTGGAATAATTAAAATAATAAAAAAAGGAAAAACGTCTTTTTACGCCTAGGCTCCTAAGGCTTGACCTCTACGCCTCGACCACGCCTCGCGCCTTTTAGAACCTTGATATTTCTTTATTCTGATTTTGATTTTTATTAGTTTTTAATCTTTATTTTATTTTATTATTTTTCTTAGGATTAGTTTTTACGAATTTATTTTATTTTTCTTTAGTTTTTAGTTTTAATTTATTTAGTTAGGATTTTTAGTTTTTTAGTTTTTATAGAGTTTTATTTTTTATTTTTTTATTTATTTCTTTTTATTTTTGAGTCTCTTAGTAATAGATTAGAATTTAATTTTTAGATTTTAATTTTTTCTTTTAGTCTAGTTTTATTTTTTAGGTAGTGTTATTTTATTTAAGGGTCCAAATTAAACACACTCAAATATAACTCACTTACCCACACCCTATTATCCTACACACCTAACACACAACCAATTCCCCTCCACTATTCACCATCTTCTCCAACACCCACTCTCTCTCCTCTCTTCACTCCATCAACTCCCACCATTAACAAAACTCTAACCTCCACTCCACACCCCCATCTAAAACCATAACAGTTGCCTCAAGCCAACAGCAAGCTCAAATCAATCATAAACCGACCCCCATTGCCTATACCCGTAAACCCACCTGACCCGGACCTGCTTCTCCATTCAACTCACGACCCGCCAATCCCCACATTCCATATATCCAACCCGAGACCGAGACCAGCCCCCACCCCAACCACCATCGGAACCCAAATCCGAGACCTGCTATTCCGAGCTCCTAGCCCCAGAGCTTCGAACCCTACCCGGATCAAACCCGCAGTCACCACCTCCACCAAACTCCGATCGCAACCCGAAAGCCACCTGGTATACCAGCGAACCACCTTTAACCCAACAACCCAATACCCACTTCAAAACCCATTTCAAAGCCACGATTCTTCACCTGCCAAATCCCTTTAAAATAGGAACCCAAAACCCATTTTCAATTTAAGCCAAAGCCAATCTTCAAATTCCAAGAAAATCTCTACACCCAAATAAAGCATCGTGGGTCACAAAAAAAGGGGACATCTCATTTTAAAGGAGGACTCTCATATCAGACGCACAGAGAGGGACTGCAAAAGAGAGAAAACACTGTGTATATTATGTACATAGTAGGTATATAAAAAATCCCAAAAAAAATAGTTTAGCATTAGAATAATTTTTAGGTCTATTTTTTATTTTTTTTATGTAATCAAGTGCTGAATTTGTGAAAACATTGGGACACACGTGCATGAACGCGATTCAAGGAATCAATTCAAAGGGAGACTTTTGTGTATTGTATTTCTTGCTTTACTTTTTAATTTGTTGTTCCTTGTTTGCGACTGTGATTAATTATTTCATTATGCTTGGCTAGTCACCCTGTTCAAGGGGTGGGATACCCTGCATAGGATATTAATTTAATTAATTGGTTTCATTAATTTTATATTTCTAGGTAAATTAATTTGTAACTGTCACCAATTAATTTATGTAACGAGAGTTAGTAAATTAATTCTACAAATTAATGATTGAATTAGGAATCGAACTAGAGATAGGTTTTTCCTAAAGCTAAATATTAATTCTGTGTTGAAAATTAAGAATTCATACTGTTTTTATTAAATTGATCCTAGCGGGTAATTTTCTTGAAAATAGTATAATTCTTAATATTTCATCGTGTGACATTTTTAAATTAGTTTTCTGAAAAAGATATTATTAAATTTATAATTGTAACGAGAGTTAGATTATCGATTTAATATTATCTCAAAATATTTCAAATTAATAAATTGAGAAATTAAAATAATTGACAATGCAGTGTAATCCCATCTCTTGACATTCTCACATTTTTCACCCCCGGTTACACATTAATTTTCATTATTTTGTCATTTCATAATTTTTAGCATTTATTAGTTAATTCTTCCTTGAAATTGTTTTTTAAAAAATAAAAAAATAATAATAATAATAAAAAAAAAATTGCAACTATTCACATTAATTGTTTCACCTTGAAAGTTGGATTGATACCTGTACTTACCGCAATACGAGTTGTTTTAAACAAGTTTTGTAGGTGCTCAAGGGAATTTTGAGATTGACTTTTGAAGATACAGACATACTAAAAGCAAATTATCAGCTCCTTTAAGGGTGCCCCCCTCTCCCTACGGTTTGGATTCAAGGTTCAAGCTGCCTAGGGTTGATTTTTTGAGCAGTTGGGGTTGATTTCTCGTGACCAAAAAGACTCTTATTATCTACCCATGATGTGGTAGATTATTGGTAGTATTTTTCATCATTTGTAGCAGCAATCTTTTATGGGTATTTAAAGCTCTTTCTTCATTGATTGTATACAATTGAAGGTATACTTTAGGGATGGCAATTTAATCCGACCCGCGGGGTTCCTGACCCGACCCGACCCGACCCTAATGGGGCGGGTTAAAAACCCGTATAAAATAATAGGGGCGGGTTTGGATTTTAAAAAAAAAGATTTGTTAAACGGGACGGGTTCGGATTTAATATAAATATGTCTGCCCCGTCCCGTTAATACTTAGATATACTTAAATATCCTTATTATATTAACTTAAATGCACTTCTCAACACCCATATATATAAACTTAAAACCCTAAGTACGCTTAACCCATAAAAGAGAGGCTCGTTTCTTCTAACCTCTCTCTCTAAATCTGAGAACTCCCTCCCTCCATTCACACACACACACACGGCTGCCGCCCTCCTCCACTAAGTGCCGCCCTCCACCAGCGACCAAAGCCACCAGGTGCGGCCCTCCATTCACACATCCTCCACCATCTACCAAAGTTGCCAGCGACCATCGCCCTGTTCTCGCCGACCAAACCCAGCGGCCAAAGCCACCAGCAACCAAAGCCAGCGGCAACAGCTGCCTTGTTCTCGCCGACATTTTTATTTGGTAAGATATCATTTTTTATTGTTCCTTCAATCATCCACCTGCTAGATATCATTTTGATACGTTCAAAATGTTTGTATTTTTTCTCTCTTAACAGTATTATTTGCATTTGAACACAAGTTTGCCGGGAAATTGATTCTAAGCTCTTGGCATTTGAACACGTTTGATGCTGATTCCGAGTTGTTGGCGTTTGAACACAAGGATGTTTGTGTGTGTGTGAAATATTAATGTTGTAGAGTGTGCATAGATGTGCAAATTAGCATGGTTATACATGTTGGTTTATTTGTAAAACAAAAAAGATATGGAACAATGATAAAAATGATTAGACATGTTATTTGTTTATTTGTTAATCACATACACGGATTTAGACTGGATTGAGAGGGAAAAAATGATAAAGTGAAAATGAAATGATAGCAGGCCACTTCTGATTTTATTTGGATTTATATAACATAATTTGAAAAATTAAATAAAGAAGCTTTCCCTTGTGAAATTAAATCAATAGTCAATCCAGCAAATGTCTTTTTCTAAAATGCGGGTTTTAACCCGCGAGGCGGAGCGGGGACGGATTTAGGGAGTTTATATTTAATCGGGTTCGGGGCTTAAAAACAAAACCTGCCGAGGGGCGCGGGGCAGGGCGGGTATTTTTTTTCCGCAGGGTGGGTTTGGGTTTTGGCAAACTCGCCCCATACCCAACCCGTTGCCATCCCTAGTATACTTCACTCATTTTTCATCTCTTGTGATCAAGAAAGTTATTTGTTGTCGCTCCATTAATTTTTGGTGGCCACTTGACAGTTTTTTGGGGGTCTCCTATTTGTTATTATGTTTGTGGATTGCTTTGAGTAACTGTTATTACTTGTGAGTTCATGATTGTTGGTAGCATAGCTAATATGGTGCACAATGTCTAACGAGGGAACTGTCGAAGTAAAGGTCCCATCATCTGATTTGATGACAACTCACCATTCCCCTTCACAGGATATCACGGCTCAGTTACTTAATGGCCGGAATTTTTTGCCATGGGATGGGCTAGATAGTTCTGTTTATTCTGTGATACAAAAGAAAAAATTGATTGGCTTCTGGGAGGATCCCAACGCATAAGGTATTTGATTCAACCTTCAGTAAGTGATTTGTTACCAATTGTACTATTTTGGAATAGATGTTTAACTCCATAGAGCCGAGTGTTTATGAGATTTTTCAATTTTATGAGTCTGTTCCTCTCCTATCAAAGTGTACGACTGCTATGTAGAACAAAAGGGAAAAAAAACAAGAACCTAACTTCAAGGTATGTTTTATTTTATTCGTAATTTTTTACGAATAAAATTTCAAATTTCAAGGTAAGTTTTATTTTATTCATAATTTTGATTGCATGTTTATGATTATGTTTTTTTATGTAAGCTATGCTTATATTTTTGCTTTTATTATTTTAGAAACCTGGGAATAATTAAAAAACATTTTTAAAAAAAGGGCAAAATGCCTTTTCACGCATAAGCTTCCCCTAGGCTCCTAATGCTTGATGCTTGACCTCCACGCATCGATCATGCATCGCGCCTCTTAGAACCTTGTTATGTGCTCTCATTCACACAATGAGGTTCGGGTGTTTTAACTTTGTAAGGAGATATCGCATGTCTGTTAAGGCAATGATTCGGTTTTGATGTGTTATAGCTATCTAACTCAGAGATGGGAGGAGTATGCTTCGAATCGTCCTTTAGCTGACATAGTGGGTTTTACCGCGCAGACGGCAGAATCCTTTATAGCTCGAGAAGAAAAGCAAAATGTTTACCGGTTCTTGATGGGTCTAGAGGCAGCTTTTGAGCTTTCTCGGACACAGATTTTGAACACTTCATCCCTTCCTCCCCTAAGTGAAGTGTATGCAGTGTGTGAGAAGCATGAGTGGCGCCTCAAGCTTACATCCTCATCTGCGTTGATTTCTGAGTCTCCCTACAGTTGATCAAATGGCTTTTATAGTCAATACAGGGAATCAATTTTTGTGTTCTTCTGCTCCGTCTTAGGGTATACGTCGTGCAAAGAAGATGGTATGTGAGCATTATGGTAAAGAGGAGCATGCAAAGCTCACTTGTTTCAAACTGTATCCTGAGTTGAGAAGTAAGGGTAGAACTCATATAACTGTAATTACTGAAGGCCCCACTGATTCTCATTTCTCTAATTCTAATGATATGAATGCCAAGGTTGAGCACTCTATTAGTTCAAAGATGGATCGGATTCTTCATTTGTTAAGTAATCGTCAAGCTCCTGCTAGTAGGCCTATTGCTATGACTACATCCTCCTCGGGTACTCCTCGAGCATACCATGCTCACACAACCGACACTCCTACTACTTGGGTTATCGATTCTGGTGCTAGTGATCATATGACGGGTGAAAAAGATCTCTTTATTTCATCTACCCAACCTTTCCATAAAACAGGTTCACCTTGTTGATGGGAATTCTACTCCCATTCTCAGCAAAGGCAATGTGATATATGTCTCTCTACAGACATTACTTTACATTTGATTTTACTTGTACTTAATCTTGCTATGAACTTGTTATCTATTGATCGTTTAGCAAGAAGTTTTAATTGTGTTTTTTTTCTTATCTGATTGATGTTATCTTCCGGACCTACGTACGGGGAGGATTTTTAGCAGTGGATATGAGCGCGACAGGATCTATTACTTTAGGGATCATCCACCAGTTCCAACGTCCGCTTCCGTTTTTCATGTCTGCTTCCGTTTTTCATGCTAATGTGTTGCCTGATTCAGGCCATTATGTTTTTTCTTTTCAGACAATACAGTTGTGGCATGATCATTTAGGACATGTCAATTTTCAATATCTTTGTATATTGTTCCCGAACTTAATTAAAGCTTGCAGTTCTTCAAAATTCCAATGTGTTGTCTGCTCTTTATCTAAGCATACTATAACTAATTATATCCCTCGCATGCATCGGACCCCTCGTGTTTTTTTACCTAATACACTTTAATGTTTGAGGCTCTTCACCTGTTACAGCTTTTTCTGGACATCGATATTATGTCACTTTTACTGATGACTACTCGAGGTGTACCTGAGTTTATTCGCTCCGCAAAAAGTTTGATGTGCTACCCCTTTTTACACAGTTCTTACAACTTATCAAAACTCAATTTAATGTTGTTAAAGGTATTCGGTCTGATAATGCTAAAGAGTACATCTCAAATAAGTTTGACTCTCGTCTTAACCAACATGATATTCTTCAGCAACTCACTTACCCATATAATCCTGAACAAAATGGAGCTGAAAGAAAAAGAAAAAGTCTCATGCAAGTGATTCGTTGTTCATTAAAGGGGATGCAGGTTCCTCAATCTTATTGGCACTTAACTGTCTTAAAGGGCGCTCATCATTTGAATCGTAGCCCATGTCGGGTCATTCAGAATAAAGCCCCATTACAGCTTATTTATTCGGATAAGATTCTTTTTTCTATAATTCCACGCGTGTTTGGCTGCACTTGCTTTGTTCATAATAAATCTCCTACTCGCACTAAGCTAAACTATTCGTTGTATTTTTGTAGGATATTCTAATATGTCCAAACGATATCGTTGATATCGTTGTTATGATCGTATCACACGTCGTACGCATCATACTTTAGATGTCGCATTTCATGAAAATACATCATTCTTTAGTGACTCTACTTCTGTGCATTCTTCTACTCCACCTCTTGAGAACTCGCATTGTTTACCCATGTACCTGTGTTTAATTATACTACTCGCGCTCACATATCACTCGTGTCATTATCTCGTCCTCCCCAAGTAACACTTCCCATTAAATTGAACATGTTGTTGAGACTACTAATGAGCTTGCAGATGATGACCTTGTTGCTCCAGACCTCGAGCCTCGATAGCGTAGAGAGCCCATTCATTATGGCCATGCTTGTCAAACAAAACATCCTATCTCAAAGTTTGTTTCTTATGAGGGTTTGTCAAGTCCTTATCGCGCTTTTGTTATGGCTACTTCCTCCACTCGAATCCCGAGGACTGTTTCTAAAGCTTTCCAGACTTCACACTGGGTTGAAGTTATGCAGTGTGAGATAGAAGCTTTACAACATAATCATACCTGGGACATATTTCCTTCACCTAATGGGACCAAGACAGTTGACTGTAGGTGGGTCTATACATTCAGGTTCTTAGCTGATGGAACAATGGATAGGTATATGGCCCACCTTGTTGCGAAGGGCTTTTACTCAAATTCCGAAAAAAAAATTGGTGTTATCTTTGCTCCAGTAGCTAAACTCAACACTGTTTGCTTATTGATCACCTTGGTTGCTTCATCCTCTTGGCCACTCTACCTGCTTGATGTCACAAATGCTTTTCTTCATGGCGACCTTGATGAGGTCATCCACATGGATCCTCCACCCGGCTTTTGTGGTAAGGGGGAGTATGCTGGGAAAGCCTGTCGCCTCCGGAAATATCTATATGGACTAAAATAGTCACCACGAGCCTGGTTCTCTAGATTCTGTGAGGTTATCATTAGATTCGAATTTACCAGGTGCCATTCTGACCATACTTGTTTCATCAGACGGGATTCATGTGGGAAGAGTGTGATATTACTTGCGTATGTTGATGATATTATTATTATTGGAGATGACTCTGCTCAAATTACACAAGTTAAGGTTGATTGGAAAAGGCGTTCGGTGTGAAAGGCCTTGGTCAACTTCGATATTTCTTGGGCATTGAAGTAGCTAGGTCTCGTCATGGAATTTATCTCTCATAAAGAAAATATGTTTTGGATCTTCTTGAGGATACACGGATGGTTAGGTGCAAACCAGCTTTATCTCCTATGGTTCCTAATTTAAAGTTCGTTGCTGATAGTAGTGAACCTTTGAAGGATCCATCTATGTATCAGCATTTGGTGGGTCGTCTAATTTATTTAGCTAATACCAGACCAGATATATCATTTGTTGTTGAGAGAGAGTCAATTTATGCACAAACCCTGTCAAAATCATATGGATGCAATATATCACCTTTTACAGTATATTAAGTCCTCTCCTGGACTTAAGTTATTTTATATAGCAGACCCTCAGCCTGGAGGATTGCAGAGTTACCCTGATTCAGATTATAGAGGAGCTTGTGATGGCCGCTCTACTACTGATTTTTGTTACTTTTGTAGTAGTCATCTCATCTCTTGGGAAAAGTTAGAGGCAAGTTCTCGTTTCGTGGTCCTTCGCAGAGGCGGAATATAAGGTCATGGCATTGGGCACGTGTGACATTATATGGCTTCGTTCTATTCTTGTGAAATATATATTTCCTGAGAAGACTTTTTCTGTTCTGCATTGTGACAATAAGTCGGCTATTCAACTTGCTTCTGATTCAGTTCTTCATGAGAGGACAAAGCACATTGAGATAGATGTTCATTTTATCATGGAGAAGGTTTGTCGTGAGATCATCACTCCATCGTTTGTTTCTTCAGGAGAACGGGTTGCAGATGTTCATACCAAACCTGTTAGTCCTTCTCTTCTTCGCAATTCTATTGGCACTCGCCAGCTTGAGCGGGAGTGTTGCAATGTGTATGTAATTTGTGTTTTATTTATGTAATTGACCATAAGGGTAATTTGGTCCCCTAATGTATTTTCTCCTTGGTATAAATACAAGACCCTAAACTTGTAGGGGCCATAATAGAATTCCCTAATTCTAGTGGTCTTAATCAGGACGTCTCTCAAGCGGACTAAAAAACAGACCAATTTTTTAAAATACTAAAAAAAAAAATTCAACCAAAGTTGGAATTAACCATGATGAGATCATCTACAAAAAAAATCAAAAAATTCAATCCGAAAGAAAGTGAGAGATGATAGATTCAACGGTCGAAATGCACATATTTTTCAATCTTTCATTTTTAATGATTTTTAATCTCCTCATTATATATATCACATCCACCAAGTTTGGTTGAAAAATTCATTTTTTAGTATTTTAAAAAATTGGTCCCTTTTTTAGAGTCCGCTTAAGGGACTTTTTTTATAATACATATATATAACATGCGTATCATGTATATACTTGTATATATATGTAATTGTATGTGCATGTATACATTACAAATATTGTACGTATTATATACGGAAGTATAAATGCATGAAAATATGGAGTATGAACGATTTTGAAGTTTCAAGAAAAATTTCTGAAAACAGGGTTTTATTGAGAAGATTTTAAAACTCCATTTTTACACCCCCTGTGTTTAAAAACAGAAAATAGGTTTTCATCACATAAGCAAACAGACTCCAAAAGGAGACAGAAATCTGAACTGATCTTAAGAATGTACAGTTAGGGATGGAAACAGGTTGGGGTTAATCGAGGATTTACTACGCAGCGACCCTAATAGGACAGGATTTTTTTTGTGTGTGTGTGTGGTTTGGAGGGGGGGGGGGGGGGGGCGGGGGGGCGGCGGCGTGGTGTATATATGCTCCATCCCTTGTGTTCAGCCCCTCTAGCTGACTCCAGCATCTTCATTCTATTGTATACAAATATTAATGCACAGGCACCAGCACCGGTGTTGATAAATTTGGAGTCTTTCTCACCCCACTCACACCCTAACACCCCCCCCCCCACCCACACACACACACACTTACTATCAAAGTTTTAGCACTCTATTTTGATATTTGCCTCAAAATCATCTGTATTCTGGAAATGATTGTGGTCTCAATTATCTCCATTATGGAATTTGACTCAAAATTGCCTGTAATTTCTCCACAAAATTATAACATCCTATACGATATTGTAATTTCCTTTTATGTATCTGAAATTTCTTACTTAAAAGATGTCCGGGTTGTTTACAAATCTAGACAGATATTTTTATACCTTAACCACAGTAATTATGGAAACTTTCTACTGAATACTCATTATGTTTCTATTTTAAATTCCTAGTGATCTAATGTAGATTCCCCCCTTGATTTTCCTTGGTTAATTCAAACTAAATGCGACTGATATCTATATCTTAATGACACTATTTATGAAAACTTCTTACTGAATACTGATTCAATTTCTATTTTAAATTTATAGTGATTTAGTGTAGTTTCTCTTATTTTTGCCTTCATTAATTCAAATTTATTGCTTTATTTGGTTTTACAAGGTCTATAAATATGACGTGCAATTTATGTTCTGTTTACAGTTTATCACTTTTATCTGGACTAGAAAGGTCCCTTTGTAGTGAAGAATCAAAGGAAATTAACAGCGGAGTCTTGCGGGGGTGCTGGGGTAGGGGAAGGGAGGGGTGTTCCCAAGGAAAATGCTTGCTGCCTAAGCATGCAATCATCAGGAAATAAGAGTTTTTCACATAAGATTAGAAAAGATTGGCACGAAAACTTACCAAGCTATGAGATGACAAAGGTTCTGGTATTAGGCCTCCTCACTCCGATGATGTTTACTTGTACCGAAAGGCCTCAGCATCCCACCCTCCCTCAGGTTCCTTCCTCTTCAAAATACCACCAGACACCTGAAACATCCTTGCTTGCTCCTCTGCTAGAGCTTGTGAACTGGAAACATGAAGTCTTGATGGGTCATCTCTGGCTTGTATGTCCATACCTCCAGGGCCTGAATTGAGATCTAGTCCCTGCCTACCCCATTTTCGATTATTCTCCGCACCACCATTATTGCTACCATCTGGAAGTGTAACCATGTAAGGTCGTGGGTAGGGAGATGAAACTGCTGTAGCAGGTCCTAGCGCTTGTGAATGAATGGCAGGAAAACAAAGCCTCCCACTCGATGAGGAATCCATATAAGTGGTTGACCCACCTGAGAAAGTTGCTGAAGACAGAGGGAAACTAGTTCCAAAGGGGAAGACAGGATACTGGAAGGGAGTAGATGGAAAGGGCCCTGCAGGAGAAGATGATAACACCGATCCCCGGTAGATATCAGGAGTAAAAGGGTTACCACCAGTTTGAGGGCCCAATATTCTTTGTGGTGCACCAGGAGCAACGATCGGAAAGGGCTTCTCCCCTCGATCGGGTAAAATTGATTGAATTGCAACAGGTGAATATGTATTCCCAGGAACAAACCATGAGGAAATATTCCCGGTTTCTGCACTGTTCATTATGATGCCACCAATAGGAGGCTGGGATTGCATGCTACCCCTGACATGCCGATTAAACGATGGCTCTGCACTTGTATCGTCAAGGGAAGGTCCGTTGTTCAAATCGAAGCCCCTCCGGACCTTATCACTAGGAAGGCCACCTGATGATGTTGATTTAACTGGCAGAAGCGGGAACACCAATCTACGAGAGCTGCTTGTTGGGTACTGCCCCACATCATTAGCTTCATCAACTTGATTTAAATCAAGATCCAGCCCTCCAAGGTTACGGCCAGGTGCAGTCAATTCATTCCTTGCCAAATCACAGTTATTTAAAATGCCAAAAGCAGATTTCACCTCCGGAGCAGAGCCTTGAGAAGCCATGTCATCTAAAACTCTTTCAGCTGGCACATTCAAATCAATGTCGAACAGAGGGCGACCATGTTTGCTTGTAGTAGGATCAGCGAGAGATATGTTACTCGTACCCATCGGCAACTCTAGAAATTTTCTGGGTTCAGCTGGGCGAAATGCACTTGTAGAAGCTGATCCCTTCCATCCAAGTTCCCCTTTACTCCTCAATAGATCCTCTGGAGGAACAAAGGGCCCTTTTGCAGCAGAAGCAACTGTAATTGAAGTGGGAAGGCTACCCGAGACCGAAGAAACTGAAAAAGGCAATGGGTTCCTTAAATGAAGAGAAGAACACATGGGGGCTACCAAGGTAGCTGGCTCCTCAAATTTTTCATCATCAACAGCAAAGCCTTCATTGAGATCAAACTTCAACTTTGCATCCCTATCTGGTGGTCTGGCGGCAGACAAGGAAGAAGCATCTGCTGTGGCGGAAGCACATTGCTCTGTCTCTTCTGCTTCAACAGCGACCGTCTTGAAACCCCTTGACCTCAGATGTGGTTCTGTTTCTTGTGAAGGATATGCAGGCGACTCTTTCTGATGAATAAATCCACCAGAATGGTGCTCCTGAACCTCCTTACCGTCAACATTAACTTCCAAGCACGCACTCTTCTGGTCCGTAAAAGGTGTCGAGTCCAAACCAATTAACCCTTGATTTTCCTTAGCTTCAAAATCTTCAGATTTATGATCAATCATTTGTTTTTCAGCCTGATTAACAGAATTCCATGCATCCGTTTCTTCAGCTTTTCTGACCTTGACTTCATCAACATTTCCTGGAACCAAAGTTTTACTAGAACCAGAAGAACTCGGCACTTCCTCATCGGTTCTTTCTACACGCTCAGAATTCATCCGCGCTGCAGGTCTATTCGGCTCCACATGACCACCACTATCAAACCGTTCATTAACAGCATCGTTATTCTCACCCTCATTTTCCAACAAACAGGATGATGATGAAACTTCAACAACTCGGTTCTCGTCTTCTACGTTCGAAATGATTTCATTGTTCTTATCCTCGGTTAGCAAAGATTCACTTCCCCCCAGATTAGAATCGACAATGCCATCAGGACTTATTCCAGTCACAACGGGTTTTTCCTCCTGAAGTTGTTTTTTCACCTCCCCATCAGTGACCTCTGCCGTGCTGCCAGGGAAGACAGCCACAGAAGCAGTGCCTTTTATTTCATCTGACTTTTCACAGGTTTCCGATAATGAATCGGCATTTGGTTGCATATCCACACTGGAAGAATTTAAGTGCTCATTGTGCTCTCCTGCTGATGCAAGGATATCTCCACGTGAAAAAACACCCTGCTTCTCGAGATCACCACCACCATCAGGATGACTTTCACCTTGGGCAAGGACATCTCCACATGACGATTTTGATTTACCAACACTGCCCGTACAAGTATCCTTAACTATAGGGGTGTCTATTTGTAGAGAATCAGTAGGCGAGACCAAATCAGACTTGGACATTTCTCCGGCAGCCACACTCGCAAGAAGATTCATTCCAACATCATCCCCAACCGACATAGACGCATTTGATTCCGAGTATTTCACACAACTTTCAATCAAAGCATTTATTGAGGTGAAAGAAGGCTCGCACAAATTTCCAGACTTCAATTCATTCCCAGATGATGAAGAAGCTGATTTTTTAGTGTCGTCAACTTTCCTACTTCGCTCCTCGTCATGAACAGCAGCAGGAGATACATCACCTTCGTCAGATCCAGTCAGTAAATCTTTAAAATCATTGCTTTGCCAGGACTCAGTGTTCACGTCAGAAACAATATTAGATCGATATGCATCACATGCATCACTTTTTTCCTTGGTTCGATCAAATTGATCATGCTTCTCCGAAAGCACGGGGGAAGAAGCTCTGCTGTTTATTATCGAACGATCTTCTAAAGACCCCCCACTGGCACTCTCTGCAGGACTTCGGCGCCGGTTCGGTATCTTCACAATCAGCTTGTGATTGTTCCCCTCCACAATGGGTTGATCCATTGTCTTCTCGCCTGTTAATCCAGATACTGATAGTCTTTCAAGGTCCGCAATTCTGTGCATTGAAGGAGTTCTGCTAGACCCAGTTTCTCTTTGAGCTCCAGATATAGTTGGCCCAGGGAAGCCATTGATTAACTTCCGATGACGAGAAGTACCACTCGAGATCTTATTGACACTCACTGAACCTGCAGTAGAGCTCCTCGCGTCCTCCTTTCCTGACAAAGATTGACTATAGTTGTGGGACTGACTCGAACTGCTGCTCTTCTCCTCTCTTCCTGTTGTTAAAGCAAGATCAGATGCACTACCCACTGAAATTTTTGGGTGACCATCCTTACCTGATACAGGTGATGCTGGGAATTTCATTGTCCCTGGAGATGAGGAAGTAGATTTGGTAGTAATAGTAGTATTATCCCCCGGGACGGGCTTAAGTAAGGTAGTCGTAGTAGTAGTAGTATCCCCCTGGACAAGCTTAAGTGAAGTGGTTTTAGATGCAGAAAGCTGTGTGACTGAGCTCTTCATGGCTACCTCGGAGGATCCCACAGGATGTTTGTTCCCACTGTCTGGAAGACGTGATTTGGAAGACCATGAAACAGCCTGAGTCGAGCCGGATTTTATGTCGATGGTATTCATTTCAGCCTGAACACGTTTCTTCCATGTGTCAACCAAACTCCTTGCCTTCTTCTGAATTTCCAAATTTTTTATTGTACGCAGATGATTCACTGATCTGCCAATGTTGCACATTTGGAGAGCATGAAGATTCACTGGGAGCTTATCAAGTGCACGAAGTAAAACCAAGAGGAATTCCTCTACCGATTTATCAACATCCTTTGGGCTACTACCATCCCCTGTTCTCCCCTTCTGGATATCTTGGAGCCATTCATCCAATATTGGCAAACCCCTAAGCTGCACAAACCGACTAAGGCAGTCAAACTTATCTGTGGCTGCTATCACACCTGCAAGCATTGACCGGCTAATCAGATCCATCTTCCTCTCAGCTTTATCAGGTTGCATGAGTTGCACCAGTTGCTCAACCCCTTCATAATTCACAAGACCTCCTCCTTTTTCAGTGAATTTAGATATCTCAGATCTCAAAATGCTTTCTGCTTTATACTGACCAGAGTCACCATCATCTTTTTTCGAAGAACGTTCTCTCTTGACAGGCTCAGATCCCTGATCTCCCTGCTGCTCCTTTTTCTTCCGCTTAACTTGAGAAGGAAAGGAAGTGGCACTAGTTTGTACATTATCTGAACCAGGTTTCGACTGTGATGTTGATGTCGGACCCATTACTGGTTTCGGCGAACGGCCACCAGGCTGCACTGTTGCATGCATTTCTGTTCGTGTTTTATGTAGCAGTTGATCTACCTCTTCCTGTCGCTCCTATAAGATGATAAATAAGTAACCCATCTATAAAATTAATCAACATACAAGCAGAAGAGATAAAATTGCTCAGACAGTAACTATGACCCCATCCCCACCCTTTTCCCTCTCTTCATTTTTGTTCAAGGAAGTCTAGTATGAATTCAAAGTAACCTAAACTCACGTCGATATAATCTTGATCAGTTAGCCACCATAAACGCTTGTTGGAAATGTCATAAACTCGCCTGCACACAAATGAGGATGTCCCTGGAGGAAGTTCGACACCTTTAGGAAGGAATGCAACTTTACACGGATGGAGTAATGATGCGGCGGGGATCTCATCCGCATGGAACGAGTAAAAAATTTCGTTGGGCGCGGCGTCCAACAGGAGGCCTTTGCCAAGCTTCACTTCAGCACGTCGGTAAAGCCAATTTACACCTACTTGTAGATAATTATTCTCTTTACCAGATGAAAACCAACGAATTATTCCAATGAATGGGGGAGAATTCTGGGGCGGTTTGAAAAGAGCAGTGTCACCAACACTAATTCTGCGACCAGCCTACAAAACAAGAAAAACCTTCAGAACAACAACAAATTGATAAAGATGCTAAACAATGCAAAATAACCTTCTTCTTCAACAGATACTCCTGTAAAGAGGGAAAAGAGTCTGCTTGCATGTGAAGGTCAACAGGTTAATTTATGCACCGAGTATTAATCATGTAAATACAAGTCATCACCTTGTTACTAAGAAAAAACTAGGTTAAGTCATACAGGAACAATGAGTGGGAACTTTACAGACCATTCACCACGCACTCCTTAGAATTACAATGACAGTTATGGGGCATTTTACAAAGGGTGCTTTTGATTTCAAAGGTGGAAAAGATTGAAAAACAGTTCATTTGATGAGAAGTTTGAAAAGGGGTGGCAAAAGAGACAGGTGGTCTGGTGAAATTCCATACCTTGCCATTTTCATGGAATCCAATTCTCTAGGAGGTGGGTAAAGAATATTTTTTATTATAAATGAGTGGGAAAAGGAGCATGTATTACATTTAAGACTATTTTCCCCATAAATATTCACAATTATTCCGTGGAAAAATGCGACACCAAGCGAATACACCCTAAATGAAATGGCTTCTACTCCATAATAATAACAATTTTTTTAAACACATTACCAAGCAATCTACGTTACCCAGCAAAAGAGCAGAGAAAAATCAAACAACCAACATTATAATAATAGGGAAAAAACTTACACTTGCTGTGAGAATAAGTTTATATTCCACACTATAAAAAGATACTTCTACCAAAGCACAGTATGTTAATGATATAGGCGAGCTTTGTAGCACCACCGAGCAAAAATATATATTTACTTCGTGAAATATCAAACCACCAAGTATCTTAAAAAGTGAGCTATGAGAATATCCCTTCTTCTAATCACCAAGTTCCATCACACCCATTTTCGAATTCGAGTTTCAAGACTAATGTTCATCAAGAATGAGAACAGATAGCGTTAACTCAAATAATTTTAAAATGCTGAAAATAAAGCAATAACTCAAACATGAAATACAATTTGTGAATTTAGCTTCAACTGCCCAAGAAGAGTTATTAAAATTCTGGGAGCTGAGAAAATCCAAAGACGAAAAATATGTTCGGACTTAAAAAATGGTTCTATTCAGTAAATCAATGGTGAAAAAATACGTTAATTAATTATTTTTCACCACCAAATTCTCAAAACATAAATGAAGCATTTATTTCATCCCTTTATACCATAGAAAGAGTTCAAATCAAAATTGAATGGCTGAAATGACTGACTTGTGCGAATTATCAGACATGATTTGGTTAAAAGTAAACCTATAGTAGAGAAGTCCACAGCTTCTTTTTATGTGGTAAGATGACAATATGAGAGATATTGAAACTTGAAGAATAAAATGTGCATGTACAATCCCATAGTTAATGAAATCTCTACAACCCCTAATATACAACAATACAGATTGCACAACATGATGAGTTCACTCCCTACAAATCTCTAATTCTAGCCTATACTCTTTTAGAAATTATTAGAAAGAAAAAAATATCTCAACCATAAAGAAGAAACATATGGAAATTATTTTTTTATTCTTATCAATATGCTATATATACAATACAATATAACATTCTTACTAAATCCTCCTATATGAATGAAGTACAGGTATAATTACAATTACACTTAACAGTACAAAAGCAAGCCATAAAAAAGTTTTTATGACGTGCGCAGAGTTGCCCCACGTGGGTCCCTTTTATTATGAGTAGATAATGATCTAGTTAGAGTTTCCTATTTTATCTAGGCTTCTTTGTTAGAGTTTTAGTTAGAGTTTCTTAATTCTTCACAAACTTTAAAAAATTAACAAATTCCCTATCTATATCAAGGTTTAAGTGTTAATATTTAAGCGATGCTATGACTTACACTTTGACATGTATAGTATAAATGTTAATTCTAAAGGAGTTATGAAAAGGCATATTAAAAGATATCCAACTATCAAAATCACTGGAGCAAAAATATCCATATATTTAAAATAAGAGTTCCAACGCCAAATAAAAATCGAACTTAACATCTTAATTGGACAATTTCTATATCATTAAATATTTTTCCATCTCTTTTGGCTTTGTCGTTTGCTATTGGGAATTTTTTTTAAATAAAGAAAAGGTTTAATCAGCTGCTCCTACGCACCCTCATGAGCCTACCAACTAGGCTCACAAAGTACGTGCCTCACTAAAGGTGCCTCTCATGAGTTGAGACAAGACGAAAAGTTTTAATTGTGAGCAACCTAAGAGCGGCTCTAAAAACAATGATCTAGAATCTAGATAATTTTATTATTCCCTTGTATAATTGCGTCCTTCAGTTCAAACATTACTCATATTTCCCCAAATATTTCTAACATGATTTAGATATTTCCTTAAACACACAATTCATACAAATAAATTAAACCACTCTTTCCACCTAAACATGGTGTAACATGCAAATGCACACTGCATTGAAAGCGAACACAGTTCATTAAAAGATGCCCCCGTATTCATAAATTATCAATTTGTTAGGTTTGACCTGCTTTGATCTCCCCAAACATGCCCTCACACATAAGAAATAAGCCTTTGGAAATTGGGACCTATAGATAGGGCCCTAAATCCTGATATGGGAAAAAGATAGGGCTATAAATGAGTCAAGTTGTTCATGAGCAATGTCAATGAATCAAAGCTCAAGAAATTTGTTGAGCTTAAGCCAATATATATATTTTAAAAGTCAGCTTGTGAGCAAAAATATTTAAGGTTAAAATCATCAAGATATCAAACTTTTTAAGTCATTTCAATTTAAATTTGTTGAACCTAAGCCAATACGTAATTTTGTTGTATTTTTATCATACTCAATATAACTTCTTTGCCATAAATGAAATATTCTCAATTTTCTAATCCTTTACAATTGTTTAATTCCGTTGAGTCGAGATGAAGCTGAGCTCAAGGCGAGCTCGACCCAAGCTTATTTATGTGAGCAGATTGAGCCCAAGCTTCGCTAAACCACATGAATCTAATATCTTAGCTCAATTGAGCACTTTTAAGTGTAAGGAAAATTTAAATGAATTAGAATCCAATTTTCTTGTAAGATAGAGGTGAGTTCCAAAGTAGGAATAAGGCAACGTTACCTAGAATGCAGATGCCTCGGTGGCAATTGTTTCAATTCATGTTTCTTTCAATTATGTTTTTTTATTAAGCACATAGTAATGGAGTACCTAGGTTTTTTGTAAATCATTTCAGGATGGAGCGAATCGAGAGAACTTTATAACATATATAAATTCTTTCTCATTTTTCTTTGTTACTTTCTTTTCTTTAAAAATAAAATAAAAGCTGGACGCAATATTTGGATATTTGGGCTGCTAAAGTATCCTATAAGGCAGACGAGATTGGAAATGCGGGACTCAAGGGAGAGTGAGTATCCGGTAACATCGGTAAGGAATCCTGGGGCAAAGTTCATCCCACATTATTATTGTGCTTTTGGGAAAATAGGAACAATATATTCTTCAAATACATGGGAGAGCATCAAAGTGGTTATAAAAGAGTTATCACGATTTCCAAGATTCCCATAAAAACAAATTCCCTTTACTTATTTATGAGCATATAATAACATTTTAAAATTAATATTGAACAACTTAATAACCTTAATTACTCTCCAATAGGTAATTATCGATAATTATATTTTTAAGTAACATCTTGAATCCATGGAAGATAAACAATAAGTCATATCTTGAACCAAATTTTTTACTAGGTATATAGTCACTATTTCCTTTACTTGATAATCAATCAAATTTATAAAGAAAACAATAATATTAATAATGATTGAAATAGGAACTTTGTTGTATACATACATAATTACTACATAAAAATGATTACGAACAACAAACTTTAGAAAGAAAAATTAATTTAGAAGTTTTCTCGTCGCTTAGATTAGATACTGTGTGCTTCTTATTGAATAAAAAATATATCACCACTGCATAAAAAAATACTGATCGGTGAAATGGACAGATCTTTGGATAGTCGAGATTTTATCAACTAAAAACAAAAAATAAAAAAGCCATTTATTAAGTCTGTCGATTAAAATTTTAAGCCACCGCAATTATCAATTACTATTTACTCCAGAGTCTGTTAATTAAAACATTTGAGTCCACGATTATCAATTACTCAAGATGGTGGCCTTATACATCTCCGGGGCCTTTCAAATAATAATAATAACTAGGAGGTAAGTAGAGAAAGGAAAAGTAACACCATCCATGTGAGTGGATCTGCTACGTAAAGATCTGTCTTTGAATGATAAGTTACAAAATATGAAGACCAATGGATATTCTTGTGATAAATGAAGAGGGTTCAATCCAAAGAACAAGCTAAACTCAATTTCTGCAGAGTGGTGTGTGTTGTGTGTTTATTTGTTCAATGTAGGGGTTTCTATAGGAGATTCCAAAGGAAATAAGTCTGACTAGAATTAATGAGGAAAGGCCGCCACATTAATGGAGGAGATGACTCGCTCGTTCTCCCAATGCATGGCAAGACGTGTGATTCAATCTCACTTCCACTTCGTCCATGCTTTGAGTGACCAGTGTAATTATGGTTTGGCTATAAAACCGCATGTATGAGTGCAACATGTCACCATAGAATGTATTATAATAAAGATGCTTTCCGAGCGACTAGGTGGGCACATGCTCATGGAACCTAGAGGTCCCAAGAATGGTTAGATTTTTCTAACTTGACTGAACTTCTAACCTCTAATCCAAATTCTCTCACTTTTCTGTAATATAGAAGTATCCTACTAACTTACCATTTCATCCCATCATTGGTCCTCGATACATGGAAGAGATTAATATATTTAAGGGTATCGAGTAACATCATGTATAGCTAAATTAAATAGTAAAAAAGCCACTTGAACCTTGTTTTCGCGTGTTGAGGTAAATAATTAAAATTCCCAATATGGCTTTATGTCTTACTAACTATATTGTATGGCTAAAACTGAACAATCCAAGGAAGGGGAGAGAAGAAAGACATCCCTATCATGGACATTATGTCATTAACTAACGTGACATTACCAAAAAAGTGTGCTTATGCCCAAAATGTAACCTGGCTAAAAAAATGAGTAGATGGGATCCACCTAGTTGACCTTGGAAACAAAACTTGAGCAGACACAGATGCTGGTGTTGGACAAGGTTGGCACACATTAAATATCATGTTAACTGGTGCATCCTATATTTTGAACACCGGATACAATTATTGGGAGTTTAAAATTAAGCCCGTTTTACATACTTGATCGCAAGGCTTAGTTCCAATTTAGTCACCACCTCACCAAGCTAGACAATATTATGTTGCCGCGAGCCACTTTGATCAGCCGAGTTCCAGATATGCTATGCTTCAAGGCAGCAGACCCAAAAGGTGACAGCCCTTATGAGGCCACTTGATACCATTCCGCCTGTTTCTCACAATGCCAGCCACCTGAGCAATAGAAATCATATGGCCTAGCACCATGTAATCATGAGAGAACACATCACCGACGGATAATATACCCACCCCCACCCCCTCTTCAACAATAAAATTTATCTCACATCCACGAGGGTCATGGTTCCCAGAGTCTGTTTGCTAATCATGTACAAATCACAAGTTTGCATACCCCATTCCTAAAATAACTCTTTAGGAACACAATCCCAATTTTAGAACCACAAAAATCATCCCAAACAATAGCTTGTGCAATCAAATCAAACAATGTCACACTGAACAATGACATTAGCGTGCGTCTCCCAGTAGCTTGTGCAATCACAACTCGAGTCAACAGAGCACAATTCCCCAACAAAATTCAAATGAATTCATTTCACTCATCATTCATATCCCAACAACTCAACCTCCCTTCTTTCTCCCCCAGATCAAAAAACCCTATAAACCAACACTATCCAAGTAAATAAACCAAAAACGAAAACGAATAACACAAAAATCGGGCAAAACAAGTACAACCACGAATCAATCGCCGATTGGAACCAAAAAAACAATATCTTGCAAAAGTAACCAACAAAAGATGGTCGAGAATCTCTGACTACAACCTTTCTAGTCCTCGTACCAAGCTTGGGGATTGAACACGTGTGACAACGACCTCTCCTTTTCCTCATCTCACCTTCCCGCCCATACATATCATAATAATAACCTCTCATCTTCCCCATTTCTATCTCTTTCCTGAACTAATAACATCAATATGAACCCTAATTCATCCCAACCACACAAAACCCTCAAATTCACCGATCTAATTGAAGCTAAGAATTACAGATCCAAGAAATCTAGAGAGAGAAATAGCCGCCTTCAAAACCAGATGAAACTAACACAATCTGAAATACATAAAGACGATGGCAGGAAAGATCGACATGTGGCAAAAAGGAAAGGTGTACTGGCTACTGACTAGGCTAGAGGGTAGAACGGGCAGTGATATACTCACGCCATGGGAAATTCAAAGTACTCAGATGTAGATTAAGGCCAGACTGTAATATGGGCAGTGACTGTTTTGACTAATCCTCGATTTTGATTCTGACTTGGATCTTAGATTTTTCATTGGCATTGGTGTAATCACATTGGTGTAATCACATGTCCAATTGTTTTCACACTTTGGACCTGGTGCGGCTGGGTTTGGGGAAGTGATTGTGTCACCCGGGGGTCATGCACAAAGATAATAATGTTGTTGCATTTTAAGTACATGAGTGAATTATGGTTGTCTTGAACTGCTCGAACACTTCATGGGCTATGTTTTTGTATTTCTACTCAGTAAGGGAAAGAGAAAAATATAAAGCGGTTAAGGAAATATGTCATTTAATGTGGTTTTCTGTGATCAATCAATTAACGATGGATGACTTCAATTAATATGTAAAAAAAAAAGTAAAAACAGTTATTCGATTATCAAATTTAAGGCAGTTACAATTAGTTTTATAACATTTATTGTTTTAATTTAAGTACATTAAATTAAGCAATTTATTTCAGCTTTAAACAAAATTTCTTCTTGGACTTTCCTCCAATTAAAGCTGTTGAGAATAATAACTAGAGAAGAAATTTCTTTGAAATTGGACCTTAACAAGGCCTATGACAGAATAGAGTGGGACTTTTTAAGAAAAGTCCTGGAAAGGATGGGCTTCGATCATAAGTGGTCTCACTTGATAATGCATTGTGTTACCACCGTGTCCTTCAACATTATCATTAATAGGGATCGTTGCTGCCAATTCTTTGTCGAGAGGGGATCAAGATGTGTTATCTCTCTCTCTATACAAAACGTTATCTAACAAGTTTATTCCAGGTATACGCATCAAGAGAAGATACCCCCCCCCCCCCCAAACACACACACACACACAACATTTGTTCTTTGCAGATTATTCTATTCTATTCTTAAAGGCGAACAAGGAGGAATACTGAGTAACACATAACATTCTTACCACAAATGGCAGAGCCTCGGGACAAATAATCAACTATGGGAAGTCGGGGGCCTTTTCTCTTATAGCACTATAGGGGAAACGAAGAGGGTTTTGTTAGATATGTTGGCAGTCAAAGAGATAGATACAAAGTATTTAAGATTTCCATCAATGTGGGGGAAACCAAAGTCAAAAGCTTTATCTTTCATTATAGAAAAAATTGCTCAGAAGTTACAAAGTTGGAAACAATGTCTCCTCTCCCCAAGAGGTAGGAAGGTTATGATCAAAGCTGTTAACCAAGCAATCGCTAGTTATTGCAATCCCTGTGTGAAATAGCTTGGTCAAGTGTTTTTGGTGAGGAGAGGCGCAGAGGATAAGAAAAATATCCATTAGAAGAGATGGGATGTAGTTACCTGCCCAATGAACCAAGGGGGCGTCGGGTTTAGAGACTAAAAGAGTTTTAATTTGACTCTCCTCGCTAAACAAGGATGGATACCGATTTCGGAACCAAACTCTTGGGCAGTCGGGATGATTAAAGCAATATATCACCCAAACTCTTCCTTCTAAGAAGCCAGAGTAGATCACCATCCCTCTTGGATTTGGTCTGGTATCATTGGGGGGCGGGAAGTTCTAAAGAGAGATTTTACTTGGAAAATGAACATGGGCTCAAAAATCAATTTCTGGAGGATAAGTGGATCCCTGAGCTTGAGGTAAACATGGTCACTAGCCCAAAATGAGAGAACTTTATACCATATATATTTTCTTTCTCTTTTTTCTTTGTTATTCTCTTCTCTTTAAAAATAAAAAATAAAAGCAGGATGCAATAGTTGGATATTTGGGCTGCTAAACTACCCTATATGGGAGACGATATCGGCAACGTGGGATTCTAAGGGAGAGAGAGTATCCAGTAACATTTATAGGAATCGTGGGACGAAGCTCATCACACATTATTATTGTCGTGGAAAAATAGGAACAAAAAATTCTTCAAATACATGGGAGCATCAAGGAGGTCTTATATCATGGTTTTCCAAGATTCCTATAAAATGAAATTCCCTTTACTTATTTGTGAGTTTCAAAAATATATAACAACATTTTAAAACTATTATTCAACAACTTAATAACCTCAATTACTCTCTAATAGGTATTTATCGATAATTCTATTTTTAACATCTTAAATCAATGGAAGATAAACAATAAGTCATATCTTGAACCAAATTTGTTACATTGTATATAGTCAATATTTCATTTACTTGATAATCAATAAACTTTATATAGAACCTCTAATATCAATAGTTATTGAAATAGAAACTTTGTTGTATATAAACATAATTACAATATAAAAATGATTACGAAGAATAATCTTTGGTAAGAAATTTTAAATCTAGAAGTTTCCGCATCGCTTAGATCAGATACTGTGTGCTTCTTATTGGAAAAAATATATATATATATATATATCACCACAGCATAAAAAATTACTATTTTACTTAAATATTAACACCTGCATAATTCTAAGCAAATGCATACGGTTAAATGGACAGAACTTTATATGTTAAGATTTTATCAACTAAAAATTAAAAGACAGTCTGTCGATTAAAAATTTAAGTCTACCACGATTGTCAATTACTGTTTATTCATGAGTCTGTTAATTAAAACTATTGAGTCCACCATGATTATCAATTACTCAAGATCCAATATATGTAGTAGTGACACTGCCCTTTAAACCCTGCAACCTTACTATAAGGACTGAACATTTTTTTTGTAAATGAAAAAGGCGCAGTCGACACCGGTGGGCTTATACATCTCTGGGGCCTTTCAAATAATAATAATAACTAGAAGGTAAGTAGAGAGAGGGAAAGAACACCATCTACATGAGTGGATCTGCTAAGTAAAGATCTGACTTCAAATGATAAGTAATAAAATGAACACTAATGGATATTCTTGTAATAAATGAAGTGTTCAATGCAAAGAGAATGCTTTGGACTTAATTTCTGCAGAGTAATGTGTGGTGTGTGTTTGTTTGTTCAATGTAGGAGTTTCTACAGGAGATTCCAAAGTAACCAAGTCTGACTCGCATTAATGATGAAAGGACGCCTCATTAATGGAAGAGATGACTCGCTCGTTACCCAATGCGTGTCGCGCATCCACTTTGCCCATGCTTTGAGTGACCTATTCAACATGTAATTATGGCTTGACTATACAACCTCATGTATGAGTGACAAGATGTCACCATATAATGTATAATAAAGATGCTTTTTGATTGACTAAGTGGGCACATGCTCATTGAACCTAGAGGTCCTAAGAATGGTTAGATTTTTCTAACTAGACTTATTTTCTAGCCTCTAATCCAAGACCCCTCAGCATTCTGAAAAGGCAATGCTCAGTAGAGCACTTCGCTCCTTACGCACTGTCCTTGCTCAAACCATAGTTGTCAGAGGCGAAAGGCGCACCAAGGCGCCAAGGTCCCCGTGGAGTCTACGCGCAAGGCGAGGTTAAGGGAAGTTCGCATACTCCATTCCTAAAAGAACTCTTCTGAAACACAATCCCAATATTGCAACCATAAAACATATTCTATCCTGTTAAGTGAATACCCCAATTGGTATGGGAAAAACTTTGATCAGGCAAGGCGTGCGCCTGATCAAAGTGAGGCACAAAATTCATAGAACATGCAAAAGTTTTATATTTATAAATAATAAGATCATTCGTGATCTAAAATTAGAAATATATAGCACAAATTATTATCATACATGGTTATGAAGAGACAAGTCAAAAGGAGATAGAGCTTATACCACTATATGAAGAAAAAAAATTATATTTAAATATCAAATTTATGTAACAATTTCACTGTCCAATAATTAACAAAAAAAAAATGATATTGAAATATTTGAATAATAAATACTCCTATATGTGAAAAGAAAAATCAGCACATCAGTTGTTCTACGATGCAACAATATTGGAGTCAAATTTTGTTTGTTTCTTTTGAGAAAAATTCAGTTTCCCTAGGAATCTCAAGGACTTACTTTGGTTAGTTTTGGGGTTGGGAATCACCTAATCTTCTTTATTCTATTGGAAAATATGTAAAATAGGCATATCAATTGGTCTATTCTTGTATTGGGGGCGTTATCCAAAAAAATTCAACAAGGCGCACTTGGAGTCTAGGCGCATAATACGCGCGCCTTATTGAAGGAGCCAAGCCTGAGTGAGCCTGAAGCCTAGGTGCACGTCTAGGTGCGCCTTTAACAACATTATTGGCACTGTTCAATCCCTTGCATACCTAAGTTTAAACCTACATCACTAGTAGCACGAGTAGTATTAAAGCCCCTACTACACATGTATTAGAGCATCCACAAAGGAAGAACGTATAGGATAAACGTATCCTATTTCAGCTCACATAATAGTGAGCCTGGTGGCGAAAATTAACTTTAACATACACATGTTTTAATTTGACCGAAAGTGCGTCTTTCACAGAGCATTTGTTTTGAATGTTTTTCTTAAATCCAAATAATATAAATCAATAACTTCAAAACAGAAGTGTAATTAGCTTCAAATAGAATATTCGTATTGTTCAAATCAACTTTCTACAAGAACTCTAAAAGTAAAATACAAAAATAATATTAACAAATGAAAGGTTTTCGGATAAAAGAGTCTTTTACACCAACTTAGCACAAAATCCTCTTCTTCATGCCACATTACTTTATTTCCACTTCATCACATGGAAAACACTTGACCATTTTGGCATCTCATGAAAGATTCACTATTTGGAGATGCCACTAAATACTCATTACACCCTCAATGTCCAACACCACAGATGCTCACTTTTCTGTAATAGAAAAGTGTCCTATAAACTTAACATTTCATCCCATCATTCTTCCTCAGTAGATGGAAGAGATTAATACAGTTAAGGATATTGAGTAACACCATCGTGTATTACTCAATTACATATTAAAAAGCCACTTGCGCCTTGTTGTATTGTGTTGAGGTAAACAATTAAAATTCCCAATATGGCTTCATGTCTTGCTAACTATATTGTATGGCTAAAACTGAACAATCCAAGCAAGGGGAGAAAAAAAGATATCCGTCTCATATACATTACGTCATCAACTCACGCCGCATTACCAAAAGAGTGTGCTTATGTTATGCCCAAAATGTAACCTGGCTAAAAAAATGAGTAGATGCGATTCACCTAGTTGACCTTGGAAACATAACTTGAACAGACGCAGATGCTGGTGTTGGACAAGGTATGCACACATTAAATATCATGTTAACTGGTGCATCCTCTATTTTGAACACTTCACAATTATCGGGGGAGTTTAGAATTAACCGCTCTTTACATACTTGATCACAAAGCTTCATTCCAATTTAGTCATGACATCACCAAGCTAGCTAGACAATCTCATGTTGGCGCAGGGCACTTTGATCAGCCAAGATCCACAAATGCTATGCTTCAAGGCAGCAGACCCAAAAGGTGAGAGCTCTTATGTGGCCACTTGATACCAAAACTCGCAAGGCCTGTTTCTCACAATTCCAGCCATCTGAGCAATAGTATTCACATGGGCTGGCATCATGAAAGAGCACATCAACTACTGATTATATACCCCCACACACCCTTTTTCAATATTTGAAGTTATCAACAGCCATGGGGGTTAGAATTCCCCAATGTCTGTGTGTTAAATCATGTACAAATTAGAAGTTCGCATACTCCATTCCTAAAAGAACTCTTCTGAAACACAATCCCAATATTGCAACCATAAAACATATTCTATCCTGTTAAGGGAATACCCCAATTGGTATGGGAAAAACTTTGGTCTTACCCTGTCCATCTCTAAGAGAACGACAATTCATCTTCGTCAGTTTCGTGGAATCTTTCCTTCCAATTGGAGACGGAGGACTTCATATCTTTGTTGGAACTCATTGGGAATGTTCATCTTCAAAGTAAGGTCACGGATAAAAGAAAGTGGAAGATAAACAAACAAGGCTTAGCCAGTAAATCTCCTTGAATTCCTTTGCCATAATCCCTCTTTCCACTTTTTTCCCACTTTCTTAAGCTTGTACAGAATTTGCTATTGTTTTCGGTTTTCTTATACAAACAAAAAAAAAGTAACTATAATGTGGATAATTAAACTAAAGTTACTACACAAATAATAATAAAAATAAAATAAAATCAAACAATGTGACACAGAGTGTCTCCCAGCAGCTTATGCAATCACAAGGCACAATTCCCCAATCATTCATATCACAACACTCAAAAACCCTATAAACCCAAACACAACAATATTTCAAACAAGAAGCATAAAAAGTTAAGAAAAAAAACTAACACGAATCAATTGACGATTAATACCAAAAAAATAAAAAATACCTTGCAAAAAAAATCAGTAACAGATGGTTGAGAATCACTAACTACAGCCTTGGGGGTTGAACACATATGAGCACCACCACTCCCTTTCCTAATCTCACCTTCCCGCCCATACATAACCTATCATCATAACCCTAAAATGGAGCGATCTAATTGAAGCTCACAATTACAGATCCGAGAAATTTAGAGAGAGAAAAAAACAGCGGCGATGAAATTTAGACGATCTGAGATATATAAAGATGATGGCGTGAGAGATCGACAGGCGGCAAAAGGGAAAGGTGTACTTGGTACTTACTGACTAGGCTAGGGGGCAGAACGGGCAGGTGGGGCAGCGATAAACTCACCCTACCCCTCGGGAAATTCAATGTACTCAGGGTTGCAGATTAGGACCAGACCAGACCAGACTGTAATATGGGCAGTGACTGTTTTGACTTGGATCTTACATTTTTTCATTGGCGTTGGTTTCATCACACGTCCAATTGTTTTCACCCTTTGGACCTCGTGCGGCTTGGGGGGGGTGATGGACTCACCCGGGGGTCATGCTTCAAGATAATTATTTTGTTGTGCGCGCGAGTGAATTAAGGTTGTCTTCCACTGCTCCAACACTTGACGGACTATGTTTCCATGTCCCTACTGCGTAAGGAATGGGGGGAAATTATAATATGTCATTTAATGTGGTTTTATGTGATCAATTAATTATGGATAATTGACTTCAATAACTAGTTAATACATTAAATTTTTTTGTGGTTTAATTTTAAAAAGTACATTGAATTGAATTAAGCAATTTATTTCTAGCTCTAAACAAAATTTCTCTTTGGAATTTTCATCACTTAATGAATATAAACACAATTTTTCTATATATAGGCCCCCATAAACACTTTAGAAGAGTGAACTTTTAAAAGTTGTTAAAACATTTTCATGCCCAATTTAAACCCCTGATAGGAACTCTATGCAATTTTTATATAATTGTTTCGCTTTAACAATTGAAACACGCCACCATAAGAGATTGAGTTCCAACAGGGCTCAATCAAGTACCATTCAACCATTCCAATTAATGGATACTAACCACATAAAATATACAATTCATCCAACTAATTGATGAGTAATTTTTAGGGAGATCATTTTTTGTTACCCTGATGTGTCACACACATATTATGTGGTGTTTGTACCCAATGTTTGTTTGACACATTAAAAGAATCACAAACAAGGGTCACTAAAAAGAATATTCAACAAATACTAGTGTTGGCATCTTCGTTCTTTACTTTCAATATCGGAATCATAGCAATTTAAAGATCTACTTCAAAATCAAGTGAGCAAACGTATGCAAGTTATTGAGGCCGAAACAAAATCATATACCTAGTGGTCTATCTCCAAAGGGTAATGACAATAAGGCATTCCCGATTTTTGAAGATAGGGATGTAAAGATGGGTTTTTGAAATGTCAAATTTCACAATTTCATTCAATAAACCCTTAATTTGGGTTTGATAAGTGGACTTAAACCCATAAGTGTGGGCTTAATAAAATTGGGGGTTGAAAATAGGAAAGTTGGGTTTATACAAAAACACCCTTTAAGAAGTACATTTAATTGAATTAAGCAATTTATTTCTAGCTCTAAACAAAATTTCTCCTTGGAATTTCCACCACTTAATGATGTTTGAGCTTTGTATCTCCGCCGCACCAATCAGAAACCCTAGCTATGTCGCTTGTAGCAAATGAAGATTTCCAGCACATTCTTCGTGTACAGAACACGAACGTGGATGGGAAACAAAAGATCATGTTCGCTATGACTTCCATCAAAGGTTTTAGACATCGTTTTGCCAACATCGTCTGCAAGAAAGCTGATATCGACATGAACAAATGGGCTGGTGAACTTTCAAGCACTGAGATTGATAGCTTGATGGTGATTGTTGCGAATCCGCGCTAGTTCAAAATTTCGGACTGGTTTCTGAACAGGAAGAAGGATTACAAGGATGGCAAGTATTCCCAGGTGACATCACATGCACTGGACATGAAACTCAAGGATGATCTTGAGCGTTTAAAGAAGATTAGGAATCACCGTGGTCTTCGTCACTACTGGGGTCTTCGAGTGCGTGGGCAACACACTAAGACTACTGGGCGCAGGGGGAAGACTGTTGGTGTCTCCACGAAGTGATAACCAGTTGTGTTTTTTCTTTTTGTTAAATTTTTTAACTAGTATTGGTTGGTTTGTTTGGTTTTGCTTTTAGACTTCCCAACAAAGTAGTATGCCTTTATGAAATATTATATGGCGAGTGATATGCTTGAGAATCTGTATATTGTTTTTGACACCCTCCGCCAGAGTATTTGGTTTAATGTTTTGTTGGGAGAAAAAAAAATGGACATTAAAAGCCCTACGATAGAGTAAGGTGTGACTTTATAAGGCAAGATGTGGAAGGATGGGCTTCATGTAACCCCCCGCATAATTCTGGCATCGGTCACTATCAAAATTATGTCGAGCGTCACTAAATTAAATATCATTCTTAGCATGTGACAGATATGAGACATATAAAAAAAATTATTCCACAAGAAAATAATGAGATTTATCCAATAAATAATCATCCATGCAATAAGTAAATCCGTCACCATGCTAATCTCAAATCAAATGATCCAACCCCATAATTTATTTAAAACTCCAAATGAAATAATTTAATAAAGTAGGCCTGTCAATGGGTTGGGTTTGGACTCGGACCCGATCCGTATAATAGGATCTGGGCATATTTTTTTGAACTCGAGATCCAAAGACCCGAATACTCGAAGACCCGTTTATTAAACGGGTAAGGTCTGGATCTTATACAAGACCCGGACCCAAAGACCCGACCCGAATTGTACATTATTATTTTTTAATTATATATACATATACTATAAATTTATATATATTTATAAATATGCCTTATCAATATAACATGTAAGTAATATATATATATATATATAAATATATATTTATGTATATTATAAATATAAATAATATATGTTTTATTTATACTAATAATATTCTATAATACATTATAAAATATTTTAATTTAAGATTAAAAAATAAAAAAGGGGGATAATATAAGATAAATATAAAATAAATGTATATATTTGGCCAGACCCGGACCTAAACTCGAGACCCAAAGATCCGAACGGATTCGGGTCTGAATCTAATATTGTAGACCCGATGAAGATCCGGACCCGGACCCGAACCCTGTAAAGCCCCGATTACATGGATCTGGATCTCTCTAAACCCGACGCGGCTCCGACCCGTTGACAGGCCTATAATAAAGTAACCGACTGAAAGCATAGACAACTTTGGAACCGAATGGCCCAATAAGATCCATAATGAAGTCTCGTAATATAAACGACTGAAAAAAGGAAATATAATCTACTAAAGCAGATAAATAAATGAACTCCAGCTGCACCTCAAAAATGATCTCCAATAAATCCTATGTAGTTACTCTAATACTTATACCTGAAAAAAGTTAGTCAACGCACAGGGTAAGAGCCCTGAGCAGTAATACCGGCTACTCCCTTCAATTAGTGCCCTTGAACCCAGATAATAGCATTATACATATATCGTTTGCTCAATTTACTCAAATTTCCAATAATACCCAAGTCCCACTATTTAATTTCCAATAACTTCATTTCATTAATTTACTCGATTCACTCAAATTTATTATTTGCTCATTTTATTATTAACAGTCGTGGTGCTCCCGCATTTAATCTTACACCCTATTAGTTGTGGGACTCCCACTAAGTTTTTTCTCATTTTAGTTGCGGGACTCCCGTTTAAAGTTTTTCATCATATTCATTGTGGGACTCCCACTTACAACTTTATTTCATATTATTTGTTTGGTTGCGGGACTCCCGCTGTTCTACAATACACCCATTCCCCCTCACTATGGTCAGTCAGCCCGCTATACTGTTAGCTCTGCACACACACTCATGAGGTTTCACGCACGACACGTCACTATACCCGTCATCCCATTTAACTGTCAGTACGCACATACTCGTGATGCCAACACACACCCACGACGTTATAGCCAGTCAGCCCGTTTAACTGTTAGCCCTGCACATACTCTCGCGGCAAATTCATTTTAATACTCGCATATACTCGCGACGCCAACACACTCCCACGGCGTTATAACCATTTGGCGCGTTTAATTGTCAGCCCTGCACATACACTCGCTGCAAATTCATTTTAATACCCGTTTTATTATCTTAGGTATAAATTCTCAATTTCGCATGTTCAATTTCTCATGTTTACTCATTATTTAATTGTGCTTACCCCAACCTTATTATCGACATAAGATCCTCAAAACCCTTAGTCCCATACCTAAGAGCCTCAAAAAAAAAATACATCCTACCCTATTTTTATAGGATGAATTTATATTAATAATCTCTTTCTAGCCTCTTGCATAGGCTAGCGAATCGACGGCATGACTTAAAAATCAGCTCCATCCCAGAATATTCCATCCGTAAAAATCTACACTAACTAGTCGCATACCTAGGTAGTCTTAACTGCGCCTACGGCCTACCCACTAGTCTCATACCTAGCGAGCATCCAAAAATATAGGTGAGAGCATTCTACCCAAAATTTTCGTCATTCCCGGGATGGCAAAAATAAATAAAATCAATCATACAATTCAACATATATATACAATGTCGCAATTTACTCATAATGTCACAATTTAATTTAATTTAATTAATACCACCGTTGTCGTTGTTAACACAATTGGTTCCATCTAATCATTTTAGATTATTCAACATGCAGGTTTATGAAATACACAATAATCGTGCAGTTTTATTAACTACATAATTTTACGAGTGTGTACACGTCCCATTTTCATTTAAATAAACTCTATAAAATTCTACATGCGATCCTACACCCATAATAACCAAAATTCAATACTCTATTCTACGCTCCCAAGGATTTCAGATCTTATTTCATATTAAATTTTTTCATAAAAACAGTACCAAATTAGTTCTCACTTTTTCTAATTAAAGTTGCAACTTCTTTTAAGAAAACATGTAATTAATTATTTAGTTGATACTTAAAACGCATAATACTATAGGAAGAGAATAGAGTATCCATGCCTAAGTAAAAGTTGAATACGAAATCTGATTTTGAAGATGTATTCCTCGCGAAAAATGATAAAGATTCGTTCTTGAATCGTCTTGAGAAAATCCGATTTATCTTGACAAATCTTGAGTTGAAAGTTGTGTATAATAAGGCAAGGGTTTAGAGCTAGAAGGAGATGTAAAATATGAGAGGCTACTGCTCTTAGGGTTGGTAGAAATGTATTTTAAAAGTCCTAACCCCGAGTTAAATATATAAGAGAAAAGATTAGAGAATTTAAGTGGCATTAGAATCCTATTAAGACTAAAACAGTTCGCCCGTTAGTCACAGTCCAGAATCGTGACAAACTATTTTTTTTTTGCCTAGAGAGTTTTATATTAGAAGGAGCTTTCTAAATGGACCAAGACTTATATATACTCATATTAGGAGTCTTTTAAGCTAGTTTTCCGAATTCCGAATTAATTTAATTAATTACCGAATAAAATTGCGAGTTGTTACACTTCAATCATAAGTGGACTCACTTAATAAGGCATTTTTATACTGTATTCTTTAGGGCTTGTTTGGTTCGAGATTTGAAAAAAAAAATTAAGATTCCTTAAATTTAAAGCTTTCCTCGTCTAGAATTATAATGTTTTGTTGGAAATCTAGGGAAACTTAAAGCCCGTTTGGCAATCTAATTTCAAGGCTTGGAAATGGAATTGGAATGCCAATTTCAATTCCATGGAATTAAAATTGGCCTTCGAATTCCATTTCCATGGCTTGGAATTGGGTTGCTAAACGAACCCTTAGAATTCTTGAAATTTAGAATTCCCATAAATTTGGAATTCTGCTTTCCCCTCTAAAATGGTGAGAATCCTCAGGCACTCTAGCTTACTTTTGCGGTGAGACAAAAATACTATCTCAAATAAACTCTCACACATACTCTTTCTCTCTCACACACATATACATACACACAGACACATACATGCACACACTCTTTATTTCTCTCACTCTTTCACACATATACACTTTCTCTCTCTTTCACACACACACACACACACACACACACTCTCATACACATACACTCCTTATCTCTCTCTCTCGCACACACACACACACACACACACTATATCTACCCTTATCCCTCTCTCTCACACACACATACATTTTTTATTCCTCTCTCTCTCTCTCTCTCTCTCTCTTTCTCTCTCTCTCACGCACACACTCTCTCTCTCTTTACCTCTCACATACACACACTCACTCATACACACACACGCACACATACATGCATGCACACACATACTTTAATGCCCCCGACCTAGATTTGGACTACCATTAGGTCAACCCGCATCAGAGTCAAGGTCTTAAGGGGGAAGTACAATTTTATTATTTAGTAAAAATATTTAATTTGCACCATTTTATAAGGAATTGAAGTTAATTAACAGTTTTGATTTTTTAAAAAAAGGTTGTCACTTTAAGTAATTTAACCAATTAACAAGATTTATTTAGGAAAGTTACATTAAATCCAGTAATGCTAATAAATACGAAATAAACCATACGACTCCTGTATTATTATTTACAATAATTGACCCAAGACCCGAATAAAAAATTGTTCAAAGTGCCATAAATTTAAATGTTCCCAAACACGATTTTTAAAATATCATGGTATAGATCTAATGACGATTTGCACTCTCTGAGACCTTACCAACGTCCTTGTCAACGTCCCTACCGGAGATAGTTAGGGGTAGGGGTTTTAACATAAAAAGTAGGAGTGAGCAAAGCGCTCAGCGGTGTGGAAAATACTACGCAATACATTTTTATATGAAAATAATATACATATAACGTTTATTTTAACAATTTCAAAAACTTTATCATTTTATGAGCATAAATGCAACTACCATGCAATGCAACCGAGCTATATGTTCATTCTCACGCATAACCAATTTACGCCAGCTTTCCACTTACTTAGAGACCGTTTAATCATTTTTATCCACTAGTCTCATTTTTACTATTCCCATTAGTTTGTCAGTCTTACATTTTCTAAGTACAACCTTATTCATTTATATTGCCATCATTTCGTTATTAACATTATCTTATTCTCGAAATTTACCAAATAACCACGTACTTTAACGGGCTCCACACCATATGCTATAGCCAGTGATTTTAGGTCTTTCACCCTAGGATTTCGGGCCCTTCTTAATTCCTTTTTTGGTTGCATCCAAGTCTATATTAATGTATGTTAATATTTTATCAAATGTCCACACTATTCCACCATTTTTGTTATTCTTATGGTTCACATTTACGTTTCATGCCACTTTATTTATTTCATCCATTTTTCACAAAACGACCGATAAGGTCAAATGATGAAGTCCAACCATTTGGACCCTCTATTAACTAAAATTTACCATTTTACCATTTATTTTGCCAACGCTTTGTGAAAAAAAAATATTTTAATCATTATAACATCATAAATTATTATTTATGCTCGAAAAGACATACTTCAACATTTGACTTCAAGAGAGTCCATTTTCTTCATATTTCTTAACAAGAAATACCTTTAATATTTTGAAGACCATTTTTACCAAAATATCCATTTTAGCCTTAAAATCATATGTTGTCTTAAACATCATTTTTCCTTATATTATCAACACTTTACAACATATTTAGGGGCTAAAATTATCAAGTTCCTTATTTCACTTTGAAACTCATTTTAATCATCATCTATCATGTTTAAATATCCTTTATTAACATACTACAAGATTCTACACATGTAAGGATGAATTTCAACCTAAAAGTCTCATAAATGTGAGTTTAAACATAATATTAACATGAAATCATATATTTTGTGCCTAATCATCACATTTCAAGATTAAAATTATACTTATTTCTCAAAAATCCATTTAAGTTTTAGTTTTCGTTAAAACTTTGGACTTTTCATAAGAAAACTTTAAATAAACATACTAGAAAATAACTTTGCAGGATTATCTATATTCCAGTATGCATCCTAACATGTAGCTTAGGTTTAAACTTGAAAATATAGTGAGGAAAATTATACCTTAGATTTGAAGAGGGGAACTAAGAAGGATGACTTTAAAACTCCTAAAATTATAAGAAATACACCAAGAAGTTCTTGCACAACTCCAAAGCTCCAAGAATGCTCCAACTCCTCTTGAAAATTCCAATAACAACACTCTCTAACCCAACTTCTACCTTGGACAAGGCTTCAAATGGGTGTGACAAGCTTGGAAAGGGGTTAAATATTGCTAAGAATGGATGTTTAGAGCTTGGGGATGGAGGAAGGGGCTGGAAATGGAGGGAGAAAGCTTGCAAGTGCATAGAGAGGGTGTAAAAATCTGATGGAATGAAGAGAAAATGGGTTCTCTCCACCCCCTCACAACTACACCCAAACTGTTAAGTTTAGGGTGACAAATGACCCTATCATGGACTTGTCACGGTCAAAGACCGTGATAAGTTTATTAGAGTTGTCACGGACTTTAACCTTAACAAATTTGTCACGATCAAAGACCATGACAAGTCTGTGACAAAAATTTTAACTTGTTACGGTTTTGGACCGTGACAAGTCCGTGATAAATAAAAAATTATCACGAACTTTAATCGTGATAAATTTCTTTGTCACGAACTTGTCACGGTCAAAGTCCGTGATAATTCTGGGCAGAATTTAAAAAAAAACTGATGGGCAGTATGGTCACTGCCACTACCCAACAGTATATTTGTATTGATTATAGCAAAATTGTAATTTGTACCCGTCCAAACAGTATATATATAGCGCAACCAAACCAAAATACAAAATACAAATATCCATAACCAACGTGTAAATATCAATAACCAAATACAAATATCCATATCCAAACCAACATGTACCAAATCAAAAAAATACATATATAATCCAATATACAAATAAAATAAATAGGTATAATGTTATGGCATAGGGTCTTGAGAATGTCGGAGGAGGAAGGAAGGCCACACGACATATGCATTGGCACACCCCTCAATTCGCGAAACGCTGCATTGTTCGTGCAACCACAAAGGTGAGTTCTTTCCCACAAAAACATGCATGGCGAGCACCCTTGCCTCAATGTCTTGGAGGGGACGTCCATAAACCACCATACCCGGGAGGAAGCCCGGGTCCCTCAACCCGCTCGCTATCGACTCCCCACCAAATATGTCAAGTAAAAACATGCTCGGACAACTGATTATTGACATAGGTCGTTCGACGAGGATCAAGATGGGAAATGGATCATATGGCAGTGAGTCCATGCATATCGGCGATGAAGCAGTGACGTCCTCGTTTACCTTTACCTCCTTCTCCTTCTCCTTCCCCTTACCATTACCCTTTCCGTTGTCGTTGCCCTCATTGAAGGTGGACTCCCATTGACACTTCATGAAGGCATACATATCTAGGACCGTCGCCTTCAACCTTGAGATTTTATCATCATGGGTTTCCACCTTATGAGCCAATCCAGTGTTGCTCATCTCTATTTCGATGATCCTCGACTTCCCCACCCGCGAGCACACCCCCTAGTCCTCCCCTTTCTATTCACCCCGAACACTTAGCTGAGTGTGTCCGTAGCCAAAGATGCTTTTTCGGCATCAGACTGCAACTCATGCACTTCCTCAAGCTTTGTCTGAAACAATAAAATATACACGATTAGTTAATTAAGTAAACAAAAAATTTATAACATAATTAAAAAAATTAAACATTTATAACTTACAATCTTGGCTGCGACGCTCGGGGATACCTCATTGTCCTTGCCCTTCTTTGTCTGAATTGCCACATAGGCATCGAGCCTATGTGGCCTACCCCCAAGGCCACTCCCTGTCTCCTGAAATAAAATAATGCAGAATTAGTAAGTAATGCTAAATTTGAATAACATAAAAATAAAATTAAAGAAAAATAAAAACTTGCCATCTTGTGTTCCACATCGGCGTAAGACATGTGCCCAGAGTAGTGCACGTCCAACTTTTTTTCCCAATTTCCCTCCCCGATTGACGAGATGCCAATTGTCACTCATCGATCTCATTATCGACAAACTTTTGTCACTATACCAATGAGATCGTCTCCTTCGAGGGGACGGTGTCACGCAATCTCTGAATGGACTCTCGGGTCTTCCCAAAGTACCGTATCCACATATTTTTCTTCCACGTCTTATATTGATATCTCAAATGTTCCAATGTGGAGTCACGGATATGTGGGGGCAGACGAATTGATCCTGTCAAACAAATACAAACTAATAAGAAAGTAAGTCTTAGTTGCTTATAAATATAAACACACTACCTGTAGTGCCCCCCAGATGCCCATCTTGAGCTCATTAGGCACAACCCTCCAATTAGTGTACCCTGGGCTGACGATCGCCTTCATCAACTCTAGGGATCTAGCTAATAATGGTGTCTTATTCTCGACGACGAACCCCAATTTGCCCCATTTTGGGGGCTTACTGGCTGAGGAGCCCTCGTCGCCTCCGAAACCGCGCTGGGATGAAGACATTTTATGCAAAAATTATTAGTAGTAGTACAAACATATACATGGACTTTGAATTAATGCTCAAATTCGATAATAACAAAGCACTAGAAGAATACAAGTTAACGACATTATAAATCTAAATATTGTTTCAATATCAAGTCATGTCATGTGCTTTGAATTAATGCTTGAATTAATTAAAAACCAAATTAATATATTCACTAATCATAAAACCAATTTTGATTTAAATTCGATAATAACAAAGCACTAGAAGAATACACCCACTGGTTATTACAAGCATTGAACTGATTAAGTACAAATGAATAAAAATCATTAAATTGACGTCCGATAATAATAAAGCACTATAATAATACAACCATTGGTCATTGCAAATAATTTGAATACTTATTACGAATCTAAAAATTATTTCAAATTCGGGTTATCATAAAAAATGGATTGATATTCGATAGGAGCAACCAAGTCATACACACTGTTGTTTAGACGCTTTGGCGCATGTAGGACGATTGACCACGACTTGTTGCTGATACACTCGGAGTAAAACACTTGCTTGACCTTTTAAAAAGCACAAACAAATATCTCATCACTCACGTGTTCATTGCACTTCAACTCAGACAAGTCAACCATGATCAAATTGGTGCCAGGATCAACTTTACAAGTATTTTTGTCCTCAACTCTTACCCAATCACAGTATAATACGGCCTCTTTAAAGATTATATAGTTCAATTCAAATATATTTTGAATTACACCATAGTAAATCTGTAGACATCAAATTCTAGGACCCCCTAGGTCTCCCCTTAGGTACCTAGCACCTCCCCATCTTACTGTAAACCCTAGGTCGCACTCCGAGTACCGATATAGAGCCCATCGGGCACTCCCTGACCCCGTTTGACCCCAGTCAACTCTATCATCAGAGCAAAGGCTCTTTGAATCTTTGAAGGGTACTGAAACCCCTTTCCAACGGTCTGCCCCGTGCATGAATCGGCATAACAATTATGATGAATGGACCATTTGGCTATTGAAGATCGATTCGAAGGCCACTAGGCACTCCCGAGCCCCGATTTGACGCCAATCAACTTCACCATCAAAGTGAAATCTCTTTGAATCATTGAAGGGCACTCAAACCCCTTTCCAATGATTCACCCCATGCATGAAAAAGCATAAATGTTTGGATGAACGATCAGTTTTCCTTCAAAAATCGATACGAAGGCCACCGAGCGCTCTCGGGCTCCGTTTGACCAAAGTTAAATCTTTAGCTTGAACGAGAATAAATGAATATTCGAAGGGAACTGAATAACCTTTCTAACGGTTCACCCCGTATGCGATTCTGACCAACGGTACGGACGAATAATTTGTTTTGCTCCGAGAGGTCCTCGGGTGCTTCGGAGTCTCGATTGACTAAGGTCAACCTTCCAAATCGAGCAAAACTCTTTGGAATGTCGAAGTAAATCTCCTAACCTTTTCAAAGATCCACCCCCCGTGCGTGATTCTGACTTACCATGCGAATGAACGATCCGTTTACGTTCGACGATCTCCCGTTCAAAGGACCGACGTGCGCTTTCGAGCCATATTTGAACCAAAATCAACTTCGGGAACCTAGATCAGTCCATGGACTCTTGAAGGTCTCTGAAATACCATTCTAATGGTATGACCTGTGCGCGATTTGGATCATTGGTTTGTGTTCTACAACTATTTTTTTGGGAGAATCTGCACGGGACTGCCAATTGGCAGGTCTTGAGCCCTGCCAATCGGCATTGTGTCTGGGGGAACATGCCTATAGGAACCCCGGGCCCCTAGGGTATGCCGATCGTTACCCCCTTGACCCTATAAATAGGGGCCATGACCTCACTCCCAAGAGACAACGCAACAGATCCATCAGCATCAATGATCTCAATAACACTCCCTCAAAATCAGCGAAGTTCATCATGTGAAGTTCCATTCAAGCTTGCATTCCCATCCTTTTCATACCCAATTTGGCAAAATATCCTTCGCTGCCATCAACATTCATCAACACTCAAGGTAATTCATCCAAAATCAAAGGTCAAGCGTCAAAGAAGGTCCAATTCCTTCCCCCTCTCTTTAAATTCCTTATTTTTGCATAATAAACATTAGATTCATAATCTAGTTATTACTTTAGTTTATACACATTAATATCTACACTTTTATTAGTATATTGCACATACTCTATTTTCTAAAAAAATCCTAAATATAAATAAAAGAGCGTTACACCCGTAAATTCTAAACGGAATTACCCATTGCACCTTTTTCCAAAATCAACCTGGACTGTCTAAAAAAATTCTACCCCTAGTCCGAAATCTCGACGCACTACGACTCTTTTCATCCCCCTTCTATTCCAAAAAAAACTCTTCACTTCCCCCTAATCAGAACTACGTGGGACCTGATCCTCTAAAAACCCTTTTTCTTGTAAAAAAATGAATTTCAAAAAATTCTTAAAAACCCCAGAGGTACGTAGGCAGCTCATCCATTTACATGAGCATGAACCCATTTTTTCACAAAATGCTATTTATTTTCCTATCCCCGAGAACGACAGTTCATTTTAAACATATACATGAACAAAAGGAGTATGTATGCCTTAGAGATTGGTAAAAATGCAAAAGTCATCAAGAGGCACAACTAGATAATTAAAAACTTATTTATTTCGTTATATGAAATTTCAGTAAAATTACATTGGCATAGGGAGTCAAACGACTTCCCTTATCAAGCCTACTCCTACCTTCCTAAAAAAAACAGATAAAAATAAGCCCCACTAGTCCCAAAACAGCCCTAAAATTATTACAAAAAGCTTACCAAAATCATACCCACAGCTGCCAGAGGAACCAACCCCATCATCACCTTCATCTTGGGGCCCCCAAACCTCCCCTGCCTGAATGGAGTATCGTAGACGCTCTATAGAGCGATAAGCCAGGACTAGCTTGGGGAAGAACACAACACCTCCCTCCTTGGTGTCAGATATGGCAAACCACCTTTTCCCAGTTTCCATAGCCAGCATCTTGGCCACTACCTTCTTCAACAACCACTTCATGTAATCCCCGGAGACGTGTCAGACTCACTACACCAAAAACAGGAAACTGGCACGGTTTAAAACCGTGCCAGACGCAATCTGGCACGGTTCAAAACCATGCCAGAATCAGGCGTGCCAGATTTTCTGGCGCGGTTTAAAACCGTGCCAGATTTTCCAATCTGGCACGCTTTTAAACCGCGCCAGTTTTTTAATCTGGCACGCTTTTGGCACGCTTTTAAACAGTGCCAGATGTTAAATCTGGCACGCTTTTGGCACACGCCAAAACCGTGCCAAATTATCTATTTTCTGGAACGTTTTTGGCACAGTTATAAAGCGTGCCAGATTGTTTTATAAGGGTTCTCATTTTTATGCATTGGCACGGTTTTGGCACGGTTTAAAACCGTGCCAGATTTCTCAGTTGATTAAAAAAATAATAATAGGAACCAAATCTGGAAAATCTGCAAATTCCAAATTCGGTAGGAAAAATATTTATTATTTGCAAAAACGAAATCAAGAAAATTCACAAATTATGAATATCGCAGGTTGTTGATAAACTAATGTGCATACAAACTTCAAAAAATTACAAGAGATAATACCAATATAAACCAACATATGACCATAAAAGTCGACAATAACTTCAAAAAATTACAAGAGTTAATAGTTCTCATATCAAAAAAAAATTGGGCAGAGTTTCCTCTATTTTTTGAGCATTCCAAAACCTGCTAACATAAAATCTGCCCATATAAAGCCCGCACGGCCATAAAAGTCAACAATAAAACTACTATAGCCAGCACGACCATAAAAATAAACCATAAAACTATGGAAGCCTGCTCGGCCATAACACAAAAAATAGAATCCTGAATATTAACGACACTAAATACACAATTCCTCTGTTGTAAAGCATTGACTTCTTCGTGCGTTCCAAGTGGATAAAAGCTAACGATTGAATGTCATCCTACAAAAAAAAATAAGACACAAAAAAGATACAATATGAGTAACCAAGTCATTTTTAAAAAAATATTCAAGCAAAAAAATTCCATATACAAGAAGAAAAATTGCATATACGACTACGCGGTCAGTTCCTACAAGTTACATTGATCCCGTGCGAGGTGTTTGTGCCTCCTACGGGGTCGTTTGGGGGCTGGTTCGGGTTTTCACCCCTTAACGGCCTGTTTTCAAGTCTAAGTGTGATTTTTGCAAATTATCATCATATTCTCAAATCGGGAGTCCCGGGACTACGCGGTCAGTTCCTACAAGTTACATTGGTCCCGTGCGAGGTGTTCGTGCCTCCTACGGGGTCGTTTGGGGGCTGGTTCGGGTTTTCACCCCTTAAGGACTTGTTTTCAAGTCTAAGTGTGATTTTTGCAAATTATCGTCATACTCTCATACCGGGAGTCCCGGGACTACGCGGTCAGTTCCTACAAGTTACATTGGTCCCCTACGAGGTGTTCGTGCCTCCTACGGGATCGTTTGGGGATTGGTTCGGGTTTTCACCCCTTAACGGTCTGTCTTCAACTCTAAGTGTGATTTTTGCAAATTCGGGTCATACTCTCAAACCGAGAGTCCCGGGACTACGCGGTCAGTTGCTACAAGTTACATTGGTCCCGTGGGAGGTGTTCGTGCCTCTTACGGGGTCGTTTGCGAGCTGGTTCGGGTTTTCACCCCTTAACGGCCTGTTTTCATGTCTAAGTGTGATTTTTGCAAATTCGGGTCATACTCTCAAACCGGGAGACCCGGGACTACGCGACCAGTTGCTACAAGTTACATTGGTCCCGTGCGAGGTGTTCGTGCCACCTACGGGGTCGTTTGGGGGCTGGTTCGGGTTTTGACCCCTTAACGGCCTGTTTTCAAGTCTAAGTGTGATTTTTGCAAATTATCGTCATACTCTCAAACCGGAAGACCCGGGACTACGCGGTCAGTTCCTTCGAGTTACATTGGTATGGTGCGAGGTGTTCGTGCCTCCTACGGGGTCGTTTGGGGGCTGGTTCGGGTTTTCACCCCTTAACGGCCTGTTTTCAAGTCTAAGTGTGATTTTTGCAAATTCGGGTCATACTTTCAAACCGGGAGTCCCGGGACTACGCGGTCAGTTCCTACGAGTTACATTGGTCCCGTGCAAGGTGTTCGTGCCTCCTACGGGGTCGTTTGGGGGCTGGTTCGGGTTTTCACCCCTTAACGGCCTATTTTCATGTCTAAGTGTGATTTTTGTAAATTATCGTCATACTCTCGCGGTCAGTTCCTACGAGTTACATTGGTCCCGTGCGAGGTGTTCGTGCCTCTTACGGGGTCGTTTGGGAGCTGGTTCGGGTTTTCACCCCTTAACGGCCTGTTTTCAAGTCTAAGTGTGATTTTTGCAAATTATCGTCATACTCTCATACCGGGAGTCCCGGGACTACGCGGTCAGTTCTTACAAGTTACATTGGTCTCCTACGAGGTGTTCGTGCCTCCTATGGGGTCGTTTGGGGGCTGGTTCGGGTTTTTACCCCTTAATGGCCTGTTTTCAACTCTAAGTGTGATTTTTGCAAATTCGGGTCATACTCTCAAACCGAGAGTCCCGGGACCACGCGGTCAGTTGCTACAAGTTACATTGGTCCCTTGTGAGGTGTTCGTGCCTCCTACAGGGTCGTTTGGGGGCTGGTTCAGGTTTTCACCCCTTAATGGCCTCTTTTCATGTCTAAGTGTGATTTTTGCAAATTCGGGTCATACTCTCATACTAGGAGTCCCGGGACTACGCGGTCAGGTGCGAGGTGTTCGTGCCTCCTACGGGGTCGTTTGGGGGCTGGTTTTGGTTTTCGGGTCCTGTTTTCAAGTCTAAGTGTGATTTTTACAAATTATCGTCATACTCTCAAACCGGAAGACCCGAGACTACGCGGTCAGTTCCTACGAGTTACATTGGTCCCGTGCGAGGTGTTCGTGCCTCCTACGGGGTCGTTTGGGGACTGGTTCGAGTTTTCACCCCTTAACGGCCTGTTTTCAAGTCTAAGTGTGATTTTTGCAAATTATCGTCATACTCTCATACCGGGAGTCCCGGGACTACGCGGTCAGTTCCTACAACTTACATTGGTCCCCTACGAGGTGTTCGTGCCTCCTACGGGGTCGTTTGGGGGTTGGTTCGGGTTTTCACCCCTTAACGGCCTGTTTTCAACTCTAAGTGTGATTTTTGCAAATTCGGGTCATACTCTCAAACCGAGAGTCCCGGGACTACGCGGTCAGTTGCTACAAGTTACATTGGTCCCGTGGGAGGTGTTCGTGCCTCCTACGGGGTCGTTTGGGGGCTGGTTCGGGTTTTCACCCCTTAACGGCCTGTTTTCATGTCTAAGTGTGATTTTTGCAAATTCGGGTCATACTCTCAAACCGGGAGACCCGAGACTACGCAGTCAGTTGCTACAATTTACATTGGTCCCGTGCGAGGTGTTCGTGCCTATTACGGGGTCGTTTGGGGGTTGGTTCGGGTTTTCACCCCTTAACGGCCTGTTTTCAAGTCTAAGTGTGATTTTTGCAAATTATCGTCATACTCTCAAACCGGAAGACCCGGGACTACGCGGTGAGTTTCTACGAGTTACATTGGTCCCGTGTGAGGTGTTCGTGCCTCCTACGGGGTTGTTTGGGGGCTGGTTCGGGTTTTCACCCCTTAACGACTTGTTTTCAAGTCTAAGTGTGATTTTTGCAAATTCGGGTCATACTCTCAAACCGGGAGTCCTGGGACTACGCGGTCAGTTCCTACGAGTTACATTGGTCCCGTGCGAGGTGTTCGTGCCTCCTACGGGGTCGTTTGGGGCCTGGTTCAGGTTTTCACCCTTAACGGCCTGTTTTCAAGTCTAAGTGTGATTTTTGCAAATTATTGTCATACTCTCAAACCGGGAGACCCGGGACTACACGATCAGTTCCTACGAGTTACATTGGTCCCGTGCGAGGTGTTCAATTTTCAAATGTTGTATGCTAGCCTTAATCAATTTAGAACACTTACTTATTTCATAAAATTTCGACAGAGTTTCCTTTGTTTATTCATGAAATCCAACTTATTTTAATATTAACATAAGCCCAACAACAACAACAAGCACAAAAGCCGCAGCTAAACCACCAATAAATCCCTTCCACCGATTTAACATCTAAAAATAGTATATAAATCCATATAGCCCCCCCTTCCTCCATGTCAACCACTTATTAAGGCCTTAACACACACATCTTACACAACACACACACGCACACACAATTAAATGAAGAATTTACTTTGGTAAAGGTGCACTACATTATAAAATCTTCTATCATCAATATAAAATACTTACCAAATTTATTCGCAACTTGAGATCCTCCGAATAAGCTCCCTCATTCTTGATCCTTGCGTATTTGTGCAAACAACTTGAGGTCTTCCCTTTTCCAATCACTTCTTCGAGTTCCGCTTTGGCTTTCACCAGTGTGCTGATGTTGTATCAGTCCCGACGCAAAGAGGTCCTGCAATACCAAAATTATATTTTAAAAAGATATATTAACCATTATGTAGGGAAAGTAGTCATTTTACAACATGTGACTTAATTTTCTGACTTGTGAAATGTTCTTGGTTTTTTGTTTTATTTAGCAGTTTTTCAATTTTGGCATACATAAAGAATTAGTGAAAATGGGTAAGTGATTGAGAAAGGCCACAAACCAAGCACATGTACTAAATTGGAAACATAACATTCTGAATAACATCCTTAAACTTACCGAAAGCGTTCAACAAAAGGTTTTAGGGACATTATCTTTTTCTCCTTGATCCGAGGAAACACATTGCAATGTAGAACTGTGATGGAGCATACTTGGGAATGTTTTTTACTGTCCGTCTAGTATGCATAACACAATATTGTCCCAAAAAAATACATGTTAAATTACAGAACATCTTGTAGGTTAATGGTGGAGGATGTGGGTGGATGTTGCAGAATCGAAAAGAGTATAGAAACGAAAAACTGCCATTTTGTGGGGATTTTGATTATAGAAACAGATACTCTTAACTCTTTCTAATAATTTTTTAATTGTTGATGCTCAAGGCATTAAGATATATGCGGTTATTATAAAAATCCAAGAGTATACTACAATATGTTAAAATACATGATACAATATTTCTGGAAAACGATACAGCTCCGGTACATAATCTGGCAACATTGGACTCACAAATTTAAATAAGGCAATTTTCATAAATATTTATATTAGGTGATTAAACGATAATTATGGAATTGCTTATCAATAAGATAATGGTACTAATTTCTGGAACAAAATGTTCCACATAATAAACTACATGATGTAGTTGTCTTTTACAATTCAGTTAGACTTGAACTAATATTATTAATACTTCTGTGACCATAGTTAAACTGTGCAAGCATTCCTTATTTTACTGCACAATTAAATACTCTAAAGGTCTACAGGCGTTTGAAAAAAATAGTGTATTGGAGGGCAGTGTAATTATCTCAATAAGAAAATTGTACATAAAACAACATGATAGGCAGATAAGCATACCGAACGTACTGGAAACGTGATCTCCTGCTCCCTGAGATCAATTTTTTTTGAAGAAAAAGAAAATTAGGTAGAGATTTTAATTGGTAAACCCCTAAGAAAAACTTATACACGTTAAAAAATGTTACCTGTGAATAGATCCTCCGGGCTGCTTCTAGTTGAGACATCTCTTCATCAAAGGTATTGACCAATTCCAAAACTTCCGGTGTACTGACAAACCGCACAAACCTAAAAACAATACCAATTACATCAAAGATTCAAAGGTCATATGCATTGTCAAATAATGTTGCGTCTGGATTTGCATTACCTCTCAAGCAGTGGCGGATCCAGGATTTTTTTGTCAAGTGGGGCGAAAGTTTCGAATGGTGCTGAGGGTTCGGGAGCGGGAGCCTCCGACACGATTTTTTTTAGTTATATTGAGTTTTATACAAATTATAGCTGCCCAAACAACTACTCTCAATAATTATTAACAATACCTAATTAATTTCAAGAAATAAATAATGCTTAATAAATATTCACAATACCCTGCCATGAAAGAGAAACAGCTTGATGAAGACCCCATTGAATCTCTACAAAACCTGCCATGGATAAGTTCTCCCCTAAAAGAACCCCGTTAAATTTGGACTCATACATGAGCAAACTAATACTTAGGGGCTGAAAAATTAATCTAATTTAAATATTCATAAACTTAGGGACTGAAAAATCAAACTAATTTAAATTAACATATATTTGAGCAATTTGGGTATAAATCTAACATAAATCAGTAGCTTGGGCATAAATCAACAAGAAAAAACATGCATTAATATTCATTTTTAATATTAAAAACCATAAACCTAATATAAATTTATTTAACTAATTAATCTAACATAAATCAGTAGTTCGGGTATAAATCAGTAACTTGGGTATAATATAATTAGGTATTTTGTATTAAATAGATGTACATTAAAAGAAATGTATACATAAAAAAAGAATCAGTATTTTTTATGTATATAAAAAATAGAATCATTATTTTTATATACGTTTTGTGTGTATATAAAAAAGAATCAACAACTCCAAAAATGTAATATTTCCATTCAATAATCTTGTTTCAACAGCACAAAAACAAAAAAGTCAGTCTTAACTTGAAAACAACCACAAACAGGGGAAAAAATCAGGGGCAAAAGAAATGAAATGTTTAAAGTAAAGGGTTACCTTGTCTCAAGTGTTCCCTTTGTGAACCACGTTTCAGCATTTTTTTTCCTTTCAATTTCGAGTCTAATTGATTGAACAACTGATGCAACTTGTTGCTCTGCAACCTTCAAATGTGTCACAAATGGTTTCACTAACCCTGATGCTAACTTCTCCGTATTTCCATCATAGGAAACAATCAAAGAGTTAAGACTGAGTCGAGGAATGTGGATGGCGAGGACGGCGGCGGTAGAGGACGGTGGATGGCGAGAATGGCGACGGTTGACGATGGTGGAGGATGGCGAAGGTTGGCGACCGAGAGAGGGAGAGAGAGAGATAGGGCTGAGCGATTTGTTGAGCGTGTGAGAGGGAGAGAGAGAGAGAGATAGGGCTGAGCGATCGAGAGAGGGAGAGAGCGGGAAGCTAAAAAAATTAAGGGGGATAAATTTTTTTTTGGTTATTTATATTTTAGTGAAGTGTACTCAATTTTGGCACACTTTAAAGCAGTGCCAAATTTTGGCACTGTTTTAAAGTGTGCCAGATTGTCATTAAACCGTGCCAGAATCCGGCACAGCTTAAAACCGTGCCAGAATCTCCTTGCCACAGCGTGCCAGATTAGCATTTTTGGTGTAGTGACTCTACCCACAGATTGGGAAGGACGGGTTGATGGACGACGATTCTCCCATAGAGATCTAAGTCGCATGTGCATAGGCTCTGTCAAGTCCTCCACATGAAAGAAGTTCGGTTTCCGTGGTGGCATAATTTGTTCCCAACCGAATTGGTGCAACAGTCACCGGGGAAAGTAGAAAGAGGTATGACTGAGGCTAACCAACCGGAGCTATTGGTACTCCCCGAGTTCCAGAATGGGTAACAACTCCCCCCACCAAGGCATTGACCAGAGCAAGCCCCGATCCCCATGCTCTATAAACCAGTTCCCCCAACTCTCAATGTCCAGGCCTACGCTAATGAAATAGTAAGAGAAGAAGTTTCGCACCACCAACAAAGGATACTCAGGTGGGACCGCCAGATGAAACCTCTCCGACAACTACATGAACAACATCACAAGGCCACCCCTCGAAAATGCAGAAGGGCCTTTCCTCTAGGAATCCAGACCATTCAAAGTCTCCACCAGTATCACCGCCGTAGGATTGTGATGGTATGACATCCAGGAAATTATGGCCGCAAATTGGGGGGTCACTAGCATCTCCCCAGTCACTAACAACACTTTTGAAACTAGACCTAGAATAATGGCCCCAGCATAGTCGGCATCACCCACATTCTGCAAATGCACGAATCACAACACCACTGGAAGAGAAATCATTCCTCCTGTAACCAACGGCCTGGCTTCCGAACGAGAAATATAGAGAATACCCGCCAACAACTCTCTAGGAGAACGGGAAAAATCAGGCAAAACCACAACAATGCTGAGATTTATCCCCAACATGGAAAAAAATTCCTCATAGGTAGGGCAAATTTCATCCAACCTATAGCGAAAAACATGGTCCTCGGGGTACTAAAATTCCCCGGCTGCCATCAGCATGTTCCACTCAATGGGCCGATTATGCCACAAAGAGACTCGCCTCATATGGAAGGCGTCATAATAAATATTATAAGAACACATTGCTTCCAAGGCTTCGAGGTAGTTGACAAACTCAATGCTACTAGGGAGATCCATCTTGAAAATTAAAGAGATAATAAGCAAGTAAAAATGTGAGAAAGAAAGGAAATGAAAGTGTGAGGAGAAAAGCCCCATTCACACCCCTATTTATACTTAAAAAAGCTCAAGCAAAGACAAGAAACCCTGCAAAAATCAGAGTAAAACTTGCCCCAATATGTACCAAGCAATTGAAGGAAGTGCAATCAAAGCCTTGGGTTGATTGGACTGGACTGATGTGTCGATAGGCAGGACAGGGGTCATGCCGATCGGCAACCCCCTATTTTGGGAAAATTTCCTTTTTCCTCTTTTGTCAAAATAGAAAAACTCAATAAAAATAAATTTTATCTTAAGGGAATTCCGAATTTCCTCATACTTTAACATATCCCATTTTAAAATAAAATCCTTCTCGAATAAATTTTCAAATTATTTTTACGGTCTCAGTAGCAAAGTAAAATGAGCATGTGCATTAATCACTGAAACATAAATTAATAAAAACTTCATTTCTATTTGCATAAATTATTTGTGTTACATTGACCTCTTGCAGGGAAAAAAAATAAAACAATAGGACTCAGCCCGAACCCATTTTATTTCTCTCTCTCTCACCCACATGTTTTCTCTCTCTCTCTCTAAGAGACTCCATCCCTACGACGCACCCTCTTCCCCTGCAGTGAGATGATGTGCCACCACTACTAGAACTCGATCCTTCCCCGAATGAGGCAGACGACACCAAGCAAGAAGGATCCGAAACCACCTCACGGATATGGGTAGTCACCGAAGATATCCAATCCCTAATATCCCTCAGCCAAGTGGTGGAAGCCCGGATGTGATGCAAAAGAAAATAAAAAAAATCGGTCCCGTCTGAAAGAAGAAGAAAGGAATCAGGAAATCAAAAGACAAGGAAACACAAAAGGTACCTTAGGTCGATGGACCTCCTCTGTTAGGCCCAACTCCTCCGGGTCCATCGTATTGGGATGATGCTGTAAACGCATCAACCCTCCATCAACTCACTAAATGTTGTAACCAGGTGAAAATAGCCGTACAAAGGGAGCCTCCAAAGTCATCGCTGCCGCTGACATCGTCGCACCGCCCTCACTGTGGGAGGACCCCACCTGCCTACTCAAACTCGCACGAGAAAGATGCATCACATCGTATATACTAGGAGGCATCAGCCAGCTCGACACAAAATCCATGTAATCATACATCACCATGGTATCGATAGGTATATAACGAGTACGACTCTCCCATCATCGCCGCCACCCGGACATCCTCTGATATCTCCCACACTCACCTCACGAACATAAGGGGCTTCGTCGGCGGCACCACAACCTCTTGCTCCACAATCTGTCGGACTACCCTCTCCCCGAGGTACCAAGAATATCGAAACTCATGCGCCAGCAGACGCCGCATCTGTGCCTGTCCTCTAGTCACCCGAGTGTGCTGAATGGCCACCCCCCAGGGATAAAAGGTCACCCGAAAATCCCCAGCAAGAGAAAAAGATCAATATCAATAATAGACCATCAAAGGAAAGGACAATGTCAAGATAAAATAGGGCTTACCCGCTCACTCGTCAGGCCATTCAAGACCTGACGCACCGCCTCCAGAGAGAGAGACTTCTTCGACTGTCGTTTGGACCTCCGCCACCGGTACATTCGACAAAAGTCCCTAATAGAGTCATCTTTCAAAGCTATCAATTGGGTGTTCAACCCAATCACCTCATAAAACCACGTCCGCAGAGGTCAAAGACCATCATTTAATAAATCAAGAAAAAGCGCATGAAGGAAAATGCAAATGCATAAAGGAAATATGCCAAAAAATAAAGAATATCTCCAGAAGATACGCGGCTCCAGTAAAAGACTGCCGGCAACACCGGTTGAATGCATCAAGATAATAATAAAGGGTCACCAAGGTTAGGCTCCCCCAATTATAAAGGCGGATGTCCGAGAACACCCGTAAGAATGGAAAAAACCACAAGTGCACGACGTCGCCACTCGTCGACACTAGAAAACCTCCTAGCATAAGCAAAATAAACAAGCGGGCCATCTGACGCACCTGTTGCTCGTCGCTCTCATCAATCCTCCTCCTCAAAAACAACTCCCTTAGCATAGACAAATGGAGGAAATCCCTAGAGACCACCCTCTCCACATAACCTAAGGATGTGGTCACCGCCTCCCACGTCACCCTCAGCATTCTGTCCACCTCAATCTGAGCACCATCACAGTCCAGCCCCAGCAGCTACTGCACATCAATGGGAGTTACTGTCATCTCCCCGAAGCTAAAACGGAATGTGTGGGTAGTGTCCCACCAACTCTCCCCCAGAGTACACTAAACGATCGTAGAACGAGGCGTCTTATCCAGAGTAGAAGCCAATCTCCCAAAGTCGATTGATGACACCATCCAGTTCACCACAGATGGAAGGTTCTTCCAAACATCCTTAAGTCCCGTCATCCCTCGAGCATGTATAGTCGACATGGAGATGTTAGACTGTCGAAGAAACAAAGAAAATCATTGTCAAATTCAAGAAATAAAGCAACCTCGTCAAGAAAAAAGGAAAAGAATACCAAAGGTCATTCGATACTTATATATCCACCACCCTAGAAGAACTATGATGCGAGGTCTCATATAGAAGAATCCGATCATCCACTACCGGCTCAAATGCATCAAAAAAGTTCTCGCTACCAAGTGCACGATTCACCCTAGCCCTCCACTCCAACCCTGCCCAATCGTCGGCATTAAGCCATGCCATATTTGTAATGCCGCTTAAAAACTCAGCCATCTCTTGACTTTGGAACGTCGAAACGATTTTAGAAGATAATTGCAGAAGAAGGCAGGTCAAAAAACTGTGAAAAATGAGGAGAACCCGCCCCCTTTTTATAGGAGGCTAAGGGGCATGCCGATCGGCATCTCCTTGCCACCACCGATCGACACTATCCCTCCACCTGCTCAAAGCACCCTAAAAGACCATGCCACTGCCGTCTGGCACCCGTTCATCTATGCTGGTTGGCACCCCTTTTAAATTTCGTACAAAAGTCCAAAAAATACGAGAAAACCTTGAAAAATCCCTAAAATCACAAGATTAATTTTGGGAACCTCTTCACCAAGAAGAACATTTCTTCTACATCCCCAGCAGAATTCCAGAAAACAGTTCTCCCCAGCAATGTTCCCTTGGATGCTCAAAAGTTCTAAAAATTCCCCAGCTCAAAATCCTCGGATCATTCCTTCTTCCCCAGTGGAACTTAAAATCAAATATTTCCCCAAATCTCCAGAGAAATATCACACATCCCTAGTGGAGTCCCCAAAGTTACCAAAGGAAAATAAACTCGCGGAATTGGTCACCCCTATCTTAAGCCCTCATAATTGGCTTCGACCCTCAGAATTGGTTATTTCTACTTAAGACCTCAGAATTGGCTTCGAATCACATAATTGGTCGCTTCTACTTAAGCCCGCATAATTAGCTTCAACCTGCAGAATCGGTCATCCCAAATAAGCACGCAGAATTGGCTTCAACCCACAGAATTGGTCACCCCAAATAAACCCTCAGAATTGGCTTTGACCTACAAAATTGGTCTTCCCTAAATAAGCCCTCAGAATTGTCTTTGGCCCTCAGAATGGGTCACCTCAAATAAGCCCTCAGAATTGGCTTCGACCCTCAGAATTGGTCACTTCTATTTAAGGTCGCAGAATTGGCTTCGACCCGTAAAATTGATCACCCCTATCTTAAGCCCTCAGAATTGGCTTTGACCCGCAGAATTGGTCACCCCAAATAAGCTCGCAAAATTGACTTCGACCCTCAGAATTGGTCGCTTCTACTTAATCCCGCATAATTGGATTCGACCCTCAGAATTGGTCACCATAAATAAGCCCGCAAGATTGGCTTTGACCCTCAGAATTGGTCACCTCTACTTAAGTTCGTAGAATTGGCTTTGACTCGCAGAATTGGTTGCTTCTACTTGAGCCCGCAGAATTGGCTTTGACGCTCAGGCAGAATTGGCTTCGACCCGCAGAATTGGTCGCTTCGATCTTAAGCCCTCGTAATTGGCTTTGACCCGCAAAATTGTTCACCCTTACCTTAAGCCCTCAGAATTGGCTTGACCGTAAGAATTGGTCACCACTATCTTAAGCCCTAAGAATTAGCTTCGAGCCCCAGAATTGGTCGCTTATACTTAAGCCCTCAGAATTGGCTTCAACCCTCAGAATTAGTCGCTTATATCTTAAGCCCGCAGAATTGGTTTCGACCCGCAGAATTGGTCGCTTCTACTTAAGCCCTTAGAATTGGCTTTGACCCACAGAATTGGCCACCCTTATCTTAAACTCATAGAATTAGCTTCGACTCGTAGAATTGGTTACCCCTAAATAAGTCCACAAAATTGGCTTTGACCTGCAGAATTGATCACCCTTATCTTAAGTCCTCGGAATTGGCTTCGACCCTCAGAATTGGTCGCTTCTACTTAAGCCCACATAATTAGCTTTGACCCGCAGAATTGGTCACTCCTCAATAAGCCCGTAAAATTTACTTTGACTCGCAGAGTTGATCACCCCTAAATAAGCCTGCAAAATTGGCTTTGATTTGCAGAATTGGTCACTTCTACATAAGCCCGCAGAATTGGCTTTGACCCGCATAATTGGTCACCCATATCTTAAGCCCTTGGAATTGGCTTCGACCCATAAAATTGGTTGCTTCTACTTACGTCCTTAGAATTGGCTTTGACTCGCAAAATTGGTCACCCCTATCTTAAGCCCGCATAGTTGGCTTCGACCCTCAGAATTGGTCACTTCTACTTAAGCCCGTAGAATTGGCTTTAACCCGTAAAATTGGTCCTCCTTATCTTAAGCCCTCAGAATTGGATTCGACTCTCAGAATTGGTCGCTTCTACTTAAGCCCTTAGAATTGGCTTTGACCGTCAGAATTGGTTGCTTCAACGTAAGCCCTCAGAATTGGCTTCGACCCGTAAAATTAATTACTACAATTTAGATCCTCTTAACCAACCCCAACCCTTCGAATTGGTCGCCTTCTTACTCCTCACCTCCTTTAGGTCCTAAGAATCGTCTGCCCCAACATCACCTTAGGTCCTCACCATCGAACTCAACCCTCTGAATTGGTCATCCCCGTCCCTTAGTTCCACAAAACCGACCTCTATCATGTGGTGTCTATTCGACACCACATTCTGTGGGTTTATTTGGGGTCATCCCCGTCGAGGGGATCTATAGACACCACATTCTAAGACCCCCTAGGTCTCCCCTTAGGTACCTAGCACCTCCCCATCTCACTATAAACCCTAGGTCGAACTCCGATTACCGTTCTAGAGCCCCCCAGGTGCCCCCGGACCCCATTTGACCCCGATCAACTTTATCATCAGAGCGAAAGCTCTTTAAATCTTTGAAGGGCACTGGAACCCCTTTTCAACGATCTGCCCCATGCACGAACCGACATAACAGTTCTGACGAACGGACCATTTGGCTATCGTAGATCGATTCGAAGGCCACCCGACACTACATATCCAAATAGCATATATATAGCGCAACCAAACCAAAATACAAAATACAAATATCCATAACCAACATGTAAATATCAATATCCTAATATAAATATCCATATCCAAACCAACATGTTCCAAATCAAAAAAATACAAATATAATCCAATATCCAAATAAAATAAATAGGTATAATGTTATGGCATAGGGTCTTGAGCAGGTTGGAGGAAGAAGGAAGGCCACACGACATATGCATTGGCACACCCCTCAATTCGCTGAACACTGCATGGTTCATGTAACCACATAGACATGCATGACGAGCACCCTTACCTCAATGTCTTGGAGGTGAGTCCATGAACCACCATACTCGGGAGGAAGCCTGAGTCCCTCAACCCCCTCGCTAGCGACTCCCCACCAAATATGTCAAGTAAAAACATGCTCGGCCAACCGATTGATGACATAGGCCGTTCGACGGGGGTCAAGATGGGAAATGAATCATATGGCGACGAGTCCATGCATATCGGTGATGAAGAAGTGAAGTCCTCGTCTACCTCTACCTCTACCTCCTTCTCCTTCTCCTTCTCCTTCTCCTTCTCTTTCTTCTTCCCCTTCCCATTGACATTTCCCTTGCTGTTGCCCTCATCGTAGGTGGACCCCCACTGACGCTTCATGAAGGCGTACATATCTAGGACCATCGCCTCCAACCTTGATAGCTTATCGTCATGGGTATCCACCTTATGAGCCAACCCAGTGTTGCTCATCTCCATTCTGATGATCCTTGACTTCCCCACCCGTGAGCTCACCCCCTACTCCTCCCATTTCGATCCGCACCGAGCACTTGGCTGAGTGCGTCCGTAGTTAAATATGCTTTGTCGGCATCAGACTGAAACTCATTCACTTCCTTAAGCTTTGCCTGAAATGATAAAATGTACAAGATTAGTTAATTAAGTAAATAAAAAAATTATAACGTAATTAAAAAAATTAAACATTTATAACTTACAATCTTGGCTGCGACGCTCGGGGATACCTCATTATCCTTGCCATTCTTCGTCTGAATTGCCACATAGGCATCAAGCCTATGTGGCCTACCCCCAGGGCCACTCCCCGTCTCCTGAAATGAAATAATAAAGAATTAATAAGTAATTCTAAATTAGAATAACATAAAACTAAAATTAAAGAAAAATAAAAACTTACCATCTTGTGCTCCACATCGACGTAAGACATCCGCTCGGAGTAGTGCATGTCCAAATTTTTTGCTCAATTTTCCTTCCCCGATTGATGAGATGCCAATTGTCGCTCATCGATCTCATTGTCGACATACTTTTGTCACTGTGCTAATGAGATTGGCTCCTTCGAGGGGACGGTGTCACGCAATCTCAGAATGGACTCTTGGATCTTCCCAAAGTACCGTGCCCACATATTTTTCTTCCACGTCTTATATTGATACCTCAACTGTTCCAACGTGGAGTCGCAGACATGTAGGGGAAGCCTAATTGATCATGTCAAACAAATACAAGCCAAAAAGAAAGTAAGTGTTAGTTGCTTATAAATATAAATAAAAATATAAACACACTACTTGTATTGCCCCTTGATTCCCATATTGAGCTCAAGCACACCCCTCCAATCAGTGTACCCTAGGTCGTCGATCGCCTTCAGTTACTCTAGGTATCTAGCCAATAATGTTGTCTTATTCTCGACGACGGACCCTAATTTGCCATATTTTGGGGGCCTACTGGCCGAGGAGCCCTCGTCGCCTCCGCCACCGCGCTGGGATGAAGACATTTTCTGCAAAAATTGTTATTATTAGTATAAACATATACATGGACTTTGAATTAATTCTCAAATCCGATAATAACAAAGCACCAGAATAATACAAGTTAAGGACATTATAAATCTAAATATTGTTTCAATATCGGGTCTTGTCATGGACTTTGAATTAATGCTTAAATTGATTAAAAATAAAAATTAACATATTCACTAACCATAAAACCAATTTTGATTCAAATCCGATAATAACAAATCACTAGAAGAATACACCCACTGGTTATTACAAGCATTGAACTAATCAAGTACAAATAAATAAAAAATATTAAATTGACGTCAAATAATAATAAAGCACTATAATAATACAGCCATTGGTCATTGTAAATAATTTGAATACTTATTAAAAATCTAAAAATTATTTCAAATTTGGGTTACCATAAAAAATGGATTGATATTCGGTAGGAGCAGCCAAGTCATCCACATTACTATTTTGACGCTTTGGCGCATGTAGGACGATTGACCACGACTCGTTGTTGATACACTCGAAGTAAAACACTTGCTTGACCTTTTGAAAAGAAAAAAAAATGGCTCATAGCTCACGTGTTCATTGCTCTTCAGCTTGGACAAGTCAACTATGATCAAATTCGTGCGAGGATCAACTTTACAAGATTTTTTATCCTCAACTCTTACCCAATCACAGTAAAATACAACCTCTTTAAAGATTACATAGTTCAATTCAAATATATTTCGAATTACACCATAGTAAGTCCGTAGACACCACATTCTAGGCCCCCCTAGGTCTCCCCTTAGGTACCTAGCACGTCCCTATCTCACTGTAAACTCAAGGTCGCACTCCGAGTACCGATCTAGGGCCCAGCGGGACACATTTGACCCTTATCAACTCTATCGTCAGAGCAAAAGCTCTTTGAATCTTTTAAGGGCATTGAAACCCCTTTTTAAAGTTATACCCCGTGCACGAATCGGCATAACGGTTCTGACGAACGGACCATTTGACTACCGAATATCGATTCGGAGACCACTGGGTACTCCCAGGGATCAGCTTCACCATCAGGGCAAAATCTCTTTGAATCTTCTAAGTTCACTAAAACCCTTTCCAACGGTCCCCCCGTACGTGAAACAGCATAACCGTTCGGACGAACGATCAGTTTTCCCTAGAAAATCAATACGGAGGCCACCGAGCGCTCCCGAGCACTATTTGACCAAAGTCAACTCTTTATCTCGAACGAGACTGAATGAATCTCCTAAGGGCAGTGAATACCCTTTCTAACGGTACGCCTCGTGCATGATTCTGACCTACGGTACGGACGAACGATCCGTTTTACTCGGAGAGGTCCCCGGGCGCTTCTGAGCCCTGATTGACCAGGGTAAACCTTTCAAACCAAGAAAAACTTTTTGAAATATCTGATTACATCCCATAACCTTTCCAACAGTCCACCCCGTGCGCGATTCTCACTTACCATGCAGACGAACGATCCGTTTGCGTCCGACGATCTCTCGTCCAAAGGATCGACTTGCGGTTCCGAGCCACATTTAACCCAAAGTCAACTCCCGGACCTATGATAACTCCATGGAATCTTGAAGGTATCTGAAATACCTTTTTAATGGTATGAATCGTGCGCAATTTAGATCAACAGTTTGTTTTTTACGACCTTTTCTCGAGAAAATCTGCACGGGACTGCCAATTGGCAGGTCCCGAGCCCTTCTAATCGGCACTGTGTCTGGGGGCACATGTCGATAGGAACCCCTTGGGATATGTCGATCGACACCACCTGACTCGATAAATAGTGTCCATGACCTCACTCCCAAGAGACATCACAACAAATCCATCAACATCAGTGATCTTAACAACATTCCCTCAAAATCAACGAATTTCATCATGTGAAGTTCAATTTGAGCTTACATTCCCATCCTTTTCATATCTCTCTCATCAACATTAATCAACACTCAAGGGAATTCATCCAAAATCAAAGATCAAGCTTCAAAGAAGGTGAAATTCCTTCCCTCTCTCTTTAAATTCCTTGTTTTTGCATAATAAACATTAGATTCATAATCTAGTTCTTACTTTAGTTTATACACATTATTATCTACACTTTTATTAGTATATTGCACATACTGTATTTTTGAAAAAAAATCCCAAAAATAAATAAAAGAGGATTACACCCGTAAATTCCGAACGGAATTACCCATCACACATTTTTCCAAAATCAAAACAACACATTTTCTACACACACACATATAATAAAATTCCGTTCGGATCTATGGGATAACCCCCACCCCTATGCTACATTCGAACTACGTGGATTTTGATGCCTTTATAGGCTACGTAGGCTTCTCGAATTAAAATCCAAGACTCGAGTTCAATTTTCCAACTTGCTCAATTTATCAAAATCTCTTATTTTTAAAAAACCTCCTTTTTTCACTTTTATATATATCATACTTGTTTACGTTTCATCCAACACATATTATCGTTTCCTAGTAAGGACCAATATCGTGATGGAAGTAATAAATTATACTTTCTACATATGATATTTTGGAAATATTCCTATGGATGACCTCACTCTACCTTGTCCATGGTATGAGTTGAATAAATCCGATCTCCATTATATAAACACGCTCACACGCTTCACAGGGATATAAAAAGGAAGATAAAAACACTAACCCAAGAGAGACCAAAAAGGAGGGATGGGTGCCTAACACCTTCCCATTTCGGAACTTAGCCTCTAAACCTTCGAACTATTTGTTTCCTATGCATCAGTTTGTCCTTGATGCTGCTCTCTCGAGGTGACAACATTTCTTTTGCCTGTTTTGTACAAAATAGGTTGGAGACTCTATCTCTTCACATTCACCCCCACACCGACGACGGCTGAAGCAACATTCCCAAGAAGTAGAGGTGCGAGACCGTAATGCAGCCTTCCCGAGGGGGGAGACGTATATATATCTCTCCTCCCCCGAAGGCGCCCGACTGCCTGAGATGGCCATAAAGTCAATTTATCTTCGATAAGGTTTTATCTTTCGTGCTCGCTTGAGAATAAGTAAGAGCCTTGTATGAAATGCCCGAGTTCTGTACATTTGTATTTTACTCATACACCCTTGCACCGAATACATAACTATTCAATTGATTCTTTTTGTACTCTTGTGCCATGAACAAGGGTCCGTTGTCTAGATGAGCAAGCCTTGATGTCACATCACCCATCTTTAAGAGCTGAGAATATAGATAAATTAATTAGGTTAGTGTGGGGGTAAAAAATATACCTATATAAATAGTAAGACACGTGGCGAGTATGCCAGTAAAGATAGCGAATAACGTACGCTCCAACAAGATAAGCACGACAAGAGACCTTGATAAAGTAGAAGACTCAGGAGCAGTAATTGATTGTAACTTAAACTCTACGAGGATAGGACTTATCCAAGTGTGACCCCTAACTCTATATACTAAGGACACACCCATTGTAAAAGTGGCGCTCGATGGCTAGATAAACACTCTCATGTAATATCTCTCAAGTTTATAATAAAATACAACTGCAGCCCTGTGGACGTAGGTCGTTCATGGTCGAACCACGTAAATCTTTGTCTCTTTTTTATTTATTATTGTACATGCATCGTGGTGATTTGGTACCTCCTATGGGTGAGTTTTTTTGCTACCACAATTGGCGCCGTCTGTGGGAAACGACATATAAAATCTTTTTTTCTCGTGAACGGGACAGAAATTTACATTACGACGCAATGATTTATATACACATGATCAAAAAATAAGTTTTCTTCTTTTAATCTGTGCATTAACGGTTATATGTTTTATACACAATTATTTGTTCTGCACAAATAGCGTTTCATTGATGTATGGTTTTCAAACTATGCAAATCAATTATGGCATGTAAAGTTGTTTGATCTTTCTCATAGCCAGAGTATAACGACTGGGTCCCCTTAAATTTTAAACTTTGGTAGTCATCGTTAAGGTATATCCCGATATCTTCATGAGAACCTGAACCTTGTACATCATCAGTAGCCTCATTCTCTTCCACTTCATGAACCCCATACGCATCATCAACTAAATCCTCTAGCATACTATGATCTACATTGTCATCCTCCACTTGTGCATCTATCCTACTTGTTGAAGGTTATTGTAAAGGTTGCTCGGGGAAAAACGAAACTTTCGATTCCCCGTAAATAATACAAAATCGATAACTATATTTCATACCCCATCTTAACAAATGTAGTTCAACTGTTTTCCATTCAAATGCCTTACCATTCTTACATTTAGCACACAGACACGAGAACTCTTCATCATTATGACATCTTTTTGCGTATTTCATAAATTCATTAGCACATCTGCGAAACGCATCCCCTAATCTATTTATCTCACCCATCCACTCTTTGTATTTAGGATATCCCAGCACAGCTACTACAAACAATCACCTATTATAGGTAAAAAGAGTATATTCATGGATTAGTATAAACAAAAGTCTGAACATTTAGTTCCCATTAAATAAGTTACTACAAGATTGACATCTCATCTTTCGGTGTTATATTATAAAAATAATATAATTCCTATTTTCCCCATCTCCTCTAAAGGGTGAGTGGTCCTATCCCATTCAAGACCGCATATTTCTGTAATATACTTAACAGCTCATGCACATTGTTCCAATTTGAGGAAAATTCGACAGCATATCCCCAGAGTTCTCTAAGTATACAACATAGATTCGCAAGTGTAAGTGTTACTTCAATTTATCAATTGAAATAACACTTAACATTGCATCATCTAGTTTATACTCAGAGAACATTAAGATACGACAACCGAACTTCCCTCAAAAGTAACAAGTTTAAGCCACCAAGACTATTATTATACAAAAACTATGTAGTCCCAAACTGTCCAAACGGGACTATTCGAGAGATCTCATTACAGGGGTAATGACTCTCGAAAGGGTCTAAGGGCTATTGAATGCGTACACATAAGAACTAGAATTCTAGTGTCTATGCGCACTTTATGTGAGGGTTATAGTGTGTTTCATTTAATTATGTCTTATTTATATTCGATAATAATGTTTACAATGATGATTTATACATAGTTATGTTTAGTTTTGCATTACCCAATTTCATATTTACACAACACTATACTCAATTTTCGTTTTATACCCAATTTCAATTTCAATTTCACATTTACACAACAATATGCCAAATATGAGATTTATACCCAATTTTAATTTCATATTTACACGACAAAACGGGTTCAATTTCAGATTTACACAACATTATACTCAATTTCAATTTTAATTTCACATTTACACAATAATATGCCCAATTTTAAATGTCCAACCAATTTTAATTTCATACTTACATAACAAAGGGGTCCAAATTCATATTTAGACAACAAAGGGGTCCGATTCAGATTTATGCGAACTTTTTGTAAACACCAAATTAATCACACATACACACAAAATCACACACACATATACAGAAAAAACAAAACACACACACGCACACATATATATATATATATATATATATATATATACACACACACACACACACACAAGAAAAAAAATAGGAGAGAGAGAGAGAAGAAAATGTACTTGAGATAGAGATAGAGAGAGAGACCATCGCGCGGAGAGAGAGAGAGAGAGAGGGGAAAGGAGGGAAATGAAATCGAGGGAAAAAAGAGGCAGTAGGGTTTTTAAGTTAATATAGTTGTCACAGACCTGTCAAGGTCTTTGACAGTGACAACTTTCTAATGTTGTCAAGATGAAAGACCGTGCTAAGTCCTTGACAACTATATTTGCCACGGTCAAAGATCGTGACAAGGATGCCCGACTCAAAGGTGATAATTGAGCCTTTTGGTGTAGTGTACCTCTATTTAAACCTAAAACCCCTTAACCCTTTACCCTTTAGTCCACAAAAATATTTACCCACGTTTGATCTGCTCCATTTGGAGCTTGATAGATCAACTTATCCATCAGATTTTCAGAATTTCTACAGTCTCATTTGAATAAGACTGGACCTCGTTCGAATGACATCGAATCTCGTTCGAACGGGGGATCTAATGAGAATTTAATGAGGCTTGAAACATAAATAGGTATTTCTCATTTGAAGGTTCGTTCGAACGACCTCGCCTTCTCTTTCGAATGACCTTACTTTTCACTCGAACGGACTTAAACTTTTCCTTATAACAAATTTAGGCCATTAAATTCTAATTTTATTGCACAAAGGCCACAAGAATATTTCAAAATAGACAACGATCCATTTTATTAAGTCCATGGCCAAAAGGCATGCAAATTACAAGAAAAGGAAGTACAATATCGTTCACGATCATCATATTTTCCCCTTCTTAGGAGATTTCATCCTCGAAATCAATACAACGAAGATAGGGAAAGAGTTTCAGGAGCTTATGATGCATCTCTGACTCGCGCTCCCAAGTTTAACCTTCTACAACTTGGAACTCCTAAAGAACCTTTACTAATGAGACGGACATAGGTCGCGTAAGACACGTTATGTCTTCCTCCAACTCAATGCGGTTCCAATTGATGACGTGCCGAGGAATCGGGATGTACTTTTTCAGCATAGATGCGTGGAACACACCATGAACGTGACACAACTTTGAAGGTAATGCCAAGTGATACAATCCTTCTCTGATCCACGCTATAATCTCAAAAGGGCCAATATATCAAGGGGTAAGCTTCCCTTTTTAATCGAACCACTGACTATCGGTTCTTGCAATAACCTTTAATAGCACATGGTCACCCACATCAAACTCTAGAGGTATTCACTAATTATTAACATAATTTTTCTATCGACTTTGAGATGTCACGAGTCTCTACCGAATTACTTGAACTTTATAGATTATTTCCCTAATCATGCTTGAATTCTTGAGATGCTTCTCACCCACTTCTGCCCAATAGATTGGAGAGCAGCACGGCCTCCCATAAAGGGCTTCATAAGGAGCCATACCAATATTGGTTTGATAACTTTTGTTGTAGGAAAACTTCGTCGGACTCATATTCACCACCCAACTACCCTGGAAATCAAGAGCGCAAGCTCCCAATATATCTTTTAAAATCTGAATGGTCTGTTCTGACTGCCCATCTATCTCGGGATGATAAGATGTACTCATGTTCAAATTGGTATCCAATTCCAGCTGAATCTTCCTCCAGAATCGAGATACAAACCGAGGAGACCTATCATCGACTATTGAGATAAGGATGCCATGAAGACGGACTATCTCTTAGATATATAACCTTGCCAACTTAGCCACGTTGTCCGTGACCTTAATCGATAAAAAGTGCGCGAACTTCGTAAGTCGATCCACTACAAACCAATACACATTATGACGAAGTTCAAATCGTGGTAAGGTTGTGAAAAAGTCCATCGCAATCTAATCCCACTTTCATTCCGCTACTAATAGTGGTTACAACAGCCTTACCAACTTCCTATGCTCTACCTTCATCTGATGGCACGTATAACAATTCGACACATGAAATGCCACATCTCTTATCATACCAGGCCACCAGAAATCTATGTATATGTACTTATACATATTAGTGGAACTGTGATATATGTTGAAGGATGAGCGATGGGCCTCCTCCATTACCTCATCCGAAAGTTCATCAATGATCGGAATGATCAACCTTCCCTTATGCCACGCACCCCCATCCCTATCCACAGTTGAAGTGTCAAACACTTCACCGCTTTGGATGAAATCCCGGTAATGTGTAAATTCGAGATCATAAGACTAAGCTTTCAATATTTTTTAGTGAATGAGCGATCTAGCTACCACTCCCCAAAGATATTCCCTCTCGCAACCCTACTAGACAAGTAAATCAAATTTTTGCAACTTGTCGAACATCTTTGCTTGGTAACACTTCATTACCGCTAACGTAAACTTAGACTTTTGACTAAGAGCATCTGCTACCACATTGGCCTAATCGGGATGATACTCCATTGAGAATTCATAGTCTTCTATAAATCAATCCATCTCATCTGATGAAGATTTAGATCGCGCTGAGTGAAAATATACCATGAGTTCTTATGATCAGTATACACCTCAAACCGTTCACCGTACCACTAGTATCTCCAAATATTTATAATAAAAACCATTACGGCTAACTCCAAGTGGTGGGTGGGGTAGTTCCTCTCATGCACCACTACACCAAAACAGCTAACGTGTGAAGGTCTTTGACCGTGATAGTCCCAACTTGTCAAGGTCTTTGATCGTGACAAGTCTGTGGGTGACAACTTCTTTGTCACGGACTTGTCACGGTCAAAGACCGTGACAAGTTCATTGGACTTGTCACAGTCATATCACGGTCTTTGACCTTGACAAGTTTTTATCACAGTCAAAGATCGTGATAAGCCCGTGATAAAAAAATTATCACGATCAAAGACCGTGATGATTTTGGGCAGAATAAAAAAAATTGTTGGGCAGTATGGCCACTGCCACTGCCTAGCAGTATATTTGTACCTGTTATACCAAAATTGTACCTGTCCAAACAACATATATCCAAATAAAATAGAAATAATATACCAAATCATGGCATATATAATCCATACCCAATTAAAATAGAAATGCAAATATCCATATCCAAACCAACATGTACCAAAATAAAAAAAATACAAATACAATCCAATATCAGAATATCCAAATAAAAAGTAGAATTAATGTCATGAAGAAGAAGCAGGTCGGAGGAGGAAGGAAGGCCACACGACATATGAATTGGGACACCCCGCAATATGCTGAACGTCGCATTGTTAACGCAACCACAAAGGTGAGTTCTCATTTCCCTCCACCACATGTGTGACGTGCACTCTTACCTCAATGTCTTGGAGGGGACGTCTATGAACCATCATACCCGGGAGTAAACTCTAATTCCTCATCCCCCTCGTTATCAGTTACCCATAATATATGTCGAGTAGAAATACGCTCGACCAACCGATTGTTGGCATAGGCCTCTTGACGGGGGTCACGATGGGAAATGGATCATAATATGGCGCCGAGTCTGTGCGTATTGGCAATGAAGCAGTGGCTTCCTCATCCTCATCCTCGTCCTATACACTTACACACACACACACACACATACACACACCTACCCCCACCCCTACTTCCCTCCACCCCCCACACACGCAGACACACACATGCACACACACATACACACACATACACGCAGTTTTACACATACACACACACACACATACGAAGGAGAGAGAGAGAGAGAGAGAGAAAAACTCACCTAAAAACATAGAGACAGAGAAAGAAGTCGCGAGAGAAAAAGATAGATAGATAGAGAGAGAGAGAGAGAGGGGGGGGGGAAATGAATACAGTGGGAAAAAGAGGCAATAGGGGTTTTTATTGAGAAAATTATCATGGACCTGTTAAGGTTTTTGACCGTGATAACTTTCTAAAGTTGTCACGATAATTGACCGTGATGTAACAACCCGCATAATTTTTGGGGTATTTTCGAAATAAAGAGGAAAAATAAATTTTATGATAAAATTATTTGTATTGCTCAAATATGTTGGTTATTATTTTTAAAGGCGATAATTTCAAACGGTTTCTAAAAAGGAGTTAAAACGAATTTTATATTGATTTTACAAAATTTGTCCCTTATAATTTTTTTAGGGCGAACTGCCAGTTTTTCTAGGTCATCGATCGATCGATACCTGGGGGTCGATCGATCGATGCCCCCAGAAAACGTGAGCAACAAGTATTTTCGAGGTGTTTGTTTTGGTTACAACTCTTTTGATTTTGCCTTATAAAATAAGGTCATGGGTGACCCTTTTTGGTACAACTTTTTGGCGACAAACATGTTTTTAATTCCTCTCTTTTTATACTCAAAAGAGCCCTTTGATTTATGCTTTCAACCTTAGGTTTTGTGGTGTTCTTGAGGGTTGTTTTGAGGTTGTTCTTGGAGGTGTTTTTGATAATCTTTGAGAGCAGATTTTGATGGCTTATTCTGTGAGTTCTCGACAGATTGTGGTTATTTCTTTTTGGTGGTTTAAGGTATGGGGTTTTACACAATATGCTCCTAAATATCACGAGTGTTATTCTGTTGGTTTCATGTTTATTTGAACTCATATTTGAATTGATAAATTCCTTGGAATTCTGGAAAATATTTGTTGGAATATAATTTTTGATTCATGTGGTATTATTATTATGTTGGGCATGTTGTCATGAGATTTTAATATGGCACTGAGGTTGGGCACCCGTCAATATTCCTTTTTTCGGATATGTTAAAAAAAAATCATAGGCGCGGTACGGTGGTGAGGCCTGGTGACCTGGTTAATGTGTTGTTGAGAAATTATATTGGTAAAATGCTATTGTGATTCGCATTTGATTTGAATATTCGTATTCGTATTGTTATGTTTTATTCACCGCTCATATTTGTTGAGCATCTTTCCTGTCGTATTGTGTACTTCTCCATATTTTCTTTTAGCGACAGGTTAGCGCAGATATTAGGGCAGTTTGGATTTGATTGGGATGATTTATTGCGAGGATTATTTTAGGAAGATTTTAATACAAGTTGAGAAGATTGTATTATTTTGATGTATAGAGCATTGGAGATTTGTATTTATTTTTGTTGTATTGAGAATTTTATTTCGAGATTGATAGTTGTTTATTTCGAGAGACTTGGTATTTATTTGAAGAGTTTGAGATTTGTAGTTCTCTTATGTTGTTGTGGGTTTTAGATGCTCTATACCTTGTTATATTGTGGATTCAATTTAGTTTTATCGATGAGTGGCGCTCCGTTCGCTCTCCCCAGGCGGGCAGGGTGTTACACACGACAAGTCTATAACAACTGTACTTATCACGGACATGTCATGGTCAATGACCGTGACAAGGCTGGCCGACTCAAAGATGACAATTTAGCCTTTTTGGTGTAGTGCACCTTTAATTGACGTGATGCATAAGCTACCAACTTACCATTTTGCATTAGTACTAAGCTAAGTCATGATCCGAAAGCATCAACCATTGCCTCATTTCGATAAGATAAGAACAGGTGTTAAAGTTAACCTAACCTCTGATTCTTGAAAAGATGACTCGCAATCCTCTGACCACTTGAAGCGAACATCCTTTCGCATCAATAGTGTGAGAGGAAACGCAACCCTCGAGAAATTTTGCACAAATATCCTATAATAACTGGCCAAACTAGAAAACTGTGCACCCCTATATTTATCTTGGGCTTTCCCAACTCAGAACGACCTCGACTTTGAATGGATCAACGTAAATAACCTCACCAAAAACTACATGGCCAAGGAACTTGGCCTCATTCATCCAAAACTTGAACTTGCTAAATTTTTCAAACAACGAATTCTCCCTGAGTACTTGCAGCATCGTGCGAAGGTGATCCTCATGGTCTACATCCAAAGTTGAGTAGACCAAAATATCATCCATGAAGATGACCACAAATCGATCCAAATACGAACGATAGATACTGTTTATCAAATCCATGAATACTGGTGGGGCATTCGTCAAACTGAAGGGCATCACTAAGAAATCATAATGCACATACCGTGTCTGGAATGTTATCTTAGGAATGTCTTCCTTTCTGACACACAATTGATGGTACCCGAACCAGAGGTCAATCTTCAAAAACCTTCCTGATCCACGTAACTAGTTGAATAAATCATCGATATGGGTCATAGGGTACTTATTCTTCACAGTCAAACTATTCAGCTGTCTATAATTAATACAAAGTCATTGGAAGTTGTCCTTCTTTTTAGCAAACAGGGCTGGGGCTCCCCAAAGGGATACACTAAAATGAATGCAACCCTTGTTGGTCAATTCTTCCAACTGTACCCTTAACTCCTACAATTACTTCGGAGACATCCTATGAGGTGGTATAGAGATAGGCAAAATGACTTGATGTACCTCTATAGCAAAATTTACCTCCTGGTGTGGGGTAACTAGGAAGATTGTCTAGGAACACATTAGGAAACTCCCGCATAACTAGATAATCTAACAACATGCGATCGGGATCCTCTTGAGCCACCATACTACTCAACCAGCTGAAATATCGCTTATATTCTCGAATGGTAGAAAACTTACAAGGATAACCCACATCATACTTGCTATTGAAATGATGGCGAGATTCGTATGGGAGAGACACAAAGACACTATGATAATTGCATTCGATGGTATCATCAAAACATGACATCTAATCCATACCGAAGATCACCTCTAACCAATACATGTACTTGAGAATCAAGTTATACTCCAGAATATAATCTCTAGCCATAACCATGCAGCTACGCTAAAACCTATCGAGAACTATACCATTGTCGACCAGAAGTATTATGAAGATAGGGGGTAAAACCGGTCTACCTCTAAACCCAATATGAATGTTAAAAAACTTGAGATAAAAGAATATGACGTGCCTGAATCGAACAATGCCTTTACCCAAGGGCTAAATAATAGCATCATACTTTTCGTAACTGATGGATCACTGGAAGGAGCTGCAAACTGGGACATATCATAAATGCATTCGGGGTTTAACCTACTACTTTGACCACTTAGCACCTGACCTTACCCACGCTTATTTTGACCCTGACTAGGACATAAATAATCTACATTATACCTCACTGGATGATGATAACCATATGGAAACTACTATGGTTGGGTGGGGCTCGTGTAACTGAAACTATGGTCAGATACAGAGTTGACCATTTGCTAGTTGCCTTATTTATTCCCAGATAGGGGCACTCTCTCTTGTGATGTCCTGGAAGCCCACACGTATAACACATATTCTCAGTAGGGGATATAAAATGCTCGTCACTATTACACTGAGAGGAGGATGAACTAACACCCATAGCGGTTTTGATCTTCGCAAAGAAACTCCCGGCACCGCTCATGAATTTCTTATTGTTACTGCCCTGAGACCCACACATCTTCCACTTCTTCTCCTAAATATCCCTAGCGTCCTCTGCCTCATGACCAAGCCTGATGGCTTTATCAACTATGGCTTTGAAGTTTGGCATATCCATACCAAGTATAATTTGTCGGATGCTAAGGTTAAGGCCCTTGACAAACAACCTCATCTTCTTGGCCTCATTATTCTTCACTACATCCACATACTTGGACAGAATCTCAAACTTGACCTAATACACGTTCATAGAAATCTTCCCTCGAATTAAATGAAGGAACTCACCCTTCTTATCATCTTTGAATGCCTGAGGGAAGTGCCACTCTAAAAATGCAATCCTGAACCTTTCCAGTCCACGGACTCTGTCATGCTGACTGTGTATGCGCTCCACCAATACTAGGGTTACTCGGTGAGCTGAAAGGTCATTATCTTAACTTTGTTCCCAGCTGGCATGTTAAGAATGTCCACCCCCCCCTTGTGACCTCATTTAACCATTCCTCTACACCATCGGGGCTATCTACCCTATTTAAGGTCGGTAGGTTTAGCCTCCTGAACTTCTTTAAGATAGAGGCTGAATGTGACACCTCGCCTAGTCTAATATCGGTTGATTATGGCTTTATAAAATTAAACGGGAATCATATATGTTTTCATTCTTAACATCACTGTCAAAAAATAATTAATTAGATTAATAACCTATTAAGTTCGGTGCCAATTTTTAAATCTTGTTAACATTCATAATTGAACCACTCAATAATATGAACATAAACATCCAAAGTGACTGAAACGTAAAGAATATTGATGGCATAAATAATTAAATTGAATAAATTCTCGGTCTCTAGAATACAATAATCCAATTGATAAAATCGAGAAATGTAAATAATGTCTGATAATAAAACAATCTAACTGCGAGCAACATGCCCAAAGAGGAAATACTGCAATAGAATCCTATCTAGATAGAACAAAGAGAAACATCTTATCAAGTCATACATGCGTCCACAGCTGCTGCAACATCATCTGACGAGAATGGAATGGTTATCATTGGTGACCTTGTGGCTGAGCACCTGAAAGGTTATAAAAATATTTTTTTAATACGGGTTAGCGACCAAAATATTTGAAAAATAGTCGCAAGTAATTAAATGCAATAATAATAAATTAGTAAGAAATATTCATGTTAACTTAGTGTTGCACTCACATGAGATTAGCCTCACCCCTCATCTAAAGTGCGCACGTAATGTACTTACTTTATTCACTTAGTTTTTCTACCCCACCTAACTGGTCTAACCAACCTTAACATACTTTAATCCGTAAACATCTAGCACATCCTTACCGCCTATACCATACTTCATACTATGCATTAGGTAACTAACACATAAACTATAACTTAGGGTTTCTCAATTGTATTTACCACTATATAGGCAACGTAACCATACACTAGCTATAACTTAATATTCACACAACCATTTAAGAACATATACATATATCACTTTTTATATGTATACACATAGCATCTCCAAGCGGAACCTCGCGGATGTATACCTAGTATGCTGTCAGGAGCTGTGTTCATCACGTACCACACCTGGACCAGTGGGTCAAACTCTCACCATTGATCCTAAAACATAAACACATAATGGAGGCAATCATACATATACATCCGTGGGTCGTAACCATACCATATTACACCCAATTGGACTCGAAACCAACACATATCCTTACGCACGGATAGTGGTCATGCAATAGTAATATGACCTGAGGAAAACAATCTAATACCTGCTGGTCAACTTCAGGGTAGACCACCCACTATGCACAACCTCAAATGATAGCATATTAGAGCAAGTATGTATATATATATATATATATATATATATATATATATATATATATATATATATATATGTATATATTGATGTGACCAAGTGTGACCTCGTCTCGGGACGAGAGCCCCAATCTCCAGCGACCGAGCTTTAACAAGGAGCTCACAGGTCATTCCCAAGACTCATCCAAAACCAGGGTCGGCCTCGTACTCATAATCTCGGCCATCGAGACCCCAGGGAAACATTTCAACAATAGGGACATCTCTCGTACTCTTTCTGGCCGACATCAGGATAGGTCCTGCTTAGTCCACCTAGGCCTGAGCTCCCCAGCCGAGACCACGCTTTCCATTTCCCAGCACAAAGTCAAGCACTGCATCAGTAACCTCATACTCGACCAGGCCGAGAACTGTGCAGACGACACCATATCATACGAGCAGTAGAAGGTTCCACGACGGTGTGTCCCACGTGAGAAATTATGTTATAACCAGATTATTCCTTCATGCGAGGGGAGATTGCATAATCATCAGTTACACGTGTTGTGGATAACTGTCATCATCTTAGTGGATGTTTTCATCATCACAAGCCTACTACATGCTTGGGGTGGTGCAGTGTTTACGCCATATACCAAACAAATACCAAAACTTGGTACACTAATGGAAGTGTAGCGGCAAGTAGGGATCGAATCCACATGGACTGTCGTATAGATTTTAATTGATTTATTATTTCAAGAATAAAAGTGAAAAAGATGATATGGTGTTATGGTGAAAAAGGGAAAAATAATAAGTTAAGTCTAAACCAGAATTAATAAAACGAGAGTCGGGATCGCGTACCCACCATGGGCTAAACAACTAATAATTAGAATTTCAGTTCCAAAATATTTAACCGGGCATTTTTAATCAATTATAAACATCACACATGAAGAAATTTAGCCCAAAAATGCGAGATAAAACATTTAATTGAAAATTGTCACACGCGGATTAAATTTGGATTATCGCTATAAATACTAACATTGTGTGACAAAGAAAGTTAAGCGCATAATAAACCAATTTTAATACGTGAGGTTTTGATTAAATGTAATTTTATATAAAACCTAATTTTTGGAGCTCGACTCCCATCAATGGCGGACACGCGACACAAACTCTATTTAACTACTCATAGAACATGGATAAACTAATTAAAACAACTAATTAATGATTAAAATAAGATATAAATTAATTAAACTAATTTATCTAGGCATGTAAAATTAAGTAAGCATGGAAATTAAGCTAAAACAACTAAATAATAACAAGGAAGACAAATGAGTAGTAATTTACATACATAAAATAGGCAAAAACCCAAGTGACATGGGAGGAGGGTGAAAGGATTTCTCAAAGCAAACCTTAAAAACTATTTCAAATGAAGATATCTCTAAAAAAAAGGAGAAAGTTTATATATACAAAAAGAAAATGGCAAATTTTTAAATAAGAAAGTTGGAAAAAATAGGGGATCGAATTGATTCAGAGGTGTCCAAATCGATTCGGTGCTGGGAGACCTGAGCAATGCCTGTTTGCCGAATCGATTCGCAAAGGTGCGAATCGATTCGCACCTGATACTCTTTTTTTTCAAGTTGCTTCTATGCGATGGAGTTACACGCCTAAAAAACCAAGTTGCCATGGAGCGCTGCACTCTACGGATCAACCACCAAAAATCAAGATAACCACCCATGCGTGTTGGACCAACTGTAATTAAGTATAAGCCGAGATCCATGTTTGTGTCAAAAACCAAAACCCACCATGAAAATGGTAAAACCCAAAACCTCCATTAATGGCTAAAACCATGAAACCCAGGCTCCAAAAGTGGCCAAAGAGACCCATTTGCGTATTTACATCATAATCCTTGCTCAATTTCAGACGGAAGGCTCCAATTTTGGATGAAACCAAAACCCGAGCCAAACCCGAGCACAAAGCCAAAATCGCCATATCTGTAAGAAGTTTTCTGCAAAAACGAGTAAGGGACATGGAGGGTATTTATGAAATTGTTAGTAAAAGAGATAAAGGACATGAGGGGAATTAATAAGATTGTTATTTATTTCTTTTAATTCTTCCTCCGATTAAACACCCGTGTTTTCTTCGCTTGGACTCCAATTCGAGCACCATTTGTGGCCACACGAAGCTTGGCCCGAAGGATACAACTTCTCTGCATACTTAGGGGAAAAATCCCGAAGTTTTAAATTACGAAAATGCCCCAAAACGTGCGAACTCTTACGAAACTTTATCAGAATGCGCCGAAACTTCACACTAAGCACCGTAACACCTATAAATGCTCAATAATTCCTCAAATAAAGTATTATCATATAAAACGGAGGTTGCCTGATTAACGAGCATAAATATAGCAATTACGGTACCCGAGGGGGCTAAAACTGCATAAGTTAACGGTTGAAAAATGCAATATTCGTGTCGTATCACATTACACCCCTTAGGTAATATAAATACTTGTCTTTTACCTCTTGTAAAGGGTACAAAAAATAGTAACCCTATAGAAACTCTGTCAAATTCATTGCAAGAGATAGATAACTTGAATGTTTGTATATTTAGGCCATTAGATTCTTATTTTAGTGGATTACACACACTACACAGTGGACGTAGGCCATAATTTGGTTGAACCACTTAATTTTGGCGCTCACTCCCTCTATGCCTCATCTTATTCTCTCTTACTGTTATATTGCTTGTTTTCTGCCCTTGTAATACATGTTTGACCCCATTATCACTGTGACCTGGTGGTACTATTTTTGGTATCATCAGTCTGGTGCCGCTTGTGGGAACGAGAATTATTATCTCTTCCCTTCTCTAGCTTATACACACCGGAGTCTCTGGTGGTGAACCAGTCCTCCCTCTCGTGGAGATATTTCACCATTGAAAGAGATCTTGTTGAGCTCCTAAGCTTTTAATCTCCAGTTTATAGCTCATCCATTAGGTGCAAAACATGGCATCAGAATTTCCATAACCAGCTGACCTTCCTAGCTCCAGTCATGCGCCTCCTCGATCAGAGATTGAGGAGGTGGCGATAACATTGAAGTCATTGGTGGCTAGTAACAGGCGATGCGGGAGCAGCTAACTGCCTTCGGCCAAAATGTATTGGTAGGACCCGTCGGAGTTGTACTGGAGATGATTTCTCCTGTAGCCCAAGAGCCGCATCCAGACGCTAAGGGACCACCCCAGGCGCCACGTAAGGAGTTACCATATTACTGACCCTAGGTGTTTACGCCTTGGGAGGCAAGGCCAACCCTGCCTAGAGAATCGATATGATGACTATGAGGCTGAAGACGCTCAGGCTGACTGCTGGGAGCCATATGAAGTATCAGGTAACACTGTACGCCCAATTCAAGTAAGGTGATGTCACGGTAGGAAGCCGAGTCGTGATGTACAACCAAGGGGCTCAACCCAGTTGGTTATCTCCGAGATAGACTATCCAGGTCAAGGAGTCATGCTGACTCGTGGAAATAAGATACATATCGTCAACCTCCATGTTGCCGAGACAAGGGCCTAAGAGAAGTGAATAGCTGACATAGGTCAGCAGCAAGGGAACCTTCCGTTCGAGCAGTTGAGGTGGGATGGGATAATATCATCCAGGATGATGTTATTGCAGTAGCCGAGAGGCCCTGGAATGACTCGATTCAAAGGTTAGAGGATAAAATTGAAGACATCCTCAAAATCCTGTATCCGTTATAGAGGGGCTATTCAGAAGGCTCTCCCTTCGTGGCTAGGATTGTCAATTTTCCAACCCCGGCCAAATTCAAGCCGCCAATAATTACTCCCAAGTATGATGAAATCATTAATTCGATTCACCACATTGAGATGCACCAGTCGACTGCAGACATATACTCAGTCTCAGATGAGATGACGTGCCGCGCCTTTTAAAGCACTTTGACCAGAGCAACTCATATATGGTTTACTTCACTCCCAAAAATTTCAATTGAGAACTTCAATCAACTCTCAAAGAGATTCATACATAACTTCTGCTTTGTGGAGAGGCCTCAAAGGAAGACGACTCACCTGTTGTACGTAAAGTACGGGAAGAACGAGAGTCTCAGGGAATACATCGCGAGGTTTAACAAGGAAAAGCTAGAAGTGGAGGACTATGAAGAAAGCATTGCGACGCCATCACTAATAGGAGGTTTAAAAAATGGCATATTGCTCTAGAAGCTTGATGAGGACCCACCGAAGTTTATGGCTGAGCTATTGGCGATGGTCGGTAAGGTCATGAATGCCGAGGAAGTTAAGATAATGAAGTATGAGGATGAAAAAGGGATGAACAGTGGGGGAAAGTTCCAAACAAGAGTAAAGATGGAAAGAAGAGGTCAGTAGACGATAAGTTTGCCGACTACACTCCCCTTATGGTCAGCTGTGAGAATATCTTAAATGAGATCAAGAATGATCGGTCCCTTAGGTGGCCTGAAAAGTTAAAATATCATCCTCACAAGAGGAATAAAAATATAGAGTGTGAGTTCCACCAGGAACATGTGCACTTGACTGAAAAATGTTTCGCACCCAAGGATGAAATAGAGAAGATGCTAAAGGCTGGAAAACTGAGAAAGTATGTAAGCAGTGTCAATGCCAGGGGAGGCCGAGATGACCCAAGGAAAAGAAGGGCCGATAAGTGCAAGGAAGATGTCCCAGGTAAGAAGGATAATGCCTCGGATGACGACCCAAACCTGCCACCTAAGGACGATGATCCTAAAGGTCGCCTCAACATGATCTCATTTGATGTAAAGATGATATGTTGAGGTCTTGCAGGGGGAGGTGCAGAGGTGGCTGATAGAAAAACACATGTTGCAGAGGTCAAAGCCCTTCCCAAGGTTGAAGCTGTTAAATTGGCCTTCATGAGTGCAAAGTCAGGAAAAAAAGTTGACATGGACACTTTAATTGTGGGCTTCTCAAGACTAGACTTTAAAAGAATACTTGCCCCCAGTATGACCCTCCAGTGATCACAACTAAGATACATGCGTTTGATGTGCCGAGAATACTGGTCGATGGGGGAAGTTCAACTGACGTCATATTCTGGCCGTGCTTCAAGGGCCTAGGAGTCATTAAGAAGAGGCTTACACCTTATCATCACTTTTTGATAGGGTTGAGCGGTGAGAAAGTCCACCCTCTTGGGATTTATGAGATGGATGTCAGAATGGGAGATATTTTGTAATGACCCCATTTTCTTATGCCAATATATAATTGTCTTCTTTCAATTTCGTCATACTTACTATCTAATAATGATATATTATTACATATATGATATTCCGAGTTCTTAATATGATAAATCCCGTTTTTAAATTTGAAGAATCAATGGTAAAATGGGTCAGATTGAGATTTTATGGCACATCCTAAGCTAAGTGATAAGTTTTGGGGTAGAAAATGTAATTTTATGAAACTTTAGGGACTTGGTTTTAATAAAGAAAGTTTCAGGGACCAAAATGAAAAATAAAAAGGGGACTTTTTGTAAATAAAATATTTTCAGGGACCTATAAGAAATATTGAAAATATATGGTGTGAAATTACCAAAATGCCCTTCAGGTCCGAAATGACCCTTATACCTATCCACCTCGTGCTCGACACCTCGTGCTCGGTTTTGACACCTCCACCGTACACGTGTCATCGTTAGAGGAGAAGCCAAAACACATGTTGTCGTTAGAGGAGAAGCTAAAACACGTGTCGTAGTCCGGTGAAATAAGATTGCAAGACGCCTCCGTTACGCGACACGTCAACGCTGACTCCCATTGTAAAAGCTTGGTCAGCATGGACATGTGTCAACCCTGGGATATCTTTGGAAAACTATAAATAGGTCCTTTGGGGGATCATTTGAAACTCACACCAATTCCTTGAGAATTATAAAAAGAAATAGTGAGAGAAAGTGTGAGAAAGTTTAAGAAGAAGTTCTTAGGGATATTCATCTTAAGGTAATCTTGATGTTATAATGCATCTTTATAGTTTTAATTTATTGTTTTATAGCTTTACTTAGTAGTTATGCTGGTAAAATACAATAAAGAATTCACTAATCAAAACTTAAAATTTAGAACAAATCCAAGTTGATTTTATTAACTTGTTTGAAATTGTACGCTTTTAAAAATGATTCTTTTTAAAGAAATTGCTCGTTATTATGGAATCCCATTTAAGTAATTCCAAAGTCAGGCCCGGTGAAGTTCTGTCTAGATGATATGGTATTTAAGTGGTGCCCCTGTGACCCTCCATCTCTACTGGGAATGAATCCGAAAATGTTCTGTCTAGATGAGATGGTATTTAAGTGGTGCCCCTGTGACCCTCCATCTCTACTGGGAACCGACTGATGAGGAAAGACTATGAATTGAATTCTTCAATTACGATCAAGGAGTTTTAAAAGTTGACAAATGGGGATTCAGTAATCCTTTAAAAGAGGAAGTTATTATTAAAGTATAGTATAAACTGAACCTTAGAAGGTGTACTTAAATATTTATCAGATTAACGTGTGATCGAAGACCAATACCAATAAATTTGACCTCCATTTCGGGTGAGTACTCTGACATTCCTTGTGTATTTTGATTATATGATATTATTTAAACTATATATATTTTGTGAACTGCTTTTATTCTCAAAATTCATGTGATACCGATGACTGATTCAATTGTGACATGTTTATATTTGTCCATATAAACATACCGATTAAAATGATTATTGAAAAGGATATTGAATATTGAAATTATGATTCGGCCTAAGGGACCTCTTTACTGACTGACCTTCCCAGCTAGGTTATCGCTGGTGTGACCTAAATAAGGCGTTGTGACGAACTAGTCCGATTGACCCTCAACTACCCGGGTATAATACGGTAGAAGAATACGGTATTAGAGTGTACTTGGCCATCAAAATGATATGATTGAAATAAAAAGATATCACATGTGATTTGTTGTATTCGTCTTATTCTGAGCTATCCAATTGTGATATATATAATTTCATTTCAAAATTATATCTATTTACTGCAAGTTCCTCTCCATATATGTATATTCTTTCTCTTTTGACTTGAATAGGTATCTATTTTCTGAAAACCCTGGAATGTCTGGAGATTGAACCTCATTCGGCTTTTAGATGATGTTGCATAAATAACCATTTTTCAGGAAACGTTTAGGCTCACGGACGGAACAAAAATGGACTATATTAAAGATTTAGCTTTTAGAGCTCTTTTTGAAAAGTGTTTATTTAGAGCATATCTGGCTCTCTTGTAATAAGGTTTAAATTTTCTCTTAAGTTGTAACTCGTTGTTACTTTTAATATATATGAAGTTTCCTTTAGAAAGCTCTGATGACGTAATTCCTTTACTTTCAGTATTTTACGATTCATAACCATGTGATAATACATCCGTTGCATTTATTTAAGGAAAAAATTAAACCGGAATATTTATTGCCTTGGTGATATGTCAAGACACTCGTTCCCTAATACTATTTTGGGTCGGGGTCGTAACATATTTGGACGAAGAGGCTCACAAAGAAGGTCAACTTTTTTGTAATGGACGAGAGTGTGTATTCATCCTATAATATTATCATGGGCAGAATAACCCTCAAAGAGTTTGAGGTCGTGCCTTCCATTGTACACCAGATGATAAAATTATTAACCCTATATGGGGTAGGGGAAGTTCAAGATAATCAAGTGCTGGAACGGGAGTGTTATCTCAACTTATCTAAAGAGAGGGAAGCTCACAAGAAATCCACTATGACGTACAACATTGATACGTTGGACCCCATAAATGAGACAAAATTCAAGAGATAGAAAGTCGCAAAAGAGGTAGAAACCATCGCCCTCAACAAGGACGAGCCAAAATAACCATCCAAGTTGGCAAATACCTAAAGAAAGAGGTCAAGGAAGAGATGATTAAACTATTGAGGAAGATACATAACATCTTTGCTTAGATCCACAAAGATATGCCCGACATTGACCTAAAAGTTCTCTGTCATAAGCTCAATGTGGCCGATAATGCAAGGCCGATTCGATAGAGAAGAAGAGTCTACTCGTAAGAGAAATATGATGTCATCCGAGAAGAGGTGAAAGTTTTAGAGAAGGTAGACTTCATCAGAGAGGCCATCTACCTGAAGTGGTTGGGCAATTCTATCATCGTTCCCAAAGCCAATGGCAAGTGGATGATGTGTGTTAACTTCACGAATCTGAATAAATCATGCTTGAAAGATAGTTTCCCATTACCGAGGATTGATTAGATGGTAGACGTTATAACCAACAATGAATTCATGAGCTTTATAGTTGCATACTCAGGCTACGACCAGATATTCATGGGCCCAACCGATGAAGAGAAGACTGTTTTTATAACCGAAAAGGGGACTACTGCTACAAGGTCATGCCCTTTGGGTTGAAGAATGCTCTGGAAACGTATCAGAGTCTAGTCAATAAAATATTTGAGAACCAGATCAAGAAGACAAGAGAAGTGTACGTCGATGAAGAGCCTCAAGGCTGACACACAAGTGGCTGACCTTTCACACACTTTTGACATAATGGACAAGTACAAGATGAAACTCAACCCCGCCAAATGTGTCTTCGATGTGGGAGCAGGCAAGTTTTTGGGATTCATTATGAATTAGAGAGGAATTGAAGACAACCCCGATAAGATCAAGGCCTTATTGGAGATGAAGACTCCTATGATGATAAAGGATGTGTAGAAACTGACTGAAAGAATGGCAATATTAAACAGGTTTATGTCTAGAGCCACTAATAAATGCCTTCTTTTCTTTAAAGTTTTGAGGAGAGCTTTTTAATGGAATGATGAGTGTGATAGATCTTTTAAGGATTTAAAGTCCTATCTCGGCTCTCTACTCTTATTATCTAGACCAGTCCAAGAGGAGAAACTATATCTTTATCTAGCAGTATCAAAATCGACCACGAGTGCTGCAATTGTAAGAGAAGAGGATAGAGTTCAAAAACTAGTGTATTTTAATAGTAAGGCACTCCAAGAGGCTGAGCAAAGACCTTCCACAAGGCTGAGTAGAGGTACCCAAAAATGGAGAAGTTGTCATCTTCACTGATCTATACCTCAAGGAAGATGAAACCCTATTTTTAGGCACATACCATGGTGGTCCTCACAAACTCACCCCTTAAATAGGTCATTCACAAGCCTGAGAAATCAGGAAGACTAATGTCTTGGGCAATCAAGTTAGGAGAGTTCCCTAGTTGAGAATGACTATTAAGGGGCAATCCCTAGCTGACTTTGTGATCGAGTTCACTTGGGACGAGGCCGATATTAAAGATGTTGATGCTATAGCTTGTGAGTAAGAAAATAGAGTATGTCCTCTCCCGACCGAAGCCGAGACTAGTTCAGCATGAAATAAAGTGACTAAGAATGAGGAGGAAAAGTATCTTTGCAAGAATAGAGCCCTGGAAGAGGGTAGTTTTTTAACGAACACTATTGTGTGGAGCCTCTTTATTGATGGGTCTTCATGTGAGAATAGAAGCGGGGTAGGATTGATAGTGTCGGCTCTATATGGGATCGATATTAGGTACGCATTGAGACTCAACTTTAAAGCTGCCTATAATAAATCTGAGTATGAGGCTCTCCTAGCAGGTCTCTCCCTTTCCAAAGCACTGAATGTTGGCCAACCCTTATTCATAGTGATTCCAGGTTGCTTCTTAATAAAATCTTAGGGGCATATGAGGCTAAAGAAAACAGAATGACAAGGTACCTATGAAAGGTTAAGACATCATTGAAGCATTTCACTAAAGTAAAATTAAAGAGGATACCTCAGCTGGACCATGGACGAGACGATGCTTTGGCAAGGTTAGCCTCAACCACCAGAACTGCAATTAGAAGAACATTCCCGGTAGATATTGCCCATCGGCCGACGATCGAAGGAGAAGTAAATACCATAAAATTTTGTTTCAATATGAGTATGGGAGCTTCCTGGATGGATCCTATCATTTTATACATTAGATATGGGGGGTTGCCTGAGTCCAAGGCCGAGAAAAAGAAATTAAGGTACAAAGTTACCTATTTCTCCCTCATAGGAGACATCTTATATAAGAAGGGGTTCCTGTCTCCTCTCCTTATATGTGTCCATCCATCTGAGGTAGAGTATTGACACACCCCATCCCAGTTACGTATAATTATGTTTGAAAATCAAAGTGAGTCAAACCATACTTAATTTAACCAAACCATAAACACGAATCTTAATTATAGAGTCATCAACGTAAATCCATACAACCAATTTTTTTTTACAACATTAAAGTACATATGCTTACACAAACTTGCTTGAGGGATAAGTTAGCTTAATTACATTGTTTACATTTAAACAAAATTATTGTTTCACCCATTCTTGGCTATCCCAACCCGACGTCCTAGATTTGGCAGTGACATCACGTTACATGAAAAAAAACATAAACATAGGAACCGTGAGCAAAATAGCCCAGTGAATGCATCACTGCTATACTACTGCATAAATTTAAATGCAATAAATCATACCCATATAATTATGTATTAACTTATCTCTCTCATTCATAATGAATGACGTAACTTTCTGAATCATGATTCATATATCCTATCTATAATAGACAATTCTCCCCCATTCCTGGTCGAGGAGTAACCCCATGTCTTTAATAGATAATTCACCCCCATTTAGGGTCGTGGAGTAACCTCCCATTTAGGTAAACCTAAATGAACAATTTCACATTCATAACATTATGATCATATCCATAACAGTATACAAATATCTCTTTCCAATGAGTACACTCACCTTGGGTTGTCAACTATGTATTTATGTTTCCTTATGGTGGAGCTGAAATGGATGAATTAGACCTTACACCTGTTAATACAACTTAATCAGTATTGAATCCTAATCATAAGTATTATCCTAACATAGTTAGTTAACTTTCAATGACAATACAACAACAATATAATTCCACTTAAGTCACATTCCATGAAACATGAGTAAAGACGAAACAATGGTATACATGTTGATAAAGTTATAAACATTCAATCGTAGGAAAAACCTCATAAGGAATTTATAAATAAGACTAAGTAACCATGAAAGTATACTTGTCAATGTATATGCACATGAAACATGTACTCAAAATACCCTGTAGAAGGAGGAGATAAAAGCATTCTTTCATGGGGTATCCGGTATGGCCTCAAATTATTGTCCTACATACTTAACCATCCTATATTCATATATTATACAACTACAAGTGTCCAAGCTTATCAATATGACATAATATATGAATATAATTTCCATTATAAGTGACAATGTAATTTTTCAAGCTTTCTAGGGCAAGTTATGGCCATTTCTTTACAACACAAGAAATCTGCCCTACAAGCTCCTCTATTGTTCCTTCAACTTCCAAGAATTTTCATAATTTTTCTACGTCATAAATTTTTATGATTTTTAACCCATTTTCAATAAACATACTGAATAATACAAAATTAAAGTTTCATAATATTTAGAGTTCATTTGCTATGTCAAAAGATTTACAAAACTCAGGGCATATCGAAATGAAATATACAAACATCAACTATGTACCAACTTGCAACCATCACTAATGCCTAACCACAAGGATTTAAATTATAGTTTTCGGATATGATATTAATATACGAGTCTAGTTTCATATCCAACTGGAATTTCTCAATTCCAGTAAGCACACAAAAATATATACAAGTTTGAATACAAGGGGTTTCAATACAAAGCAATATGGCCTACAAACACCACTTATCTCACATGTGAAGCCATACTCATTATCATAAAGGAGGATGGAAATTTAATCACTAATTCATGATTTATATACTTTGAAATAAGTATAATCCAAGATTAAAACAATATTAACACATAATTATACCTTGGAAACACTTTAAGGATTTTGTTGGAATTTTTCCTAGCTTTTAATTGTAACCCTTTCTTCATTAACTTCTACTTTCTGTTTCCTCAAGCTAAAAACCCTTAAAACTGAACCTAGGCTTAAATTGGCTGAAGATATAGATTAGAAGAAGAGTTTTAAGCCGTCCAAGTCTGACTCCCTTTCCAACCAATCAAATCGGACCATTTGGTTTACTAAAGGACAAACTACCACTTAAAGGGAATGGACATATTTGCTCCTTGTTCGTAAGTTTAGGATAACTTCTTACTCTGACATCCGTTTGATGCTCTATTTATTGTGTCACAAACGTAACTCATATATCTATAACTATATAGTTTTCACCTTTAGTCAATTGTTACATCATAAGGGTCAAAACTAGTCTTCAACAGGAACATTTACCCCGAAAACAACAAAATTTTGTGTTTGTAAATAATTTGACATTTCATGATTTATGAAAGTAGGATTAGACTAAACATAATCACTTAACATCAGATATACTAATAACACATTATTGATATCACATAAGGTGAGAATTATTTAAATATAATTTATCATAATTATATCCGGGATCACAACTTCCCCCCTTAGAAAATTTCGTCCCCGAAATTTATTATAATGGTCACTTACCAAACAAATGGAGATACTGTTTCTTCATCCTATCCTCCATTTCCCAAGTTGCTTCTTTAAATCTATGGCTCATCCAGATAACTTTAACTAAGGGAATAACTTTATTCCTTAATACTTTCTCCTTACGATCAATAATTTCCACTGGTTCCTCGATGTACGACAAGTCTTCCTTTAAGTCAGCAGGTTAAGTTTTCAATTGATGAGATGGATATGCCAAATACTTAAGAAGCATCGATACGAAAAACACATCATGTAAACGGGATAAATCTGGAGGTAATGCTAATCTATATGCCAGGTTCTCAATTCTTTCCAACACTTTATATGGTCCAATGTATCTTGGACTTAGTTTACCCTTTTTCTTAAAACTCATAACGCCTTTCCACGGTGAAATACGCAGGAATACAAAATCCCCTTTTTGAAATTCCAATGGATACTTCCTCTTATCTGCCTAAAATTTATGTCTGCTTTGCGCTATCTTTATCCGTTCTCGAATCATTTTGATCTTTTCAGTTGTCATATCTATCAATTCAGGACCCAAAATTTTCCTTTCACCCACTTCATCCCAACATAATGGCGTTCTACATCTCCTCCCATATAAGGCTTCATAAGGAGCCATACCAATGGTGGACTGATAACTATTATTATACGAGAATTCCATCAATGGCAAATGATTATCCTAACTACCCTTGATGTCAAATATACAAGCTCGTAACATGTCTTCTAATATTTGAATCGTCCTTTCAGATTGCCCATCGGTTTGTGGATGAGATGCAGTTCTAAACTTGAAACTTGTGCCCATGGCATTTTGTAAACGAGGCCAAAGCTTAGAAGTGAATGTTGGATCTCTATCTGATACAATTGACACTGGTTCCCCATGTAAACGTATAATCTCATCAACGTACATATGTGCATACTTGTCGATAATATAGGCGGTCTTAATTGGAAGAAAATGAGCTAACTTAGTCAATAGGTCTACAATCATCCAAATAGAATCATGCCCCTTTGGTGATCGGGGTAATCCTGTAACAAAGTCCATCATTATACGTTCCCACTTTCATTCTGGAATAGGCAGTGACTGCAATAATCTTGTTGGTTTCTGATGCTTCGCCTTCACTTGTGGGCATACTAAATATTTAGCTACAAATTCTGTAATCTCACGTTTCATATTGTTCCACCAGTAATACTCTTTCAAATCTCTGTACATTTTGGTACCTCCTGGATGCATAAAGTTAATAGAACTATGTGCCTCTTCTAATATATCCTTCTTCAAGGGCGGATCATTCGAAACACAAATCCTATTTTTATAACACAACGATTCATCATTCGTAATCTCAAAGTCACTCTCTTTACCATCCATGACTTCCCGTTTCTTCTTCTTAAGGAATGGATCACTAATATGCAAACTTCGTATGCGTTTTGCCAATAAAGGTCTCACCGTAACATGTGCTAATAATCCTCCCTTTCCTGAAAACTTTAATTCAATACCCATCGATGCCAAGTCAAGAATATTTCCAACACGTGCACAATGTATGCAACCTGGAATCCTGATGATTTGCATCTCAAAGCATTTGCTACTACATTGGCCTTCCCAGGATGATGATGGATGGTACAATCATAGTCCTTAATCAGCTCTATGCAACGCCTCTGCCTCAAATTCAGTTCTCTTTGTGTAAACAAGTATTTAAAACTTTGATGATCCATATATATCTCATAAGTTTCTCCATACAAGTAATGTCTCCATAACTTCAAGGCAAAAAGAGTAGCTGCTAGTTCTAAATCATGCATATGGTAGTTTCGTTCATATGTCTTTAATTGTCTGGAAGCATATGCTATTACCTTCCCGTTCTGCATAAGAACACATCCTAACCCTTGAAATGAAGCGTTTGTATAAATCACGAAAGACTCATTCCCACATGGAATAGAAAGTATAGGGTCTGAAACCAACCGATTCTTTACTTATTTAAAAATCCTCTCGGATTCTTCATCCCATACAAACTTCACTTCTTTACAAGTCAACTTTGTCAATGGTAACGCTATTGCTGAAAATATCCGAATGAATCTGCGATAGTAGCCTGCCAATCCTAGGAAACTCCTAATTTCTATCACATTCTTAGGAATTTCCCATTCAATAATTGCTTCCACCTTCTTTGGATCAATGTATATCCCATTTTCCGAGACAACATGCCCCCAAAACATAATTTTATTCAACCAAAACTCACACTTGCTGAGTTTAGCAAATAACTTATTTTCTATTAAAATCTGCAATACAAGTCTATAATGTTTCTCATGTTCCTCCATGCTACGCTAGTAAATCAACACATCGTCTATGAATACAATCACAAATGAATCAATGAAACGGTGGAATACCTGGTTCATCAAATCCATAAAAAGTGCTAGAGCATTAGTTAATCCAAATGGTATCACAAAAAACTCTTCCCATATCGAGTACGAAAAGCTGTTTTGGAAATATCACAATCTTTTACTTTCAATTGGTGGTAACCCGATCTCAAATTAATCTTCAAAAATACTGTGGACCCTTGTAATTGATTAAAAAAAATTCATCGATACGAGGTATATGGTACTTATTTCTAAGGGTCAGCTTATTCAATTGTCGATAATCAGTACATAATCGCATTGTCCCATCTTTCTTTTTCACAAATAACACCAGGGCTCCCCACGGCGAAACACTAGGCCGAATAAAACCTCTACTTATCAGATCTTGTAATTGCACTTTTAATTCTTTCAATTCTATTGGTGCCATTCTGTATGGAGCAAGGTAAATTGGACCAGTACCTGTAATTAATTCAATGGAAAACTCTACTTCCCTATCGGGTGGCAATTCTTGCAATTCCTCTCGGAGCACATCAGAAAATTGTCTAACCACTGGTATATCTTGAATTTTAAGTGTATATTTACTAATATTAACCACATAAGCTAAATACCCTGTACAACCTTTACTCAACAATCTCCTGCTCTTAATTGCTGATATAAGACAATTAGGAATAATATTCATTTCCCCTGTAAACTGAAACTCGGGTTCACCAGGCAGATGAAATGTAACTTCTTTTCAAAAATAATTAATAGAAGCATGATACAATGATAACCAATCCATCCCCAATATAATATCAAAATCCTGAATGGCCAATAGTATCAAGTCAACATAGAAATCTCGCTCATCTATTCGTAAGACACAATATTTGTAAACATGCTCAACCAGAATCACACTTTTCGTTGGGGTAGAATATATAAGGCACGATTGAGAAATGAATATGGTCTACCCAAATATGAAACAATATGTAATGCTACGAATTAATGTGTAGATCCAGGATCAATGAGTGCATATAAATCCTTATTTTCAATAGGAAGTTTACTTGTAACAACTTCTGGTGTAGCATGGGCATCTTGCAAGGTCATCGTAAACACTCTTCCTTATGCCTTCGGTCCACTTGCTTGTCCTGTATCCCTTCCCCTGGTTGCATTGCCTAGAGAGGATCCTTTATGAGGCCCCACACTACTAACTGAAACTGTTCCTGCTAACATAGGACAATTCCTTCTTAGATGACCCTTATCGTGATAGTTAAAACATTATATATTTAGTAACTTTGGGCAATTTTTCTTTATATAACCCGATGTCCCACAAAATAAACAACCATTTGGAATCCCTTGTGCTGAAATTCCTGAATCTCTTCCACCACTAGCTTCACCCCTTTGCAAACTACTTCCACCTCTACCATATTGAAATTTTTTCCCTCCAAACCTTGAATATTCGGTATCTCTACTCTTTTAATAATTTGGGTTGAATCTACTTCTCTTTGCACTTCGTTCTCATTTTCCTCTTGCTTCATTCACATCCTTTTCTACTAGCATCGATTTATTGACTAAGGCTAAATAATGTACAGTCTCTAAAGCCGATAACCGTGATTTAATAACTAACTCTAGTTCATCGAGAAATCTCTACACATGTCTTCCTCATTCTATACAAACATTGAAGCAAATCAAGATAAGGCTGTAAGTTTAGCTTCATATTCTCTAACTGTCTTGCTTCCCCGATTCAACATAAAATATTCCTTCTTATTCCATTTTCAATACATTGGGGGAAAATACTTATCATACAAAGCTTTAACAAAAATATCCCATGAGATCATATTCCCGCCTCCTGGAGTAATCAACAAATGTTTTGTGGCATCCCACCAATACTTAGCTTCTACTTTTTAGCATATATGCAGCTAAGGTCACTCGTTGATTTTCAGGCATTCTCATTACCCCAAGAATAAGTTCAATCTCTTTAACCCATACTTCTGCCTCTGCTGGATCACCGCTCCTTCAAACGATGGTGGATCCATCTTGATAAATTTCTCGTGTGAAGTACTCCTTTCCTCCCTATGTATTAATTCCTCACGTGCCATTTTTGGCATATCTGTCAGTTTTTCTGGCTCGAGTTCCGCATTTATGTGAACAGGTTGCTCAACCTCCGCTTCTACTGGAATATTTGAAGCCTCATCTTCTATTCTTACATTTAGATTCCCTTGTTCCATTCTTTTATATCTGAAATGAATCAAAGATATAACAACATGCATATATATATATCGTTTCTAACATAATCATTAGTATCAAACAAAACATATTTCTAATATTCACTACCAAATCTAGACTCTTCGAACTCCAAAACCTCTAAAACCTAGTCTGTGATACCAAAAAGCTAAAACACCCCAACCCAGCTACTTGTAATTAAGTTTGAAAGTCAAAGTGAGTCAAACCATAATTAATTTAACCAAACCATAAATACGAATCTTAATTATAGAGTCATCAACATAAATCCATACAACCGAATTTTTTTTACAGCATTAAAGTACTTATGATTCCACAAACTTTCTTGAGGCATAAGTTAACTTAATTACATCATTTAAATTTAAACAAAATTATTATTTCACCCATTCCCGGCTAACCCAACCCGACCTCCTAGATTTGGCAGTGACATCACGTTACCTGAAAAAAAATATAAACATAGGAACCGTGAGCAAAATAGCCCAGTGAATGCATCACTACTATACTACTGCATAAATTTAAATGCAATAAATCATATCCATATAATTATGTATTAAATTATCTTTCTCATTCATAATGAATGAGTAAACTTTCCGAATCATGATTCACATATCCTGTCTGTAATAGACAATTCTCCCCAATTCCTGGTCGAGGAGTAACCCCTTGTCTTTAATAGACAATTACCCCCCATTCCGGGTCGGGAAGTAATCTCCCATTTTGGTAAATCGAAATGAACAATTTAATATTCATAACATTATGATCATATCCATAACAGTATACAAATATCTCTTTCCAGTGAGTACACTCACCTTGGGTTGTCAACTATGTATTTATGTTTCCTTCAGGTGGAGCTGAACTGGATGGATTAGACCTTACACCTGTCAATACAACTTAATCATTATTGAATCTTAATCATAAGTATTATCCTAACATAGTTATGTAACTTTCAATGACAATACAACAATAATATAATTCCACTTAAGTCACATTCCATGAAACATGAGTAAAGACAAACCAATGGTATACATGTTGATAAAGTTATGAACATTCAACTATAGAAAAAACCTCATAAGGAATTTATAACTAAAACCAAGTAACCATGAAATTATACTTATCAATGTATATACACATGAAACATGTACTCAAAATACCCTTTGGAATGAGGAGATAAAAACATTCTTTCATGGGGTATCCGGTATGGCCTCAAATTATTGTCCTACATACTTAACCATCCTATATTCATAAATTATACAACTACAAGTGTCCAAGCTTATAAATATGAAATAATATCTGAATATACTTTCCATTACAAGTGAAGATATAATTTTTCAAGCTTTCTAGAGCAAGTTATGTCCATTTATTTACAACACAAGAAATCTTCCCTACAAGCTCCTCTATTGTTCCTTCAACTTCCAAGAATTTTCATAATTTTTCTACGTCAAAACTTTCCATGATTTTCACCCATTTTAAATAAACATACTGAATAATACATAATTAAAGTTTCATAATAGTTATAGTTCCGTTGCTATGTCAAAAGATTTACTAAACTCTGGGCATATCGAATTGAAATATACAAACAACAATTGATGTACCAACTTGAAACCATCACTAAGGCCTAACCACAAGGAGTTAAATTCTAATTTTTGGGTATGATATGAATATATGAGTCTAGTTTCATATTTAATTGAAATTTCTCAATTCCAGTAAGCACACAAAATAATATACAGGTTTGAATACAAGGTGTATCAATACAAAGTAATATGGCCTAGAAACACCACTTATCTCACATATGAACCCATACTCATTATCACAAAGGAGGATATAGTTTTAATAACTAATTCATGATTTATATACTTTGAAATAAGTATAATCAAATATTAAAACCATATTAACACATAATTATACCTTGGAAACACCTTAAGGATTTTGTTGGAATTTTTCATACCTTTTAATGTAACCCTTTCTCCATAACTTCTACTTTCTCTTTACTCAAGCTGAAAACCTTTCAAACTGAACCTAGGATTAAATTGGCTAAAGAAATAGGTTAGAAGAAGAGTTTTAAGTCGGCCAAGGCTGCCTCCCTCGCCAACCAATCAAATTAGACCATTTGGTTTACTAAAGGACAATTTACCACTTAAAGGGAATGAACATATTTGCCCCTTGTTCAAAAATTCGGGATAAATTATTACTCGTACATCTGTTTGATGCTCCTTTTGTTGTGTCACAAACTTAACTCATATATCTACAACTATCTAGTTTTCACTTTAAGTCAATTGCTATTTTATAAGGGTCAAAACTAGTTTCCAACAGGAACATTTCTACCGAAAATAATAAAATTTTATGTTTGTAAATAATTCGACATTTCATGATTTCTGAAAGTAGGATTAGACTAAACATAATCACTTAACATTAGATACACTAATAAAAAATTATTCATATCACATAAGGTAATCATGATTTAAATATAATTTATCATAATTATATACGGGTTGTCACAAGTATATTTTAAAAGATGTGCATGAAGGGTCGTGTTCCAGCCACATTGGATGACGATCGTTGGCTAAAAGGATCATTACACAGGGTTATTAGTAGCCGACGTTGGCCAAAGATGCAGCTGCATACGTTAAGAAATGCGACAAATGCAAGAGGTTTGACACCATACCCCATCAACCTCATCAGACTCTTACCTCCCTTACATCTCCTTGGCCTTTTGGGTTTGGGGGATTGACGTGGTTGGACCATTACCAAGAGTTGTGAACAACTATCATTACTTAATCGTGGCAATCGATTATTTTTCAAAGTGGGTAGAGGCCAAGACGATGATTACAATCATAGAGAAGAAAGACTTCCAGTTTATCTAGAAAATATCCTCTATAGGTACGACCTACCCAATACTCTAATTTTTGATAATTAAACACAGTTAAAGAATGTCTCCCTAGAAAATATTGTGAAATAGTCGGCATCAAGCAGTTCTTCTCTACTCCTGGCCGACCCCAGGCCAATGGGAAGACAAAAGTAACGAACATGACGATCCTTAATGGAATTAAGAAGAGAGTTGAAGATGCCAAACGCAGGTGGGTTGAAGAAGTATATGCTGTCCTCTGGGCCTATAGGACGACGGAGAGGACTCCTACTGGGGAAAATCCATTTATGTTGGCTTATGGTTCAGAGGAAGTAGTGCCAACATAGGTAGGTCTCCTTACCCACAAGGTTCAGACCTATGACCCACAAGAAAATGTTACTGAATGAAGACTTGATTTGGACCTTGTAGAAGAAAGGAGAGAAGATGTTGAGGTTAGGCAAGATGTCTACCAGCAAAGGACAATGAAGTTTTACAATAAGAGAGTAAAGGCACGCCCACTAAAGGTAGGAGATCTGGTGTTGAAAAAGACATGGAAGAAGCCTAACAATCTTAATCCTAATTGACATGTCCCATACAGAGTGGTTGAAGAGGTTGTACCAGGGACGTATCGATTGGAAAATATGGAAGGAGAGCCATTCTCCAACCCATGGAACATTGACCACATCAAAAAGTATTACCAGTAAGTTTTCAAGTTTCCTTAATTCTTTTCCTTCGATCGTAATAGATGTATATGAGGATTAGATGATGAATGAAATATGAACAAAATTCAATAAAAATCTCAAATGTTCTCTCATACTTTGTATATTTGTTGTTGCTTGTATCAACTTATCTTAAGCTATAAAGAATCATTTGTAGTGAAGTAGCCTTAAGTTACCCTTGGTGATACAATAACCCAAACGGGGTTAACCTCATCCATGGACTGACAATAACATCGAGGGGGATTTATTACTAAACATCATTAATTTTGTGGTTATGCTCTCTTGACCGAGACGACAGTGCATGGACGAGACGACACTCTCCATACATTCTCAAAATCACAAGAGGGGACTTATGATTAAACACCATAATTTGGTGGATTCAAATTGTGATTCATATTCCTTAGAGACCATTAAGTTGGTGAAAGTAGAGACAAGATTTGTGTCAATTCAAATAATGTTACTAATGATCTAATGAAAATATAAGAGAGAGCAGAGACAACACACGAGTTTTTAATTCACCAGAAATTAAAGATTACAGAAGTACAAGACCGTGAAAGGTCGATTGTCATTACAAGAGAACAAAAATCAAAAGCTACAAAAGACTAAAACTGAAGAATGACATCGTCAGTATCTTGGGGAGACCCATCTCCACCCTGAGTTGCCCCATCAACCCTAACATTTTTGGTCTCAGCCCCATCATCATTGAGGCCCGAGTCGGTCGTGTTCTCGTTGGTCTTTGTAACTTCAATGGGGTTGGTCTCCACAGGGTCGGAGGGGTTGTCAACATCGGTCAAGGCAGTTTAGAGACGTGTATCACTGAAGTCAAGGCCGATGAAGTCCTTAGGGGATAGACTCCCAGCCTCGACGTGTTTGATGGTATCCCATCGGTCGGCTGTCTTGATGCCTCTTTCCAAATACTCAAAGGCATAGTCTCCAAATTCCTCAGACTCCTTGAACTCGTCCACAACTTGTGCTTTAGCCTTGTCCAAGGTAATCTCAATATTAGCATCAATATTTGCCTTCTTGCTATCGGCCAAGGTCTTTAGAGCTTTTTCATGATCAGTCTTTAGAGTTGAGACTTGGGTTGTGGCCTCTTAAAAGGTCATCTTTGCATTCTGCAGCTCATTTCAAAGATTGTTCTCCATGGTGACGTCCTCCCTCCCCTTTTAAATTAAGGGTAACTTTTTTCCAATCTAATCTCCCATATGATGAAGAGAAATTGTGCCTTGTTAAATACCGAGGAGACAAATTAGTACTTAATATAAGTAAGGAAGAGACTACACTTAGAAAGTTTTTAAAAAGTACCAAAACAACCCTGTGAAGGGAAACTTTAGTCAACAGAAAGATATCCATTCGTTGGAGGAAATATTTATCGATCTCAAAGACAAGAGAGTCGATACCATCTATGGCCTGTCTGCCATAGCCAATAACACTCTCATCAATACTTTTCAGTTGAGACAGCCGAGTAGCCAATGCGTTGTCGGACGAGATCGAAATGGATTGAGTATGATGATTTTGCTTTGGGGGATGAGTTGTTGTGGTGTCGCCAGCTCGGCTTTTTCTTTTCTTCCCAACATCATCAGCTCGGCTGGGGTTGCCAACAGTTGACTTTTTCATGAGCAACAGGGGGTTCAGTTCTTTGGTCACGCTTATTGGAAAGTTTGCTCAAATTTGGGGCCACCATGTTCCAAATCTCGTCTGATACGCCTTCGAAATGACCTGTAAAAGATAAACCTCAGAGTTTAATTCTCGACAATTATAAACTGTGAGACCCCGACTAATTAAATACCGGGTAGCTATTCCTTTATTAAATTAATACAAAATGCCAAGTTGGTTTAGTTCATAGCATCACTGTCGAAAACATTTTAGTATTACTAACCACCTAGTATTTAAAAAGTAGGTTGTCCATTTTAATTAAAAACCGATTAACATGCAATAAATGAATTATGAAAAGTTAACATAACCAACAATATAGTCACAATAGAATAACCATCCATTAAATAATGAGTCTGGAGGAAAACTCCTCACAACAATCCGAATTCCGAAATAATTAAATACAAAGTCCGCATCACTAAAATTAATTACAACCCAAAGTCTGAAATAACTGAATAAGTAAAATGTCTCTAAAAGGATTGGGCGACATGCCCAACAAATGATAAAAACTGATAATGGAGTCAAGATCAGAAATGAAGGCGTCAACTGTCAAGGTCCTGTAACTTCCACAACAGCTACAGTACGTCACCTGAATAAAACTCCTATGCATGGTGTCCTTGTGGCTGGGCACCTAAAAAGGTTTTTACAAAAATAGATTTGAAAGCAAACGGGTCAGAGCCGGAATGTGAAAATAAATTTTAAAAATGCAAGTGTTTAATATCATTAAACAGTGAATATAAAGTACATGATAGTGTGTGCACTCACATGAGTTCCTCACCTCTCAACTAATTGTGCACTCCTATCGTACCCGTACCCATTTCTAGTTGCTCCCATATCTATCTAGTCCAATGCTAAATCTAACATTTCTATATGATATCCAACTCAAATCCCAACATCTTCTATTTACTAGAGTATTGTACCTTATTACACAGTTTCCCCACTTTAGCATTACAATTTATAATAAATTTTACATTTTCACTTTACAAATCGTAGCCATTATTTATACTCACAATTGTTCACGATAACTCATTTCAAACACAGTATATTATTCTCACCAAAAATATACAATACTAGCACCCCGAGGCTAAGCTGCGGTGCTCACATACTCTGCTATCAAATCCCGGTACATCACGTACATGAGGACCACGTATTTCGAATCTCTCACTAAATATTTCATTAACAATAGTCACAAAACAATGGAGGCGAACATAGTTCACATCACCTGGGTCACGCACATACCTATGCTCCCATGATCAGCAGACTTATTAACTTCTCAATAAGCCCTTCTCTGATCTATGTCCTCGAGGTACCAATCTAAATCCCCCCCGTAGGCACACAAAGATTAGATGGCCCTAAACGAATGCCAACCTCCCATGATAGCAAGTATGGTAGGTATGTCATACACACATAACTACATATACTAAGCATTCTCACATCTTAGATATTAAAATATTTTGTTAGTGGTATACTTCTCGTTCTTATACCAACACTTAGTGTTATACAAATCACATGTCCCCGGTTCATATGTATTTAATTTATCGATTAATCTCACTTCGTGATTAGTTACTCGCTTTCCAATCCACAAATGACATCCGGTTTAAGACTTTATTCCAAGTTTTACTCCTCAATATACCCCAATATCCCAACTATACCCACTAGTTAATAAGGGAAGGTTATCTCATCATTTAAATAAGTCTACGGGATACTAGAAATCAATTCAGGCCAAAATGGCCATTCTGTCAACTCATTAGAAGTCTCGTTCGAACGAGGTCATTCGAACGAAGGGCTTCGAACAAAATACCAACTCGTTAGAACTCATACTGTCATCTCGTTAGAAGTTCGTTCGAACGAGGTCGTTCGAACGACCTGGGCAGGTCTTCTAACGAGATGGCAGTTTCAGCCCAGAAAATCCCAATTCCGTTTTTCTCAATTCTTCTCCCCTCCAAATCCACCCTAAGACCATCCAAATTATGTTTAACGTATATAAATCATTTCTAATCACCCTAGATCATTCCTTAACATATTTAAGGTGTTAAATCTTTACAAAAATCATGGAATTACTATGAATCTTCAAATATATCTCCAAACCCTATGAACATGAACTCCTAATTTTATTATGTCCAATTACTCATCATAAATATATTTTTAAATCATCATATGTAAATATTCAAGCATTAGATCATTCCATTATTATACTACATGCAAATCCTAACCCAAATTCAAAGTTTCTCCAACAATTTTCATGGGGTTTCTTCCAAAAAATTCAACAAAAGATAATTCCTACACTAAGCATGTAAGACATATTCAATGCATTAAATATACTAAATCACTTGCCTTAGATTGCTCTTCAGAATTTGACGTTGAAGGTTGAGGGTTGATCTCTCCCCTTTCTCTACAGATTTTCTCCCAAGGTTGAAGATGGTGGTTATGGTTTTTCTCTTGGGAACCTCTTCCAACTATTCCTATAACTCCCGTAGACCTCTAACTTGTCAAATGATGGTAATGGGCTTAGTGGGTTACTAATAATGTATAATTAACTCTTAAAATTCGTAGGCTTGAATTCCCAAAATTTCAAAATTACCAAAATACCCTTTTAAGTTGCCGATATGGCCCAAAAATGCTCCGGGACCCAAACAAAACCCCCGGCTAGTGTTTTCTGACTATTTTGACCCTTCCAGACTCGTTGGCGCACTCAAAATGACCATTCAGTTGATAAAAATAAAATTTACTTTTTAATTCAAATAATTTCATTTCTGACGCGACTGACACACGCGTCCCAATTAAATTTCCCAAATTATCGTATTTCAGTCTCGCGATAATTTTAATATTTTCAATATTCATATATTGCCATATATACACAACATGATCAAATACCAACTCACATATCGTTAGTATCTATATCCGAATTAGTTCTCAATTAATTCTCATTTAATTTAATTAATCCCTTAAATAAATATCAATAAAATTATGGAGTATTACATAAAGTATGAGATAATAGTTAGCAAAGTTAATTACCTCGACAAGGGGGAAAAACCCCAGGCATGTCTAAGTTAAATAGTATGGAGTCATTAGATGCTCAAACTTTACGAGACAACATTTATCACCTTATGTATGAAGCTTTTTGACCTTTTCAAAGGCCTCAGGGTTCAACCTCGGATCGAGTTTGTCCGATGTAGAGACTTTGACCTACTTCAGATGGGTCTTGGGCTCAGAGGCCCCACATGCTTAGTTTGGACCAAACTCCCAGGTCCCAGAGATAAAGAAGTAACGGGGTTTCCAATTGTGGTTTGAAGTTTAGGTGACCATTAAGATCTTCTTCTCAGACTTCCAAGCTATGACATGGTAGTAACCAAACCGAGTCTTAAGGGACGAAGGTGTGTAATAGGTAAGAAATATGCTAACTAGAAGGTTAGATTGATGGAGTGTCTTCCAAAGGATAATACAACCAAGGATAACTCTCCAGGCATTCGGAGAAAGCTAATAGGAGGAAAATTTTATATGAGATAGAATGGCTCAGATTGTAGGGTGAATAGGTAAGCGAAAGCCGAGATTAAACATCTTCTCATAGACACAGACTTTGCCCTATCGGCCATGAAAGGATCTCTCTTCCTTAAGAGTCTTTCTCATAAAAATAGAAGAATCTATGCCGTATAGATGCCTCCAGATCAAGAGATTGGCTTTCGACACATTACTCAAATATTCCTTAGCAACAGACGTATCAATATCACTCTCCTCACTACTTATTTTTATAATCTCGGCCTGAGGATTATTTGGGTCACCACTAGGGAACTTCTATGCAAACTCGGCTCGAGTTGGAGTCGGGAGAGTAATTTCATTTAGGGGAGGAGGAATTGCCATATTAGGTTCATGTATTTGAATAAAGTCAGATTGATTTTATGTCTCGACTCTTTTGGAAGATGAGACACGAGAAAAAGCTTCGTCCATACCAGACCCTTCACCTTGTGATAAACCACATTCCAAGGCTTCCTCGCACGAATCAACACTCTCATTCGATTGGAAGGTAGACATAGGGTCGTCGAATGATGAGGATGACTCAGACATTAAGTCATAAGGTTCAGTAACTTGGGGTATATGACAGCTAGGGGAGGGGGATAGATTGGACAACTAGGAAAAGCCTTCGCCTTACGATTCTCGACTTCTTCAGACTCTATCATCCTAATTTATTCAAAGCACTTCTCTCTGAGGCTAGGAAACTCGGCTAAGCTATAAAACCGTCTTAATATCAAAGGACGAGGCTCAACTTAGGTGAAAATTTAAACATGAACAAGCAACTCACAACTTTGACTTAAGTTGACCAAAGATCAAACAGGAATTCAAAACATTTTCAGGCAAGAAATCTAAGAACACAGCCTTGAAGTTGGGCGGAGAAGATGACTGGAGGTCACCGAAAAAAGTTTAAAAGGTCGAAAAACACTTAAAAACCTCTCCAATCAAGTAATGAACACTGTAAGCCACCGAAAAACACCCTAAGAAAGGCCCAAATTGGACCAAATGCACTCCGATTCTCGTCGAAAAACTCAAATTTTCTCCGACAAAGCTATAAACAACTTAAAGAAGTTAAGAATGGGTACCTAAAGAAGTTAGCTGCCGAAGAAAGAGAAGGAAAAATGTTGTGTTGTTATAGAAAATGCACAGAGAGAAGAACAAGCGGGAGTTTGTAAATGTAAGGAGGAGAGAGAAATATTTTAGAGTTTAAATACCTAGGAAATGATTAAATACATTTCCCAAGATGTATCATCATTTGAGGTGCGAAGTCCAAAGCTCTCAGCCATCAAGTCAAACTTAGAACGGACGCTACCCAACTAGAACTATAACATTTGTCACTCTCTTATGCCTAAAGTTGGGCCCAATCGATACGTCAAAAGCGTCTCATCAGAGGACTAAGCGGACTCGTATCCCCAAGCCACCTCTTAATATAGGTGACTGGGGGCTATGGGTAATTGTTATGACCAAGTATGACCTCATCTCAGGACGAGAGATCCAATATCCAGCGGCCAATCTTTAATAAGGATCTCACAGATTTTTCCCAAGACTCATCCAGAACCAGGGTCGGCATCTTACTCATAACCTTGGCCATCAATAAGCTGAGACCCCAGGGAAGCATTTCAGTAGTAGGGACGTCTCTTGTCCTCTGTCCGGTCAACATCAGGAAAGGGTCTTCTTAGTCCACCTCGGCCTGAGCTCCCCAACCGAGACCACACTTACCAGTTCTTGGCACAAAGTCAAGCACTGCATCAGTGACCTCATAATCGACCAGGCTGAGACATCTGCAGATGGCACCATATCGTATGAGCAGTAGAAGGTTCCAAAGTGGTGTGTCCCACGTGAGAAATTCGTTTATAACTAAATTGTTCCCTCACGAGAGGGGGGATTGCATCATCATCAGTTACATGTGCTGTGGATAGCTCATCATTTTAGTGGATATTTTTATCATCACACGTCTACTGCATTCTTGGGAGGGTGCATTACACCCCTTAGGCACTATAAATACTTGCCTTCTACATCTTGTAAAGGGGACACAAAAAAGTAACCCTATAGAAACTCTGTAAAATTCACTGCAAGAGATAAATAGCTTGAGTATTTGTATATACAGGCCATTAGAGCCTTATTTTAGTGAATTACACACACTGCACAGTGGACAAAGGCCATAATTTGGTTGAACCAATTAATTCTGGTGCTTAGTCCCTCTTTGCCTCATCTTATTCTCTCTTACTGTTATATTGCTTGTTTGCTTCCCTTGTAATACTTGTTTGAGCTCATTATCACTGTGACCCGGTGGTACCATTTTTGGTATCATTATATATATATTCAGTTACACAACATCTCACGTAGTACTATCCCACCAAATCCCAAAGTGTAATCCAACTTCCCAATTTGATCAAAGTATTTGGTTACTTATAATTTAACCCTTTGATTATATATTTTGGGCCAATATGGTAATCACACCAAGCACTAGCCTGACCATCCAAAATTCCTAACTTGATTTCCCAATTCCCACTCATAAAAATTCACTTGCTTATTTATGTCTTTCCCTATTGTGGAATCCATCCCCGGTTAGACTACAACTCTTCCGAACCCTCACATTGAACTTCCAAAAACCTAAACTTATCCCCGGACCCAAAATTCAATACCTAATCCTCAAAGATTATAAAAAACCCACACAAAACAAAGGTTGCATGCCAACAAAACTGAATCGATTCACTGGAAGGATTGAACCGGTTCGGTAAGTGAATCGATTCGCTCCCCCAAGGAGCCGATTCGGTTTGCTGGGCTGCCAAAGTGAACTTTTGATTGGATTTAACACCCAAACTCCATCCATGGTAGTTCAAACCTCTTACAAACTCCTATCCTTGAACCCCAATTCATTCCCAAACGTATTTCAACAGTTTTCTACGTAAAAAATATCCCGAAAACTATAACAACTCTTATTTTTGAGGAATTTAAAGTAAATCAATTCGTTTAAATTTAAATTCCACGTGTGGTGGAATTTAATGGAAATTAAATATTATGGGTTGATTGATTCAATTACTAATCGAAGAGAAATGATTAATGTTTATCAAATAAAATTACTAAGTGAATAGTAACTATATATTTCACGTCATAGCAAGTGATAGTGACATGGTAGTATTTTATCTCAACTGGGCATCGTGTCTGGACTATATGAGGTCGAGATATGAAATCATTTGTTAGTAACTCGGATGATGATTTTGAGGTTAAGGTTGAGTCTGAAAGATCGAAATAGTCAAAATAGTATACCCGGCCATAGGCCTGTCAATGGATCGGATTTTATCCAAATCTGAATCCGATCCATTTAAGTAGATATGGATCATGCTAAAATCTGATTATTCAATTACCCGATTACCCGTTTATTAAATGGAGCGGATTTGGATTTATATACTTCGATCCGTTAATAATTCGATCTGATTAATATATATATATATATATATATATATATATATATATACTGTGGTGACAATTATTATTCAAGACAAATAGATAAGAGAAGCGCAATCACCAAGCAGAAAAAGAAATACAAAATGCCAATCACACAACAAGAGATGTACGTGGTTCAGCAAAAATGCCTACGTCCACGGTGCAGTCCGTATTATTTCTATATACTCCAGAAAGTGATTATAGAGAATACAATGTGTCATTTGCCCCGGACCTATGGTTTGTTATATACATGTCCATTTCAGGGAGTGGGGGTGTTGGACTCCCCCACGTTTTCCATCTTCTCCTAGAACCCCTCTTAACGGGAATATGGGAGAAGACTAAATTATAACCGATTAAGATATGGGGGGTCTGGACTTTGGGCCGCTACAATTGGGCTACTTGTCTAGGCCCATCATTCTAATTTCGGGTACCCATAATTGCCCCTAAGTTTGTTGGGCCATGCTTTTGGCTCAATATATTTAAATGATTTGTCATAATGGCTCCTTTGTACGCCGTGCAACTCTTCCCAAAGTTTGAGGACTGATTTAGGCGGCACTCGCTTCGTGGTATGTTTATTATGATTAGTAACACTCAAAATTTATCCAGAGAAGTCATTTCTCAATCGTCGTTTCAAGCTTCTCAGTACTCTCCCATTTTCTGCGAGCTCTAGCGATTCACGTTCTCTTTTCCCGATCTTTATTCTTATTGCTTTCGATCGTCCTCGTTATTTGGGCTTGTGATTCTTCATGGTTTGAGTCAAACTTTCATCTTGTAAGTCTCCCGTGCCTTCTCTTTGTATTTTCTCTTTGAATTTGTATTTTTTTAGGGTTTCCCAATGGCAACGATTGGTAATAGATCAGTGTCTGAGTTTAGGAAGTTTTATAATATCCTAGAGTGGGTAGAGATTGAGTGCGTCGCTCCCCCTAGAAATGTTAGAGAGATAGAGGGTGCCCATTGGATCCATGTCTTGTTGCTTTCCCAAGGGGGACTTACTTTTCCTCCCAACAACCTATTCTTGCACTTCTTTGGTTATTTCAACATTGTTCCTGCACAGTGTTCGCCCAATGTGTGGAAGATAATCAATGGTGTTCATAGAATAAATCAGTTATATGGTACCAAGTTAGGGCTCGCCGAGGTTTGCTTTTGCTATTCTTTTTCTCGAACTAGTTCTGGTGTTCTCTATTTCGAAGCCAGGAGTCCTGACAGGGTATTGGTAGTAAACCTACCTGATTCCCATAAGGACTATTGGTAAGATGGCTTCCTTGCTAGAAATTGGAAGTTTTCTCCCCAGACTGAGGGGTCGAGGTCTAATAGGTTCTCTGTTCCCTTTTATGGGGAAGAATATATAGGTAGACTTTGCTCTGTTCCTTCAATTTCTTTACTGATTTGTGATCTTTCTGACTTTTCCTGTTTTTTTTTCTAGCGAGGTCGAAGAACTTGGAACCTGCTCTCAACGAGGTTCGTCTTTCTGAATTGGTCAAGGTTTGGAATATCAGGGAGCCTTTAGCCGATGGCGAGCATCTTCGGTCTGCTGCTTTCTTGCTCGGATACAAAAACGTTGGTTTCAGCTTTATAACGAGGCCGGTAGATAGTATCCCTGAATTTGATACCTCTGAAGAGACTGCTGCTGATCCTATTCAGCTGGACGAGGAGGAGAGTAGCTCTGAGAGTGATATCGTAGGTGGTGTTGAAGGTAATTTTGGTGAGGGGAGCTCTAGTGGTGGCAGCTCTTCTGACTCGGAGGAAGTTTTTGAAGCCCGAGAATCTTTGAGCACGTCCAGCAGTTCAAGTGAGGAGATGGTTCCTCCAAGGAAAAATTTGATTCGGGACGATGATGACGATGATCACGTGCTCCTCGCTCAGAGGTCAAAGAATCATAAGTTCAGTACTGGGGCTATAACTACTGGCTCTCGGTCTTCTGCTCAGGAGCAGGAGAGGAAGAGGAAAGAAGAAGAACAGTTGAGATAGAGAGAGAGAGAGAAAAGGAATAGGAGAGAAAGAAGATGGAGGAGAAGAAAAGGACGGAGGAGAAGAGGAGGATATAGAAAAAGAAAGAGGAGGAGAGGAGAAAGATGGAATCGAGGATGAAGACTGGGCAGGCCTTAGTCCCGGTGTCCGCATTGCCCGAGGGGGCCTCAGTTGCTATTTCTCCTCAATTGGCCCCTGCGCTGCTCGAGAGGGCAGTTCTTCCTGTAGATCGCCAAAGGGCGCTGGGGTCTGATCAATTATCCCTACAAGGTAGCCAGAGGCTAGCCTTGGTAAGACTTTTTCCTTTCTCTAATGCTTTAATAAGTTTTAGCTGTTTCCCTTTCCCTGATCTCTTCTTTATTTTTTGGAAGTTTGTGACTGACTTCGCCATGCTCTATTGCTCTCGCGACGAGCTGGAGCAGCAAAATGCTGCCTTCAAAGTGAGGGGCACTCAACTGGAGGCTGATCTGAATACTGTTGATGCTGCCCGAGCTTCTTCTGACCTGGCCCTCATTAATTCCAATCGAGGGAGGGATGCGACAGTTAAAGAGCTGAACGAGCTGAGGCAGGCCTATGACCTGGTCTACTCGAGCAAATTGGCCATCATAGAGGATAATAGGGTTCTGACCGAGCATCTAAAAGAAAAGGATTCTCAGGCAGCTACCATCAAGGAGGATTATTATAATTCCGGGTGGGCTGCTACATAGGAAGATACTGAGGTTCAGATAGGCTACATCAGCCGTTTGAACTTCAAAAAAGGTTGGAACAAGGCCCTCATTGCCGTTGGTGTCGATGTTGCCTCTCCTTTGTTCGACGAGCATGACCCGGGTCCGAAGCTAATTGTGGAGGAAGCCCTTGCCCCAGCTATCGAAGATGTTGAGCCTGCCTCCCAGATGATTCCTACCGATGCTCTCCCTGCCCAGGCGACAGAGGTTATCCCTGAAGAGGGGGATGCTTCTACTGCTGCTGACAAGGAGAAATAACCAACTACTTCTGGGCAGCCTAAGGTTGCTAGTTAATTTACTTCTAGGACTACTTTTGTATCTTTGCTTATAATTTTCCTTTTTGCTGCTCGATGTACTTTGTCCCTAATTAATGAAATGAAAAGGTTTCTCATTCCCTTAGTGTACTGAATGATTATGTCTTTCCTTGCTCTTTTATGTCTTGTAGTCGATTGATGTAGAAGAGTATATTCCTGCCACATCTCAATTGGGCAAGACCCTTGGTCCCAATGCAAGTCCTCAGGTTCTCCAGGCCTTTGTTAAGATTTACAAATCTCTTAGGTCAAGGAATCAGAAGTATAAGGATCAGTCTGAGCTTGTGGCTAAGTTGAAGGACAGTCTCCAAGAGATGGAAGAAGTTAGTGCTTCATTCTAAGAGGAAGTGAATATGTTGAGAGCAAGGCTTCTGAATGACTTTGAGATCAATCAGGTCGGAGAGATTCTTCAGCGGGAGAATAAAGCTTTGAGGAGGGAAGTCTCACGACTCGAGGAGCATGCGTCGAGCACTTCTCTTGCAGTATTACGAGGTTCTTCCTCTTCACGAGCTGGAGCAGGATCAAGCGATGTTCCTCCGGTGCTGTAAGGTTCTACCCGGTCGACTGTTCCACGAGCTAGTATAAGTGGGCCCATCTAGGGAAATGGAAGAGCTTCGTGATGATATTCGATGAGCATATGTGATTGCTGTCGGGCTTCAAAAGGATGTTACTCGGCTGCGGCACCAGTTTAAAAAAGGACCTCGATGAGTATGGGCCGACGGTTATGACCAGGGTTAGTTAGATGCTCCAACGAGGATGACAGAGTTTGAAGAGCTCGCCTTCATCAGGGGGTGGTTGAGTGCACTGAGGGAGATGCAAGTTCCAACGAACTCAATGCTCTGGTATCGCCATGAAATATCTCCTGAAACTCGAATGCCTAACCCCTTCCGGAGAGATGATCAGTGGATACCCATTGATGCCATCCCTCGGCAGCTATTGGAGTCAGATACCAACGAAGTCGAGGAAGAGTTAGTCCCTCATCCCGATAAAGGTCGAAGAGCTCAAGTGGCTGATTATCTCGTTCAGAGGCCTTGACCTCATTGAGATTTTTCCAGTAGCAAATCTGTATATATATATGTAATGAAGCAGCGTAATGTTGATGTTTTGGACGAACTCACCGACTAAACATGTATTGTATTTGTTGTAATTGTGATGAATATGTTTTGGGCGAATTTTGATGACTAAACAAGTGTATTATATTTTCCATATCTTTGATCCTTTATGATCTGTAACTTTGCATTATTATGTAAGTGTCCTTACAGTCCAGTATACTATCGAGATACCATTCTGTCCCACTTTACCTTTTAGGTTGTGTCGTCACACTCCCTTAGGCCTAAGTGTGGAAATTGGTGAGGACACACCTGGTGTTGGATGCTCTATCCGATCAGGATTTCATTCAACCAAAGATGGTTTGGTGACCAATTTTAACTTGGCCATATTGCCTAAGGATCTCCTGTAGGGCTTCATATATTGGCAGTGGCAATGCTAAGAGGTCTTTCGTGTCTCATAAAGAAAACCCGAGGAGGGGCATTTCCCTGCTATAGTGTAATGATCAATGTGCATGTCACTTGGAAAAGGTGTGTGGGTTATAAAGCTCATATAACTGATACTTATTAGAACACAACCGTTAAACAACTTTTATTAATGACAAGGAAAATGAACTTTTAGTTCCATAACAAAAGAACAAAAGAAGAATCTAAAAATAGAATTTCTTGAGATTGGCTGCGTTCCATGCTCGGGGTATCTCTCTGCCTTCCAGCGTTTCTAAGTGATAGGTGCCTTGCAGATTATCTCTTGTTATCTTGAATGGTCCTTCCTAGTTTGGCCCTAGCTTTTCGTCTGATGGTTTTACTGTACTGCCCAGGACTTTCCTTAGGACATAGTCCCTAACTCGGAATGCCCTTGGGTTGACCTTCTTGTTGTAGTGCCTTGCCAGATATTGTTGATAGCTCACTTTCACTAGGGCTAGCTCTCGGCGCTCATCGGTTAGGTCGAGCTCAGCGAGCAATGCTGTATTATTATGGCCTTGGTCGATAAGACTGGACCTCATTGTTGGTAAGCCTATTTTTAATGGGATGATTGCCTCCATTCCGTACATTAATAAAACTGGGGTTTCCCCCGTTGCACGACGTGGAGTGGTACGGTAGGCCCATAGAATATGCGGTAGTTCATTTACCCATGCGCCTTTAGCTCGCTCTAATCATTTCTTTAATCCGTCGATCACCGTTTTGTTGGAAGCCTCGGCTTGGCCATTGCTCTGAGGATAGGCCACCGAGCTAAAATGGTGACTGATTCCATGCTCGTCATGGAAACTCTGAAAGGATTCGCTCTCGAACTGCGTTCCATTGTCAGTGATGATGGTTCTGGGGATGACAAAATGGGTGATTATATTTCTCCATATGAACCTTATCATATCTGCATATCGGATGTTCGCTAGGGTTTCCGCCTCGATCCATTTAGTGAAGTAGTCAGTTGCGACCAACAGATACTTGCGATTGTCGGTGGCGGTAGGAAGTGGTCCTACGATGTCCATTCCCCATTGGGTGAATGTCCATGGGCTGGACAATGATTTTGGGTCGCTAGCAGGTTGGTGGACTATAGGATTGTGAAGCTGGCATTTCAAGCACTTGCGAACATACACCGCAGAGTCCCTTTGCATATATGGCCACCAATAGCCTTCCTTCATTTCTCGAAAATCCAGAGACCTTCCTCCAATATGGCTTCCACAGATTCCCTCATGAAGCTCATGTAGTACTTTCTCGACATCCTTTGGGTGAACGCATTGAAGGTAGGGACCTAAAAAGGATCTCTTATATAGCTTTCCCTCTGGAGATAAGTGAAAGCGAGAAGCTTTGACTCTTATTTGGTGAGCGGTCTTCTTATCATCTGGGAGGGTGCCATCCTCCAGATAGTTTATTAGAGGATCCATCCAGCTGGGTACTGACTCAATTTGGAGCATATGTTCGATGGTTGGTCATTCATTGTCAAGGATAATACTTGGACGAGCGAGGAAGTCGATGGGGATTGTTCTTTTCAAATCGGAATTGACTGCCGAACTCAGGGCTGCTAGGGCATCAGCATGGCTATTCTGCCCTCTGGGAAACTGTTGGATACTGACTTCCTCGAAATTAGCCATTAGCCTTTTTATGAAGGCGAGGTAGGCTGCCATTCTTTCACCTTTTGATTGTAGTCGCCACTTATCTGATTGGAGACTAATTGAGAGTCGCCGAATACTTGTAAATTCTTTGCTCCCAAAGTGTGTGCCTTTTAGAGGCCAGCTATCAATGCCTCGTATTCAGCTTAGTTATTGGAGGCTGAAAATCCAATCCTGATTCCTTGCTCAAGGATTGTATCCTATGGAGTAATGAGGACAATGCCTATTCCTGCCCCTCTTGGGTTGGAGGCTCCATCAATGAATAATTTCTAGATTCCCTCCGTCGCATGGTTCCCTTTTTATTTTACTAGTTGAGGTTGGTCGCCTGTGATTTCGGCTATGAAATCAGCAAGGACCTGCCCCTTGATTGCGTTCCTTAGTTGAAATTGGATATCAAATCGTCCGAGCTCAACTGACCATTTAGACAATCTGCCCGATAAATCTGCCTTCCTCAGGATTGCTTTAAGGGGGTGCGATGTAAGGACGATGATAGTGTGGGCTTCGAAATAGTGCATCACCTTTCTCGAAGCCACTACTAGCGCAAAAACGAGCTTCTCCAGTGGTAGGTACCTCTGCTCGGCGTCTAATAAGGTCTTGCTCACATAGTAAATGGGGTGCTGGATCCCTACAATTTTTCACATTAATGCAGAACTGACAGTGTGGTTGGAAACGGAGAGGTATAAGTTCAAAGAATCTGTTTGTTGTGGTATGACGAGCAGTGGTGGGGAGCCAAGGTAAGCCTTGAGCTCATCCAATGCCTGCGAGCAATCTGGGTTCTATTCTACCATTTTGTTTCCCTTTAGAAGCTGGAAGAAAGGCTTGCACTTATCGGAGGACTTAGAGATAAAGCGATTTAAGGCGAAGAGCATACCGGTGAGCTTCTGTACGTCGTGGATTGTTCGAGGAGGCTGTACCCTATTTATTGCATCGATCTGGTATGGGTTAGCCTCGATGCCTCTCTTACTGACCAAGTACCCAAGAAATTTTACTGACTGGACACCGAAAGAACAATTGCTCTTGTTAAGTTTTATTCGGTACTTCTTGAGGATTTCGAAGGTGCTTGATAGGTCTGAGAGGTGGTATTCTTTCTTCTTGCTTTTAACGAGCATATCATTGATGTAGACCTCTATGGTGTCTCCCATTTGGCTCTTGAACATCTTGGTTACCAGCTGCTGGTAAGTTGCCCATGCATTTTTGAGCCCGAAGGGCATGACCTTGTAGCTGTATAACCCAACTGTGGTGATGAATGCTGTTTTGTCCTGGTCTGGGGCATACAGGGGGATCTGATGATACCCTGAGTATGCGTTCAGAAAACTCATTCTCTCGTGAGCTGCAGTGGCATCTACCAGTTGATCAATTTTTTTTGGGGGGGAAACTGTCTTTTGGGCATGCTCTATTGAGGTCGGTGAAGTTAAAGAAAACTCTCCACTTCCCGTTGCTTTTTGGAACTACTACTGGGTTGGATAACCATTTGGGGAATTGCACCTCCCGTATGGATCTTGCATCCAACAGTTTTTCCACTTCTTTTTCCACAGCTTTTGCCTTTTCGAGTGCAGTTCGCCGTGCCTTCTGCGTGATTGGTTTGAAGGTGCGATCGACGTGAAGCTAATGACAAACCATACTAGGATCAATTCCAGGAAGCTCGTATGGTTCCCACGCAAAGACGTCTATATTGTTCCTTAACAAGGTCGTCAATTCCCTCTTCTCCTGATCTGTGAGAGAAGCTCCAATCAAGAAGATCATGCTGTCGTCATAATTTCCAGCTGTGATTTCCTCCAGGTCCTCGATGACACGTTCAAAGGGAAGGAGCCTGGTCTCCTCTACTCCGGGCCTTCCATATTTTAATTACTATTTCGAAGGTATCAGGCCTCCTTGTTCTTCAACATTCTCGCTGGATTTGTCGACCTTCTTCTCTGGTCTTGGGTGGATGGCTTCTATGAAGCACCTTCTTGCCATCACTTGATCGCCATGGATCTCCATTACTCCTCGCTCGATCACATACTTGAGCTTCTGATGGTAGGTCGAGGAGACTGCCTTCATCGCGTGCATCAATCCTCTGCCGAGGATAGCCTGGTACGGCGAGTCAATGTCGACCACCAGAAACTCGATCATTTTAGAAACATGTCCTGCCCTTACTGGAAACACGATTTTTCCCAAGGGCATGGTCACTTCCCAGCGAAGCCAACTAAAAGGACATAGCTTCCTTTACGTCGACGATGCTTAACCTCAATTTTCTGAATAATTCGAGGTACATTACCACAGACGAGCTTCCTTGGTCGACCAGTAACTTGTCGATGTCATAGTTAGCTATTCTGAGAGTAATGATCAGAGCATCATGATGTGGGGTTCTTACTCCCACTAGATCTTCCTCTGTAAACACGATATGCTTACTATAGTCGACGTCATCTATTCATCGGCATTTTCCTGACAGTGTTATATTCATTACGGTGTTATACACACCGTAATGTATAACACACCGTAATATAACACACCGTAATGTATATAACACACCGTAACACGTCGGATGCCCTATGAGTTTATGTTCAATGTATATAACACACCGTAATGTATATAAGAACACTACAGTAATTCACCGCTGTAAGCTTTGTGTTTTTTCCTCGAATTCGTTCAGATGCCCTGACTGGGCCAGCTCCTCGAGGTGGGACTTAAGAGCTTTGCAATGCTCAGTCTTGTGTCCTCCCTCTTTGTGAAAAGCTCATCTCAACGCATTGTTCCTCTTTGAGGGATCTCCCCTATCTTCCTGGGACACTTGATGAATGGCTCATCTTTAATTTTTGCTAGAATTTTGTAAATTGATTCTCTGAAGACTATGTTGACCGCTTAAAATGCTTTCGGCACATCATTATTGTCTCCGTTCTTGGAGCCATTTTTGCCCCCGTTCTTTCCTCCTTTCTTCTGGTTCTTAGTTTTATCACTGCCCTTGGCAGCGAGCTTAGCTCGATCGTTTCCCCTGTGCTGAGGCGGGTGTCATCTTCCACCTTGGCATACTTCTCGATGTGGGCCATTTGGTCGTCGATGGTCATGGCTTCCTTCTTTGTCAGCGACTGGTATAGAAGGGAAGAGCTGGGTAGCCCAATTTTGAAAGAGGCCACTGCCACTTGCTCCGACCAGTCCTCGACCTCGTTGAATAACTCCCAGTACCTCTTCGCGTAGTCTCGGAGGGTCTCTTGAGGCGTCTTTTTCATTATCAGCAAAGCATCCATCCTTTTGGGATGGGCACTACTAGTAATGAATAAGTCCGTAAAGAGCTCGACCAGGGACTTGAAACTCCTGATGAACCGATAGGGGAGCCTTTCGAACCATTTCTGTGCCACGTCATGCAGGCTCGAGGGAAAAATTCAGCACATTAGTGCGTCTCGATTATTCCAAAGAGTCATGGCCTGTCGGTACTGCCTGACGTGATCAATGGGATCAGTTTTACCATCATAAATCTTGAACCTTGGAATAGAAAACTTCTTGGGGGCTTGCTCTTCCTCTATTTCCCTCAAGAAAGGTGATTTCATATGAGTTTTGAGAGCTCGCCTAGCGAGTTCTCGGGTCGATCTAGTACCGTGATGTGCAGGATATTGGTCCATCTCCCTTCGAACCAGACTTCGTATGTTTTCGTTGCTGTGATTTGGGCTCCTGTGATCGCGGGCTAGTCGCCGTTTCTCGAGGAGGTCGTCCTCTGACTCATTTCCCTCAGCTTTTTGGGACCCGTACTTGGGGCTACTTTCTCGGCTGCGAGACTTGCTCGCCTGTGGGCTAGGAGTGCGGTATGGATGTCTCTTGGTACCACGATAGAGTTCTCTCTCTATCCTTTTTAATCTTCTTTTGAGGCGAGTGTTCTCAGCTTCGTGCCTGCGAGAAGAGTCCCTCTGCTCGTGGAGCCTCGCCTCATATGCATCAATCAACTTGGATATCTGTGTGGACATTGTTTCTCCTTGGCTTTCTTTCGATGCCGGCCTTTCTAAGCGATCCCTCTGATCTAAACACCGAACTTTAGATCTAATCCTGCGAGGAGTAGGTGGTTCTTGGATATCTCTTTCCTGGGGAGCATTACTACTGTGACCAGACATTTCGAACTCTTTTCTGGGTGTGGGCTTTCTCAGGGAAGATAAACACTTCCCACAGACGGCGTCAATTGTGGTGACAATTATTTTTCAACACAAAGAGATAAGAGAAGCGCAATCACCAAGCAAAAAAAGAAATACAAAATGCCAATCACACAACAAGAGATGTACGTGGTTCAGTAAAAATGCCTACGTCCACAGTGGTGCAGTCCGTATTATTTCTATATACTCCGGAGAGTGATTATAGAGAATACAAAGTGTCCTTTGCCCTCGACCTAGGGTTTATTATATACATGTCCATTTCAGGGAGTGGGGGTGTTAGACTCCCCCACGTTTTCCATCTTCTCCTAGAACCCCTCTTGACGGGAACATGGGAGAAGATTAAATCATAACCGATTAAGATATGGGGGGTCTGGACTTTGGGCCGCTACAATTTGGACTACTCGTCTAGGCCCATCATTCTAATTTCGGGTACCCACATATACATATACATATATATATATATATATACATATATATATATATATATACATATATATATATATATATATATATATATATATACACACACATATATATACACATATATATACACATATATATATATATATAAATATATATTAATATTTATTGTATTTAATAATATTTAAATATTTATTATAATAGTTCTTTATTTCATTATTTGTTCTTTTTGGAACATTTGCAAAATAAATTTATGAAATAAGAGTTGAAAATAAAAATGTTGCAAATCAAGTTTAACATAAATGGATAATCGGATCGGATCCGAATCCGTTGAACATAAACAACTATGGATTTGGATTTGCCTGATTCGATCCTATTAATAAATGGATCGGATCCGAATCCATTTAACATCAATGGATATGGATTTGGATTTGCCTGATCTGGTCCGAATTCGATCCGTTTATAGGCCTACCCGGGGGTATAGTTTGGGTCCTGGGATAGTTTTAGACCAAATCGGCACCTCGAGAGGGCATTTTGGTCATTTGGTGGCCTAGGGTTATGGAAGCTACGAATTTCCAAAGGTTAGATAAACTTGTAGTTGTGAGAGGCTAGGGGTGAGAGGAATATAAAACACTTGGAGGCCATTAGAGAAGAAAATGAGAGAATCCTTGGAGCTTAGGAGAGAATTCTTGAAGCCTTTCACCATGTTTTTACATCACAATCATCTTTGTAGGATGGATTAAAGGGGAATGATCATCAAGAAAATGAAATCAAATCACTCCCATACAAGGCAAGTGTTTATCTTACATATTTTTGATTTAGTTATAATACCCATGTAGTGTAGGGATTATAATATCATGATTTCAATCGTGTTCTTGAGGTTTAAGTGAATAAAACTCATGAATTAGGATAGGATTGTATGTGGAATGGACCTGCATATGCAGAGGACACGAAATTATATTTGTAGAAGGGTGTTATAAATAGAAAAAAAAGCAAAATAAAATAAATATGCTTTTTTTATTAAATAACATCCGAGAGGTACCCGCGAGGCCACCCAGAAGTCCAAAAGCCACCGCAAGTTTCAGCACCGCGGCGAGTCCCTACGCCACCGCAAGGGTCAGCGCTACCTCGGGCGTCAACGCCACTTCGAGTGTCGGCGCCACCTCAAGCGTCAGCGCCATTTCGAGCGTCAGCGCCACTTCGAGCGTCGCCGCCGGGACAAGGGTCGGCGCCACTTCGAGCGTCGGCGCCACAACAAGGGTCGGCGCCGCCTCACCTGTAAGCGCGGATTCAAGCCTCAGCGCTACCTCAGGCGTCAGCACCATTTCGAGCGTCAGCGCCACTTTGAGCGTCGACGCCGGGACAAGGGTCGGCGCCACTTCGAGCGTCGGCGCCACAACAAGGGTCGGCGCCGCCTCACCTGTCAGCACGGATTCAAGCCTCGGCGCTACCTCAGGCGTCAGCGCCACTTCGAGCGTCGGCGCCGCAACAAGGGTCGGCGCCGCCTCACCTGTCAGCGCCGGTTCAAGCATCAGCGCTACCTCGAGCGTCAGCGCCATTTCGAGCGTCGACGCCGGGACAAGGGTCGGCGCCACTTCGAGCGTCGGCGCCACTTCGAGCGTCGGCGCCACAACAAGGGTCGGCGCCGCCTCACCTGTCAGCACGGATTCAAGCCTCAGCGCTACCTCAGGCGTCAGCGCCACTTCGAGCGTCGGCACCGCAACAAGGGTCGGCGCCGCCTCACCTGTCAGCGCCGGTTCAAGCATCAGCGCTACCTCAAGCGTCAGCGCCATTTCGAGCGTCGGCACCATTTCGAGCATCGGCGCCGGGATAAGGGTCGGCGCCGCCTCACGCGTCAGCGCCACTTCGAGCGTCGGCGCCACTTCGAGCGTCGGCGCCAGGACAAGGGTCGGCGCCGCCTCACATATCAGCATCGATTCAAGCATTAGCGCTACCCCGGGCGTCAGCACCACTTCAAGCGTCAACGCCACTTCGAGCGTCGGCGCCGCAACAAGGGTCGGCGCCGCCTCACAGCATCAGCGCCACTCCGAGCAACGGCGCCAGGACAAGGGTCGGCGCCGCTTCAAGCATCAGCGCCACCACAATCGTACTACAGAAACGTTATTCGAGAAGCGCTGCTACAGGAGTTTCCATCATGAAACAGCAGGCTCTAAATAAACAACAGCACTAACACTTTACTTTCTTGCACAGGTTGCCCAGTCGAGCAAGCAGGGCTCGAACAGGCGCGTCGGGACCTCCTGGGAGTTTTGGCTTGGCGGCTGAGGGACAAGGTATGTTGAGCAAGCTCAACCACTTAGCACTATAGGATTGAGAGAATACTAGTAGGAAGACCCAGAAGCCACTCGAGGCTACGCACACTGCACACTTAGTCATAAATGAAGTAAGTGGCCAAAGAGTTGGCTACTCACAAGAAATAAACTCTTTACAAGAAAAATGACTTTTCCAGAAGAGGGGGTCCTCGAGGTCTCTCTCAAGAAAAATAACACTTTTAGAGGGAGTGAGGCCTTAAGGTCCCCTCTCTCAAAGATTTGCAAAATTGCACCACAAGTTACCGTTTCAAAAGATAACTACCAAATCTGCTATTTTGTCTCCATTAGGGGACATATGTGCTTTTTGAGTTTTGGTCGGCGCCAGGTGGCGCCTGCAGAGGGGACAGGCAGCTGCTTGCAGGTAGGGACAAATGGTACACTTCAGACATTGTTCCCCACCAACTCTCTCAATTTTGGCGCCCAAAATCGCCAGCTCACCCCTTACGCCCATGTATAAATAGACCCCTGGGCAAGGTCAAAAGATAGACAAGAAAAATTGCACTGTTACTCTGCTAAAATATCATCAGACCTACCTAGTATTCTCTCCCTGCTCATTCTCTTAGTGTTGAGTGCCTTGTTCCTTCACTCCCCACTGACAGCCATCACTCTCAGGTGTTTCCCTTGAGAAAATTGCTATTTTTGCTGTGAAAGTTCATCTTCTTGCAGGGAGTGAGTTGAAGCTTGAGTTCCATTGTTACCAGAAGGAGAAGTTTTCTTCAGAAGTTGCACCAGGAGACCTTGAAGACTTGCAGACAGTGTCCATTGGAGTGGGTCACGCCTCACCCTTTCCAGTTATTCATAGACCCCAGTCTCACTACCCTCCTACATTTGGCGACTCTGCTGGGGAGGTATTCTCATTTCCATGGACACAGAAGGTTTCAATGTCTCCAAGCAGTTGGTTTTTGAGGACATTCCATCCGGTAATGGAGCTCACAGTGACCAGACTACTCAGGAAGACGTGGTGGTGATCGGAGCCAAGGCGCCAGCGCCTCAGGGAGGCCAGACCAGTTTGCCAGCAGTGGCTCCAATGGCAGGTATGAACCTTATGGCAATGTTTTTTGACTTTTTAAAGCAAAACAACGTGGATCTATCAAACTTGGGTCAAGGTTGTGTGACACCTGCTGCTGCCCCTTCTGGAGGGGTAGCCACTCCTATTACGATTCCGGCAGAGACGATTCCGTCTCGGAAGGCGGCGCCGGAGCATGTCCTGGCGCCAACAGGTTCTCCAGTTCCTAAAACCACATGTTTGGAGGAATCACCCTCCAAGGCTGTTACTATGGAAGAAGTGAGGAAGCTCCTCTCCTCCTCTCAAAGAGAGGGTTCCTACCTATACGAGGAATTACAAGACCCCTATCCACAGGAAGTAAGTGAGAAGCCATACCCTGAGGGGTATATTCCACCAAAATTTATCAAGTTTGGCGGTAGGGGGGAGAACCCTCGAGAACACGTGAAGAGGTTCGTCGAGTACCTGGGAGTACACGCTGGCGACAAGAGCCTGAGATTGAGAGAGTTCTCTAAAACTCTCACTGGGAAAGCCTATACATGGTATTCCCACTTGGCGCCTAACAGCGTCCCTAGTTGGGAAGAGATGCACATGCAGTTTCTCCAGAAGTTTTTTGTAGCGGAGGATGAATTTACACTGAGGCACCTGGCGCAAGAGGTCCAGAAGCCAGGAGAGGAATTGATGCACTACATCAAGCGATTTCGCGAGAGGGCCTTAGATGTTCACGAGGACGTGGCAGAGGCCAGGTTGCTACAAATATGTGTGGAAGGACTCTCGGAAGAGTACAAGCTGCATTTGATCAACGAAACTAGAGATGGGACTTTCAGAGAATTCACCAGGGCTGCCAGCAATATCGCTATGATAATCAAACCGAGAACCCCGGGTTGGAGGACACAAGTTCCACCGACTCCCAGGAGGTTTCAAGTTACGAGGAGGCAGGCGGTTAACTATGTGGACGGGAGTAACAAAGGGAAGAAGGGAGGTCCCGGGGCCAGGACTGACAGTCCCGGCAACAAGAGAAAGTTCGGGGAGGATGTCCCGCCGCCACTACCGTGCAGCGTAGCGGAGGCCATGGATTGTTACCGCACCCTGGTGCGAGAAGGCGTAACAGGTACCCCCAACCTAAAAGTAGAGACCCCCACTGCAGCTGACAAGGCCAACCCGAAGTACTGCGAATTGCACCAACGAGTGCAGCACTCTACCAAAGATTGTTACTACTTGAGAAGGATCATTGGTGAGCAGGTGGCCAGAGGTACCTTGCAGATACCCCCCGTGGACGTTAACGAGAACCCCCTCCCTACGCATCATTTTGGAACTGCCAACATGGTAGTTGCCTATGACGAAGAAGCTGCGAGAAGTCTTGCGAAACGGGAGGACGGCGAGCAGTTATGCGAGGAGTTAGAAAATCTGTCACTAAGCAGACTCCAGCTGGAAAGAAAGCAAGAGGAGTGGTTCTTCACTCCGGAGTATGAAAGCGGGAGCGGGGAAGCTGAGGAAGTCGGTCTCTCAGAAGGCGAGGTAGACGTCATCCTCGCTCTAGACGAGGGAGGGACCTCTGAAGCGGAGTATATTTGCAGTGCCCAGACGTACGAGGTAGACTTAGATTCTGAATGTGAGGCCATAGCAAGGAGCCCCAAGTTCAAGTGGTTTTTCGACCAGATAGGGGTGAAGTACGACACGAGGGTGTCCATCACGAGGAAAGTCTTGGAGGCGGTGCAGCAGCATGGAGACCCTTCGCTAAATTGGCAGGGGCCAATGGGAAGGATGATTAAGAAGTATACCTCTGAAGTGGTGTTTTCAGAAGCGGATAGGGCAGTGCCTTACTTCCACAATCGCCCGTTATACGTCACAGCCATAATTAATGGAGTCTCGTTTCCTAGGGCGTTGATGGATGGAGGAGCATCCATTAACATTATGCCCATCAGTACATTATATGAAACGGGAATTGACCAGGAGAAGGTGGTCCCGGTACCGCTAGTAATCTCCGGATTCGACAACGCCGGAATGCAGTCAATCGGATATGTGAATGTGGGAATTAAGTTGGGAAATTTCACCTCCCACATCAAATTTCATGTTATTAACGCTGACACCAGCTACCAATTACTCATTGGAAGGGTGTGGATGCACACTCATGGCGTAGTGCCTTCCACCTACCATCAGTGCGCGAAGGCAAATATTAGAGGTGCAGAGATAGTGATCAAGGCCACGCAGAGACCCTTCGCAGTTGAGGAGGCCCACCTGGTAGATGCCGACTTTTACACCGAGTTGGACGAGGAAAGAAAGGTCTCTACGAGAAAGCTAGCAGGAAGCGAGATAGCTGAGGGAAGGGTCCCGCAGAAAAAATCCGTTCATGATCGTCTAGGGGAAAGAATAATTCCCCACATAGAAAAAGGCAAGAGGAAGGTAGAGGAGGTAGATAGGCCTCCTCGAACTTGCAAGAAAGTGGTTTTGCCCAATGGAAAAGTCATTTACCGTTTATAACGGTCTGCGCGGGCGATGTTCTGGGACGAGAGCATCGACCCGGCGCCCGAGTGTTTTATTGTTGATGAATCCCATATTGTTGAGCATGTGGAAGAACCAGAAGAGGCGCCGGAGTGCATGCAAGACAGACCCAGAGAGCAGCTGCAGGAGTTAGAGGAAATCAAGTTGGGGTCGGAAGAGGGCGAGAGTAGACCCATCCTAATTTCCAAGTGCCTGGAACCGAAGCAGAGGGAAGAGCTCATTGAGATACTTAAGGAGTTCACTGATGTATTTGCTTGGAAGTACACGGAGATGCCGGGAATAGACGCAGAAGTGAGCTCTCATAGATTGAACATCCTTCCCAACGCCTTTCCGGTAAGGCAAGCCACACGCACATATAAAGCAGACCTTGATTTAAAAATAAAGGCTGAGGTGGAGAAATTGTTAGCGGCAGGGTTCATCAAGTCTATTCAGCACCCCATATGGCTGTCCAGCATAGTGCCAGTGGCAAAGAAAGATAAGACCCAAATCAGAATCTGTGTAGACTTTTGCGACTTGAATAGGGCGTGTCCTAAGGATGAATTCCCACTACCCAGCATAGACAGCTTAGTGGATTCCACCGCGGGACATGAGATGTATAGCTTCATGGACGGGTATGTTGGATATAACCAGATTAAGATGGACCCCGCCGATGCAGAGAAGACTGCCTTCCGCACGCCGTTAGGGAACTTTCACTATACAGTCATGCCCTTCGGATTGAAGAACGCTGGGGCCACATACCAGCGGACCATGATGGCAATCTTTCACGACTTATTTCATGACATACTAGAATTCTATGTGGATGATTTGGTGGTGAAGTCTAGGAAAGAAAGCAAGCACATTCAAGATCTCAGGAGAGTATTCGAGAGGTGTCGTCGGTATAAGATGAGAATGAACCCCTCAAAGTGTGCCTTTGGGGTTACTGCAGGGAAATTCTTAGGTTTTGTGGTAAATAGACAAGGGGTGCAAGTGGATGCAGAGAAGATGAAAGCCATTGTGATGATGCCACCGCCCAAGAGTCAGAGACAACTTAAGAGCTTCCTGGGAAAGGTATCTTACCTGCGGAGGTTTATACCTGCGTTGGCAGAAGTAACTCATCCGTTCGCGCCTCTACTAAAAGACAAAGCCAAGTGGGTTTGGGGAGAGAGGCAAGAGAGTGCGTTCAGAAAGATTAAAGAAATCCTAGCCTCTCCGTCCACGATGATTCCCCCCGAAGCCGGAGCGCCACTGCTGCTCTACCTCACTTCTACAGAGAGGTCGATAGGGGCCCTCTTGGCGCAAGAGAAGGAAGGAATGGAAAGGCCGGTTTACTACCTATCAAGAGTAATATCCGGGACATAATCGAGATACACCAGCGTTGAGAGGCACTGCCTGGCGCTGGTATTTGTAGCCCAGAAGTTGAGACACTACCTTTTAGCCTTCACCATTCACATAATCACTAAGTGTGATCCCATCAAGTACCTCCTCGCGCGGACTATACTCGTGGGACGAGCAGCAAGGTGGTTTTTGATTTTGTCAGAGTATGATCTAAAGTGCGTAGTACCTAAAGCCATCAAGAGCCAGGCGGTAGCAGATCTGCTGGCCCACTTCCCGAGTGGGGTTTTCGAACCACCTAGTGAAGAGCTACCCGGAGAAAGTTTCCAAGCATGCATGGCGGAGGAGGTGAAGAAGTGGTTTATGGAATTTGATGGTTCTAGTGCACAAGGAACAGGTGGGGCTGGCGTCATACTGTCAGATGGGAAGGAGAAGATTACCCTCTCTTTCAAGTTAGATTTTAAATGCTCAAATAATGAAGCTGAGTACGAAGCCCTCATTCTAGGGATGTTGGAAGCGCTCAGAAGAGGGATCAGGGTACTGTGTATACGAGGAGACTCCAATCTGGTAGTAAGGCAGGTCAATGGAGAGTTTTCCCTTAAACATGCCAACTTAGCGCCGTACAGACACATCATCCAACGATTGCTGAGCCAATTCTTGGAAGTAACTGTGGAGAGGCAAGCGCGAACGATGAACAGGCACCCTGACGCGCTCGCCACCATAGCACAAAAGTTGGACATGGAGGAGTCAGAAGCAACCATCACCGTTAGGCGGAGAACAGTGCCTACTACCGTAAAGTCCCTATTCCCAAGTGACGAGCCGGAAGACTGGAGGCGTCTGGTGGAGAGGCAACTGGAAACCAGAGAAGGGGCAATGAAAATTTTGGAGTTAGCCAACTATCATGTGCTGCAGGGAACTCTCTATTTCAAGAGTCCCGGAGGGTTTCTGGCACGGTGCGTAGGGGAGCAGGAAGCCAAAGAGAGGTTAATAGAAATGCACCAGAGGCACTGTGGAGATACAGATATCCCCCTTTACAGAAGACTGCAGCGAAGCGGGTATTTTTGGCCCTCCATGAGCGTAGAAGCGGCCCGCTTGCAACAAAGCTGTCTAAAGTGCCAAGCTAATTTTGACCAGCCGACGGAAGCTAACTTCGTGGAAGCCTTCGAAGATTGGAGACAGCCGTACCTAGCGTATCTGAAGAATGGGGAGCTGCCCGCCGAGAGAGCGGATGAAATCTACCTTAGAAAAAGGGTAGCACGTTTCTACTTGGTCAAAGGAGAGCTGTATAGGAAAGGGTATAATGAGAAGGCGTTAAGGTGCGTAGCCAAAGAGGAAGTGGAAAAGGTGCTGAAAGAAGCTCATGAGCCCTTCCACATGGGAGGCGCCAAGCTGTATGATCAGCTGATGACGTTGGGGTACTACTGGCCGACCATGGAGGCTGACTCCATTGGATACGTGAAAAAATGTAGAGCATGCCAGGTGCACGGAAACATGGTGCACGCTCCCTCCGTCAGCCTACAAAGCTTGGCAACCCCCTATCCCTTCCACACATGGGCGTTCGACCTGGTGGGTAAGATCGCCCCAGCATCTCATGGAAAGACCTTTATCATTGTGGCTACAGAATTGTATACCAAATGGGCGGAGGCCATTCCTTTAAGGAGGGTCACTGCCCAAGTGGTAACCCAGTTTATAAAAGAGTATATCATATGTAGGTTTGGTATACCCAAAGTGATCCTAACGGATAATGGGAAGCAATTTGTATGCAAAGAGATGGCTCTCCTCACGGACAAGTATAAGATTGTGCATAATAGCTCAACCATATCCTACCCCAAGGGCAATGGCCAGGCGGAAGCTACTAATAAGACCCTGATAAATATTCTGAAAAAGATGCTAGAAGACATGCCGGGGGCATGGGATGAGAAGCTGCCTATGGTGTTATGGGCCTATCGTACTTCGAAGAGAAAGCCAACAGGTTTCACTCCCTTCTCTCTAGTGTATGGGACCGAAGCTGACCTACCAGTGGAACTGGCGGTACCTTCGGCTAGAATTTCTCTTAGCAATGGTCTCATTCCAGATCCTAGGCATGTGCAGCTGGAGGCACTAGATGAGCACAGGGACAAGGCGAGAGAGAATTTTAAAGTCTACACTCAGCAACTGTCCAGAGCCTATGAAAATTTGGTTAAGCCTAGGGAATTCCAGGTGGGAGATCTAGTCCTACGAGCATCAACCCACCATCTCCGTAGCATGTCGGCGTCCAAATTCAAACCTAACTGGGAAGGCCCTTTTGTTGTCAGAGGAGTGGGGAAGTCGGGCTACTGCCAGATATCAGAACCTGAGAGTGATTGCCTCCAGTCCATCAACTGCAAGTGGCTGAAGAGGTACTATGCTTAGTATCAACTAACAAGTTTTGTTTGTATTTTGCATGTCGGCAACGGATGTCAAGTATTGCTCCTACACCAGAAAAGTTTTTTGTTTTTTTTTGAAGCAACACTACACTGTAAACGATAGACAAAAGTAAAAGAAATGAAATAGCAACGTTTTTGGTCATTTTGACGTTTATTTCGCTTACTTATTTATACATACATATACGCTGAGAGGTCGGGAACTTTGCTCACTACACTTGGGAGGTAAGTCCATCCTAAGAGAGTATACTGAGCAAAGTCCCCCAGACATAAATTAATATAGTTTTATGATAAAATCAGGCTTCCAGAAAGGGGAGGGGGTCACCCTCCTCCCCAACCCAGCCTCTATGACTATAAGCAGTAATATGTAGGAATACCCCCACAGACAGAGGGGCAACCCAAGAAAGTCACATGCCAACACCTCACAGTTATAAGAGGTGCATTCAAAAAAAATGTGTACAAAATGATAAATAACTTTTCATATCAATGCAAATACCCCGCAGTATATGGGGTAGCCACCAGTAGACTAAAGGCTCACAGAAATTAGAGCAAGTCATGTACAACAAACACCCACAGCATAAAGGGAGAACAAAAGAAAAAGAAAGTGCAGAAGAAACAAAGTGCCTCATACATGAATGATAAGTGATGTACATATAGAATTCTGAGCACTACAAAGCAAGAAGTAGGCTATCGGCTAGAAACCACAAAAAATAAATCATCGCGCGCGATGGCGCCAGCATATGACGGACCAGCCTCCCGTAGAAACTCTTCCTCCAACCGGACGGATTTAGCATCATCCTCTTCATCGCCAGTCTCAAGTCTGGCAAGCTTCACCTGCAGTAGGGCGATCTGATTTCGGATCCTCATAGCCTCAGCGTGTCGTTGCTCAACCCTGGACTGCCGGGACGTGTGAAACCTCACTATCTTCCGGAAAGGAACACTCAGGAAGGGGCGAACCCCTGCGTCAAGCCAATCCAAATGAAAATGATAGAACTGCTGTAAGTCGCGGAGAGCATCCAAGAATAGCAAGATAGAAGAGCTAGTCAGCTTGGCAGGGGAGGTAGCCAAGAACTCATGAACATGGCTGGCAAGAGCCCTCAGGTTGAAGGCCGTAAGACTGTCAACCTGGAGTATACTCTGAGAAGTGAACGTCTCGGGGTGGTGCTCCAAGATGAGATCCAAGAGCTGACGCTCGTGTACCCTGAAGCGGCCTGGTAGCTCCTCACGCCATAGCCTACTAGAAATAGTCGCAGCGTCCTCTGTTTCATCATCGCCCTCAGAGTGGCGAGACCCCGCCTCAGAGGGAAGAAAAGAAGACTCCCCACCAGAATCAGCATCACCGACTAAAGGAGTGAACTCAGAACTGTGATCTCCCTCCGCACTTGCCCCACTACCAGTCTCCGCAGTCATTGGAGTATCCTCATACACCTGGAAACAATGAGACAAGGGTGTTATAGGAATGCTTGCACAGTATACGCAAGAAGAAAAGAAAAGGGGAATAGTAAAAAGAGGGGGTACGCCAGTCTAGTACCTCTCTCACAGCTGCCCCACTACCAGTCTCCACAGTCATCGGAGTATCCTCATACACCTGGAAACAATGAGACAAGGGTGTTATAGGAATGCTTGCACAGTATACGCAAGAAGAAAAGAAAAGGGGAATAGTAAAAAGAGGGGGTACGCCAGTCTAGTACCTCTCTCACAGCTGCCCCGCTGCCAGACTCCACAGTCATCGGAGTATCCTCATACACCTGGAAACAATGAGACAAGGGTGTTATAGGAATGCTTGCACAGTATACGCAAGAAGAAAAGAAAAGGGGAATAGTAAAAAGAGGGGGTACGCCAGTCTAGTACCTCTCTCACAGCTGCCCCGCTGCCAGACTCCACAGTCATCGGAGTATCCTCATACACCTGGAAACAATGAGACAAGGGTGTTATAGGAATGCTTGCACAGTATACGCAAGAAGAAAAGAAAAGGGGAATAGTAAAAAGAGGGGGTACGCCAGTCTAGTACCTCTCTCACAGCTGCCCTGCCGCCAGGCTCCACAGTCACCGGAGTATCCTCACACACCTGGAAACAATGAGACAAGGGTGTTATAGGAATGCTTGCACAGTATACGCAAGAAGAAAAGAAAAGGGGAATAGTAAAAGAGGGGGTACGCCAGTCTAGTACCTCTCTCACAGCTGCCCCGCCGCCAGACTCCACAGTCACCGGAGTATCCTCACACACCTGGAAACAATGAGACAAGGGTATTGTAGGAATGCTTGCACAGTATACGCAAGAAGAAAAGAAAGGGGGAATAGTAAAAAGAGGGGGTATGCCAGTCTTATACACGGTACCTAAACAATGCCCTCCGCAACGGTCATAGAAGGAGGAGCAGGGGCCCCCGTAGGGGCAACAACACTGATTGATGCTCCAGAAGAGGTTGCCTCGGTAACCAATACTTCCGAAGAAGCTACCTCAACCTCAGGCACCGTAGAGATAGCTACCTGAGGAGGCGCAACAACAGGACAAACCAGCTCGTGTATAGGGGCTGCTGAAATGACAGTAGCAGGAGCCGCACTCGAAACAGCTCCCAGAGATAACTGCGACAAAGTAAAAGAGGGCTATGATATATGCAGGTTGGACAGATAAGAAAATAGAACTAAGAAAATAAAAGAATACCTAAACCCCATCCAAGGGGGAAGCACGAAAAAGGACAGTCGGCGCAGTAGGGGCTATACTGATAGCCTGCAAGGAATGAAAATATGTTGTTTATTGCATGTTCGAGGAAAAGGAGATCCCATTCCTTTGACAGAAAAGACTGACCTGAAGTGTGGGCTCACTGGTTGAGGCCACGGTAAATATGGGGCCCCGAGAAATCGCCTGAACCAAAGGTCTGCCGTCCATAGATACGCGGACCCTAGGGATGGAAATCCTCCCCGAAGAGGATAAACTCGGGGCGATAACGCCAGCTAAGGGAGGAACCCCTTCCTGAGAAGAAAGTCCAAGAGCCATTAAGACTCCTGCAGAGAGGAAACGAATATTCAAAAAAAAAATAAGTACTACCTCAGATGAAGAGGCCTCCAGGGGCTCAGCTGCAGAAGCACCCACCGCCGAGACAAGAGAGGACAATGTGGCAACGCCCGAAGACACAGCTCTCTACGCATGATAAATGGGTAAATAAAAAGACGGAATACAAAAGGAAATGACGCTATGAAAGTTTTGAAAATAACGAGGCATACCTGAGGAGAAGGGGAAGCCACAGGAGTGGTCCGAGTGACGGTAAAATGCACGGACGAAAGCTGCGAGGAAGCGACAGTATACGCAACCAAAAGGCAGTTAGGAGATGAATAAATTACAACAGATGTTAAATGAACTGAGGAAACAGCAAACCTCTCTAAACAGTCCCCGGGAGGAAATGAGCATGGAGTTCCTCTCCCGCTGAAAGGGCGTCGGTCGTAGTGGGGGAAGAGGAGAACCACCTGCCTCGATGGAAGTGGCCTGCACAAACATAACCGAATGCTTTAAATGAAAATATATCCATATATATGGTGAAGGGAAGAAAGAAAAATCATATGCAAAAAAAAATATAGACAAGTGAAGGGAGAACGCTTACAGTAACAGGGCGCGTAGTCTGGCTATAAGGGAGATGGGTGGGGCTGACCCCCCCAGGAGAACGGGAGGCCTCATCATCGCTAGAAGACTCTCTGGAGACTGATAACAAAGTATAAGTGTCAGTAGTGCTTTCGCTATGGAAACCCAGGCCGCCCATATCACCCGAAGAAGAACTATGGTCGTCATAGGAAGGGGTGCTTCCATAATCAACTAGTTCCTCTTCCAATGAAGGGGAGGGAGATGAAAGAACTCCGCAAGAACTGGTTCCACTAAGTAAAGGAGGCTGTAATATAGTACCTTCTGCAATAGGAATGGACGCGACCCGCGTCTCCTGGGAAGTAAGGCTCGGCGAGGAGTAACCTTGGTCCACCGTAGAGGAAGCAGCTATGCCAGCGCCACTTCTTTTCTTTTTCTTCGCAGCCCGGGTCCTCACAGGAGAAGAAGGAGGAGAAGCAGTAGTAGCAGGAACAAAATTGGAAACATCGGTGTCAGGATGCTTCCTTTTGCTGGCAGTAGAGATGCCCGCCTTCCCTTTGCTTTTCGGTTGGCTTTTAGACTTCACAAGGGGAAGATCAGTCGACGGAGGCGGAAGTGACTCGTCAATGAGAGGTTTGACTAAAATAGGGATGGCCTGCTCCAAGGGTGGCGTAGAAGTGGTATTGAGAAACCAAGGCTCTTTCTGCGTTCGCCTGACCAAAAACTGAGCTCTGGTATATTTAATGGGATTAGTCTCATGAGGAGGGCCAACTACACATTCTTGAATAAGACGAACCTGCTGCTGCCAAAGAAGGAACCAGGATGAAGTGAATGAAGGCTGATAATCACTGGTAGGCACATAGAGACCACCCAAACCACTGACCCTGCGGAATAACCCCTGAAGAGTAAAGCTCGCGCAAGCCTCGGAGAATGCCTCAGAATGACTGCTGTAGGTAGGAAGAGGAGGAGTGTGGACACCCTGATCATAACCAAACTGTCGTCTTGCCCTCTCGGAATGGTAAAATTCAGCACGGGGGCCTAACTCGGTCCAAGAAGGAAGGTGACATGGTAAGAGCATCGTCATCACATTAATATGGGGACACGTGGAAACTGACCCCACTGCGGAAGGACAATAGAAGGTTCCACCATCGCCAGGGAAAGAAAGCCAGCTGAAAGTACCCCCTGGGCGCTTGGTATAAGGCCGAAACTGAAATTCCTCGATATCATCAATCAACATTCCCAAAGACTGCTTGGGAGTTTTCTTATGCCACCGAAAAAGCCTCGCAGCGTCGCTATGACAAGCGTGAGCCCCTGAAGTCAAGTGGGGGAAATGCTCAAACAAAAAGGCCATCAAGAAAGGGCCGTTGACATGATTAGCAACATCATACCGACCGCAGGACCTCTCTACATCTATGTGTGCTCGGTCTATCCAGGTGTAAAGAGAACCCAAGGTCAGGGCAGCTATGGGTACTGGTCTACCGCGAGACAATCGCACAGCCAATCTAAAAAGAAGCTCGCGAGGACAGTCTTCAGGCTTACCTGGAAGAAGGAACCGAGTCAGGAACGTAACGAGGAAAGCGGCTAAATGTGCAGGAGAGTGAAGCTTAGGACCATCCTGGGATCTGGGCGCTGCACGAGAGGTCTCCCCCTTTGGAAACTGCTCAAAGTCTCTGAACCAATATCTTTGCCATTTGGCAAAGGAATGCTTGGAATGACCCGTTACATTTATGGCCACATATCTCGAGCACTCCCCGAGAGATGACCGTAACTCCCCCACCAACTCCTGCTCTAGGGAGTCCTCGCAGTCATCAGTAAAGACCTGTTGCCCAAAGAAAGGAAGGGCGTACAACTCACATATATCTTCGAGAGTAACAGTAAATTCCCCCCAGCCCGTAATAAAGGTGTGAGACTCCATACTCCACCGGGACAATAAGAGATTAAGCGAAGTACCGTGTTTAAAGAGGGTGCATGACTTCAGACTGCTGACGGCGGTGAAGAGACCCACCTCCCTGAGAATAGCCACGTAATCAGGAACGCTCAGAACGTAGTCAACCCAACTGGCCCACTCCTCTGTAGGTCCTCCGGGGGTTTTAACCTCAACGTTGGAATAGGGAAAGTCGCCTCGGTCAACTCGGATTCGGAGAATTGAATCCGGAGAAATAGTAGGCAGATCAGCAGACTCAGTCAACCCCACATGAGACCGATCGAGAACAGCACCCGAAAATTTTTCCCCAAAGTCGGAAAGTGAAGTCATGAAACTGTCAGCAGGACCAAAAAAGGGAGCACGGCGATAAATACCGAAGTCCCGCCCTTGACGAATGTGCATATAATCCTTCCATGCCTGAGAGGAAGTAGGCGTAGCTGATGAACCACCCAGAGCCAGTGGCTCAAGAAAAGAACTCACCCCAGTGGGGACTCCGAGCGAAGGACCCCCGGGGTCCTTTGTCGCGAAAAAAGAAGTAGAGGCAGAAACCCCATCATAATCATAGGAAAAGCCCCTGGTCAGTGGCATGCTCTCCGTAACACTAATAGTCGTCGAGACACCCTGGGTCACGGAACCCCTGAAGTGACGAAAGGTCGATACACCCCCTTCCACAAACGAGAGACCTGTGGATGCGAGACCAAGTATTGAAGTGCCATAAGTGGAAGTACCCATCTCAGAAACAGTCAAAGGTGTCGGGACATCCGAGGGCAAAGTGATGGCGCCCGCACTAATACTTGTCGAGACCCCACGCTTCTCGCGCACAATGAAGTCGGGCGCGAGACCTTTAGCTGTCAAAATATCCTCGGTCAGAACCTCATGCTCCTCGCGCACAACAAAAACAGGTGTGAGACCCCTAGTTGTCAAAGTATCCTCGGTCAGAACCTCATGCTCCTCGCGCACAACAGAAACAGGCGCGAGACCCTTAGCTACCGGAACATTTTCAACCGAGACCTCGCGCTCCTCATCAACATTACAAATGGGTGCGAGCCTCTCAAATGACAAGAGGTCTCCGCGCGAGACCCTTCGTGCCGTGGAAGACTGCCTCTCGAGACCCCCCGCAGGTGGCGACGGGAAGGGCGAGGAATCCGTGAGGGTTCTCGGCCCAAAATCTGCAGAAACAGATACCGCGGGCTGCGCGGCAGCATTAGTGGAGCTTGACGCGAGACCCTCGGCGGTCGGAGCAGCCCCAGCCGAGACCCCACGTTCCTCGTGCGCAATAAAATGGGACGAGAGACCCACGGACGAGAATACCGCTCGCCCCGGGCCCTCGTTAACGATGCCGCGCGAGATATCCTTATGCACATGTAATGGATGAACCTCTCGAACCAAGATTTCGGAACCCAAATCAGCAGGCGAGAGACCCGAGGACGAGAGAATCGTCTGCCCCGGGTTCTCGCCGACAACATTGCTCGAAATACCTCTCTCCGCGGGGGAAATCTTTTTAGTAACCGTCTCAGCCATAAAACCCGACCCCATGCTCGAGATATCCCCCGCCATTGGCGGAGCCTCGGGCGAGATGTCCCCTCCTGAATAACCCAAGTCAATACCCGCGTACGCCAAGATCAAGGGCGAGGAACCCACGAGGGTCCTCGACCCAAAATATGAAGAGGCGGGTTCCGAGGATAGCACATCGACGCCGCTCGTCGGGCGGAATGAGGGACCGCCGACGGTGGGTATTTCAGCCCTGGAATCATTAGAAACAGTTGACAAGGAGGGTATAGAGTTTGGGATGTTGGGGGTTTTAGAGTTGCTTACATTGGGAGACACATTCTTTAGTTGGGAATCCATGGATGAGAGGGTATGATATTTGGGAAGGTTAGAGAAAAAAAGGAGATGGGTGGCTATGGGGTTTTAAAAGAATCCCTCTCTCACTTTCTCTCACTACAAATCCAAAGATGCTTATGTTTGGTTGAAGAAGACGAAGGACTCCAAGATAAGGGGCTTATGTTTTTTTTTCACCAAAACGGAAAAACGTGCAGGAAGGCCAAAAGTTGATGATTTTTTTTTCCAAATGATGGGGTGACAGTTCCCACACTGACGCGTGGGTTCTCAAAAAATTAAATACCTCGGATAGAGGGACACAGAATTAAATGATCCTAGGATCCCTCAGAAAAAATATATATATATATATATATATATATATATATATATATATATATATATACATATATATATATATAATTGTTGAAACCAGATTTATAGCGTACAAAGTTTTTTTAGTCTACCCAACCAAAAAATCTTTGCACGAGGGGCTAATGTAGAAGGGTGTTATAAACAGAAAAAAAAGCAAAATAAAATAAATATGCTTTTTTTATTAAATAACATCCGAGAGGTACCCGCGAGGCCACCCAGAAGTCCAAAAGCCACCGCAAGTTTCAGCACCGCGGCGAGTCCCTACGCCACCGCAAGGGTCAGCGCTACCTCGGGCGTCAACGCCACTTCGAGTGTCGGCGCCACCTCAAGCGTCAGCGCCATTTCGAGCGTCAGCGCCACTTCGAGCGTCGCCGCCGGGACAAGGGTCGGCGCCACTTCGAGCGTCGGCGCCACAACAAGGGTCGGCGCCGCCTCACCTGTAAGCGCGGATTCAAGCCTCAGCGCTACCTCAGGCGTCAGCGCCATTTCGAGCGTCAGCGCCACTTTGAGCGTCGACGCCGGGACAAGGGTCGACGCCACTTCGAGCGTCGGCGCCACAACAAGGGTCGGCGCCGCCTCACCTGTCAGCACGGATTCAAGCCTCGGCGCTACCTCAGGCGTCAGCGCCACTTCGAGCGTCGACGCCGCAACAAGTGTCGGCGCCGCCTCACCTGTCAGCGCTACCTCGAGCGTCAGCGCCATTTCGAGCGTCGACGCCGGGACAAGGGTCGGCGCCACTTCGAGCGTCGGCGCCACTTCGAGCGTCGGCGCCACAACAAGGGTCGGCGCCGCCTCACCTGTCAGCACGGATTCAAGCCTCAGCGCTACCTCAGGCGTCAGCGCCACTTCGAGCGTCGGCACCGCAACAAGGGTCGGCGCCGCCTCACCTGTCAGCGCCGGTTCAAGCATCAGCGCTACCTCAAGCGTCAGCGCCATTTCGAGCGTCGGCACCATTTCGAGCATCGGCGCCGGGATAAGGGTCGGCGCCGCCTCACGCGTCAGCGCCACTTCGAGCGTCGGCGCCACTTCGAGCGTCGGCGCCAGGACAAGGGTCGGCGCCGCCTCACATATCAGCATCGATTCAAGCATTAGCGCTACCCCGGGCGTCAGCACCACTTCAAGCGTCAACGCCACTTCGAGCGTCGGCGCCGCAACAAGGGTCGGCGCCGCCTCACAGCATCAGCGCCACTCCGAGCAACGGCGCCAGGACAAGGGTCGGCGCCGCTTCAAGCATCAGCGCCACCACAATCGTACTACAGAAACGTTATTCGAGAAGCGCTGCTACAGGAGTTTCCATCATGAAACAGCAGGCTCTAAATAAACAACAGCACTAACACTTTACTTTCTTGCACAGGTTGCCCAGTCGAGCAAGCAGGGCTCGAACAGGCGCGTCGGGACCTCCTGGGAGTTTTGGCTTGGCGGCTGAGGGACAAGGTATGTTGAGCAAGCTCAACCACTTAGCACTATAGGATTGAGAGAATACTAGTAGGAAGACCCAGAAGCCACTCGAGGCTACGCACACTGCACACTTAGTCATAAATGAAGTAAGTGGCCAAAGAGTTGGCTACTCACAAGAAATAAACTCTTTACAAGAAAAATGACTTTTCCAGAAGAGGGGGTCCTCGAGGTCTCTCTCAAGAAAAATAACACTTTTAGAGGGAGTGAGGCCTTAAGGTCCCCTCTCTCAAAGATTTGCAAAATTGCACCACAAGTTACCGTTTCAAAAGATAACTACCAAATCTGCTATTTTGTCTCCATTAGGGGACATATGTGCTTTTTGAGATTTGGTCGGCGCCAGGTGGCGCCTGCAGAGGGGACAGGCAGCTGCCTGCAGGTAGGAACAAATGGTACACTTCAGACATTGTTCCCCACCAACTCTCTCAATTTTGGCGCCCAAAATCGCCAGCTCACCCCTTACGCCCATGTATAAATAGACCCCTGGGTAAGGTCAAAAGATAGACAAGAAAAATTGCACTGTTACTCTGCTAAAATATCACCAGACCTACCTAGTATTCTCTCCCTGCTCATTCTCTTAGTGTTGAGTGCCTTGTTCCTTCACTCCCCACTGACAGCCATCACTCTCAAGTGTTTCCCTTGAGAAAATTGCTATTTTTGCTGTGAAAGTTCATCTTCTTGCAGGGAGTGAGTTGAAGCTTGAGTTCCATTGTTACCAGAAGGAGAAGTTTTCTTCAGAAGTTGCACCAGGAGACCTTGAAGACTTGCAGACAGTGTCCATTGGAGTGGGTCACGCCTCACCCTTTCCAGTTATTCATAGACCCCAGTCTCACTACCCTCCTACAATATTATATGTGTAAATCTGTCACATCCCGCGTAATTCTGGCGTCGACCGCTACCAAAACTAAGTCAGGCGTGAGTAAATAAAATACCTATATAAGGTAGGATCAATAGATTTTCCATGTTCATCCTTCGATAATTTGACTGATGTACTCATGGGTGTCCTAGAGTCTTTGACATTTTCTAATCCAAATTTCTTTACTAACTCTATAGCGTATTTGGTTTGTGAAATAAATAACCCATCGGGCATTTATTTGACTTGGAGACCTAAGAAATATTGTAACTCCCCCATCAATTACATTTGGAACTCCCCATGCATAATATTTGAAATTTCTTTCACTTCAGTAAGGGATGTTGATCCAAAAATGATGTCATCGACGTAAACCTTGGCGATTAAGAAATGTTTGTTAAAATTTTTGACGAATAATGTCTGGTCATTACCACCTTGTCAAAAACCTTTATTGATAAGAAAGGTCGAGAGGCATTCTTACCAGCCCTGGTGGCTTGCTTTAAACCATATATTGCCTTTTTCAATCTATAAATGTGCTTTGGGTGATGAGGATCAATGAAGCCTTTCGGCTGTTCAATATAGGTTTTTTCGGTCAAAATATCATTAAGAAAAGCGTATTTCACATCCGTTTGAAAAGGTGTGAAATGTAAATGACATACTATTTCTAAGAGTAATCGAATAGGCTCGAGTCGAGTTATAGGGGTAAATGTTTCCTCATAGTCTATTCCTTCAATATGAGAGTAACCTTGAGCCACTAATCTGGCTTTATTTCTAACTATCATCCTAGATTCATTTGATTTATTTTTAAAAATCCATCTAGTGCGGATAACCCTTTTATTTTATGGCCGCGGTACTAGATACCAAACGTCATGACTCTTGAATTGGGTGAGCTCCTCTTGCATAGTATTAATCCAAAAGGAGTTATTTAGTGCCTCATTAGGGTTACCAGCTATTTTGTCTAAGGGATGATCTTTAGAAACCCAATTAGGTAATTCTAGGGTCTCAGCGGTAAAGAATTAACTATCTCTGGAGATTTATTTAAAACATTTTCAGACTCATCCACTATAGTTGGCTATGGTTCTTTACTCTCAACATTAGTGTCACCAACAATCACATTTATAGATTCCATTAGAATTTTGGTATGCATATTATAAACACGATAGGACCTACTATTAAGGAAGTAACCCAAAAAGATTGCTTTATCGCCATAGGTTTCAAATTTAGATAATTGTTCTCTGTCTTTGCAAACAATGCAAATATTCCCAAATGTTCTAAAATATCTTAAGTTTGCCTTTTTGCCATACCAGAGTTCATACGAGTCTGTTTGGTATTTTTTGTAAGATTGTCATATAATGTCTGAACCACCTCAACCCAAAAGCATTTTGGCAAGTTCTTAGCAAGTATCATTACCCTAGTTATCTCTTGGAATGTACGATTCTTACACTTGGCTATACCATTTTGTTGTGGCGTTTTAGGAGCACTGAATTCATATTTGTAATCATTATAGTCATAATATACTGTTATACCCAAATCTTTAAATTCACCTCCTCCATCGCTACAAATTCGATTTACTTGTGTATCCTTTTCAATTTCAATACGTAAAAGGATTTTCAAAAATTCATGAAACGTGATAGATTTATATTTTAAGAAAGCAACCCAAGTGAAGCAAGTGAAATCGTCCACCATAACTAGAATGTAACTCTTACCAAAAAGGCTTACAGTTCTAGAAGGACCCATAAGATTCATGTGGATAAGCTCTAGAGGTTTTGTTGTTAAGATTTCTTTAACTTTCTTGTGAGCAGTTTTAACTATCTTTCCTTCTTGGCAGGGTCCACAAACAACGTTTGAAATATATTTTATTTTGGTCAGACCTCTAACTATTTCTTGAGAGCTTAATTTGCCAAAGCTGTCATAATATATGTGACCCAACCTGTTGTGCCAGATTTTATTATCTTCCATTCTGGCTATATTACAAATCTCAGTACCTGGATTTACTGTGTAACTGTTATAAGGGGTTCTGAGGCCTGTAATGATGCAGTCTCCATTCTCGTTTAAAATTTTATAGTTTGTTTTTGAGAATGTGACTGAGTGGTTAGAGTCACAAACTTGCGATATATTTAACAAGTTCGATTTAAGACCTTTTACTAAAAGGTCGTCTTCGAGAATAGGTAGTCCCTTTTTTTTAGTGTCCCTTTACTTTTGATCTGAGATAATACTCCATCTCCAAACAAAACTTTTCCTCCTAAAAAGTCAGTTTTGTTGGTTAGTTTAGTATCATCTCCGGTCATATGTTTGGAACAACCCGAGTCTAAATACCATCTAGAAGAAGTTATTTCAGCTTTTAAGGCGCTAATCATAATGTTACACTTCATATGGGGTATTAGATCATCTTTTCTAACCCAAATTGCTCTAATTTTAAGGCATTTGCGCGCATTTGTTCGAAATTAAAAAATTTGCGAGCATTTTGTTTTTCAAAAGATTTGTGCTCATGTTCTTGAGTTTTGACATTTTTTGAGCATTTGGTTTAGTCATGAATCTAGGAATCTTTCTGTTGGACTTCTTTTTAGTATTAGATCTTATCTTCCTATTTTTATAGTTTGAGTTTTTGTCAGGCTGCCTAGGAAGGATGTAGTTATTTCTGTTCTGTCTAGAATAGTTAAAGTTTTTATAAACTGGTGAATTAAAGACGGACTTATTCAGACATTTTAAAAAAAATTCTTCAAGGCAGTGTCCATATATGTCGCAATAAGAACAATATAGTCGGCTAGATGGTTTCTTAAGATTTTGAAAATCTTTGGAAATAGGCTTGTCCATTTGTTGAACTCTGCCTTATGTCTAACTGCAACAGGTTGAAACGAATGGTCTCCTTGCCTTATAAGGGGGCAGACATACTTAGCCTTAGGCTCAACATTAGACTTAGAACTATTTCTCATAACAATGTCTTGTTCTTTCTGTTTATTATCAAAATTATTTTTCAATGCTTGAAAATCTAGACATAGGTCATTACGTCTTATTCCTTCAGGCACAAATTTCACATCTGGAAAAGTTTTGTTTGGTGGCTTAGGTTTTTGTTCAATTCCTATGCCATTTTTATCATTAGAATTGGTTTTGCTTGACGTTACACAATCTTCAAAACAGTTAGCATTATTTTCAAATTTAGAATTTTTTTTGAAGATTGTTGAAACTTTCTCTTTAGATTGTTTCAATTCCAGTAAAGTAGCTTTGTATTTCTTTTCTAAAATCTCATTTGACTGTGAAAGTTCTTTGATTTTTCAAGAAATAACCTAATTTTATTTTCATGATCCAAGCATTGAGTGGTGTAGTCCTCAACACTCTGTTTTACCACAGACTTAGGGCTTCTATTTTCTCTGTAAGGTCCTTGACTGTCTTTTCAAGTTAAGTGCTCTTCCTAAGAGTTTTGGTATAGAGTGTGTGAATGTCTGGGAGGTCATCATTATCGGAATCACTAAGTATGGTGTGTGGATTATCCCCTAATGCTTAATTTTTAGGACGTACACACACATTCAATTCGTCATTCAAACGTTCATTTTGATTCACACACCCCGTAGATGAACTATTAACAATATCAATATTATAAGCAGTCTCTAGGCACAAAGCAGACAAATCAATAGGCAAAATATAATGCGACATAACAAGATTATACATCCTATCATTAGTTTCAGCATCAAGTGTAGGCTTATCATCAGTATATACAATCTTATCAAAGAATGACATGCAAGGATCAAATACTTTTGGGTGGTTCAGGCTCATCATTATCTAAGTCGCTTGAATCATTCTAAGTCTTAAAAATATTGGCCCTATTGTTTTTGTTGTTCTTATTCAGATTAACTCTACACTTATTGGCCATAAGACCTAACTTGCCACATCTAAAGCATTCAATCTTCTTAAGGTCTTTGTCATTTCTATTATTATTATTATTCTCAGTGTGGTTTCCATCTTGTCTTTTCTCATGAGGTTTGCTATTTGAAGAAATTGAATAAGCAACCTTCCCTTGTTTAGAACCAATGTTGTTTCTAAATTACAAAACCCTTTTAAATTGTTTAGATATTAGGGCAAGCTGATTGTCCAAATCATCTAAGTGACACTCTTCATCAGAATCCAAGTCAGTATTAGGAACACCAAGGTGTGGTGAAGTCACCTTAGATTGAAAGACAATGTTTGAACTAATGTGTTTCTTTTTATCATTGGAGAGTTGTTTCTTAAAATCTAATTCCATTTCCACTATTTTGAATTTGCTACTAAAGAATTCTGGAGTGATATTTGGATCATCCATATCCTCAATTACATATCTTTTATTGTTAAATTTTGGAGGAAGTGATCTTAGAATTTAAAACTATCTCTTTCCTATCATACACAATGTCATTAGCATGCAGTTTGGTAATTGTATCAGTCAACCTAATGTAAAATTCATCGAAAGTCTCCGTCTCAATCATTTGTGCTGGGCCCGTTCCTGATTGCACGACTATCATTTCTGCCACACCGGTAATGGACATGCTAGGATCCGTTTGTGCTATTATTACTCCTTTAGGCAATATAGTGAGGTCTGCCTCCTCCTCATTATGTTTGGCGTCAAAATCAATAATCCTCACAGTGTTATCCTCCGGCATCTTTTCAAAAGAGAATACCTCCCTAGCGGAGTCGCCAAATATAAGATATGAGTTCTCAGAATACTGCTAGTATCAAGTGAGGCGTAACCCCTTATCAAGATTGGGATTAAGGCACATGATAATATTCAATATTAATAGTAAATATAGGTGAGAGGGACAATAACATTAAACCCTTAAACTAGTGCAAGGAAAGATCTTTATCTTATAAATGCACTGTAAATACAATAAATAGATGGAAGTCGGAGGGAGAAAGAGCAAGCACTCTAGGTACAATAAAGGCAAGGTAGAAACTTCAAGCTCAGTTAATGCTCAATGATGTGGGTGATAATGGGGACGAAGAGAATGTCCGGGCAATAAATGGTCTCACAGAGACTCTCGTATATGAGGAGAATCCAGCAGCATTTCGGTAAAGAGATTCCCGTAAACAATTTGTTTGAGCTATTTATACGGAGACATAGTTACTCGAGTAACCTCGTCGGTATTGACTATGATTAATCAACATTAAATGCTAAGGTAACATGCATTAAATGTCCAAGATACAACGTTAAATGCATGAGATATTATGTTTTGGTGGGAAACTGTTTATTCAGCTGGAAGCATGGTGACATTAATGAGGGCGTGAAGTGGCAGCACAATGGTTTTTCTTAGGACGATTATGAAATTAGATTTTGTGGCCTAGGTCTGCCATCTTAAGGATAATCTCAATTGAGTGCTGTAACTTTGACTTCCCTAATGGAAGACATTCATCACGTCATAAAGTGGGTGAACAGTGATCCCACTAGGCGTGCGATCACATCAATCAAATGGATGGTGTTTGGTTTGATCCTGCTCGGCTAATAGGTAGCTCGAGTGTTTAGCATACCGTTTGTTGGCTAAGAACTATGTTTAAGACAAGGCTACAAGATTGAGGTACCCTGAGGAGGTTCCTTTGAATGAGTTGAAGTATTGGTAGCTCAGCTATAGGTAGCTCGAGCAACCATGTATACAGAATTTAGATAAAGAATTTAGCAATCCAGTGTAAATGAAATAGTTAGGCTAATACAATACCAGTATACCCATGCACAAACTAATCAACCCACAATACTAAATCTAACTAAACAACCCAGGTAGTGAAAGAGTGAGACACACACAACTACACACTCAAACCCGAGATACTGTGTAGATGTGCAAAATTGATATAATAATAAAGTTTGTTTTAAAGCAAAATAACAAAACAATCTTGTTATGTAAAATAGACCAAACAACCAAGGTTAAGTCTATTTTAATCGACAAGAAAAATTACGAATCAGTGACTAAGTGAAAGGTAAGACAATATTGAATTAATCAATACTAAAAAGAATGCTTAAATATTAAGTCACAACACACAAACAAAGTCTTCCTTAATATTTAATATTCGGGTAAAGATTAATTCTAAAAATAATTTAGTTGGCACAAATGACCACAAATAAAATAGGAAATAAAATTCCAACAATTGTATCACGCAACTAAAATAAAATTAACTTAACACCAAATAGAATATGAATGAGTTTAAAGAGGTGTTATGTTAAAATATTAAGTCCAAGTAAAATGAGCACAAGAAAAATAGTGTAGCACTTAACTCATACAAATTGGGACTTAAATAAATAAAAGAAAGTTACAAGTATTAAATTCCAATTTTAGTATAAACCAATACTATGACAAGGGTTGGATCAAAAACTCATACACACACAAACACCACCTAAGTATAAAAGAATACAAAAAATTCAACTTAGGCAATAAAAAGTGTACGAGTCAATTGGTCTAATCAAAGTTAAATGAGTGCGAGATAAAGAGTGTAGCACTCGACTCACTAAAATAGGATGGGTTTCACTAAAATAGAATTTAAACAAATAAAGATGTGATATAAAGTCTACACACTAGTTAAACCCAACTAAATACACAAAAGTTCAACTTAGAAGATGTAACTAGTTAGAGACACAAATCAGCTTATCTTTATCCTCAAATAAGTTAAATCTAAATCAGATTTAAAATAAAGTAAAATCATTTTATTTAAAAAATGTTTTACCAAAAAAATGTGTGTGACACAAACAAAGTCTAGTTTAATATAGCAGGTGCACACACACACACACACGCGCACACACACACACACACACACACACAGTTGGGTGTAAATAGAATCACAACAACAAAACACCCAAACCAAAGTAAGATCTAAACAAGATCCAAATAAATTTTAGTTCAAACAAAATTTTAGTCCAAAGAAATATTTGTCCAAAAAAAGAATATTTAGTCCAAATTAAATTTCAGTGAGTTAAACAAAAAAAATAAACGAGATCTAGTCTAGCAAAACTTCAACAAGCGAAGATTTAAACAACCAACAAACTAGTCCAAAACAGTTTTTAGATATAAGCAGTGGAGCAATATTTATAACAAAAAAAATTGATTTACTAGAACCAATCTCCAAACAACAATATATATATATGTGTGTGTGTGGATATATGTATAAGTACGTATATATGTATATATATTAGATATATATAGATATATGTATAAAAAAACTTACCTAGAAAAAGAGTCCACAAAAAAAAATACCATCGGATCTAAAAATCAGGTGCCGAAAACGATACTGGAGAACGAGCAAATCGGAATAAGGGACCACCGAAAAAACACGAACCACCAGTTGGAAATCGTCGAAAAACAACTCCGGACCAAACCCCGTGGATACCAATTTGTAGGCCCCCTTTTCTATACGGTATGTGTTTTAAGGATGACAAAACAAGTTTCTTTTTATCAAAATCCTTTTTCCAATTTTTAATTCGCACTAAGGTGTGAACCAATTTTAACTTAACCAAATTTTATCTTGATTAATCCTAAACATTCATCTAGTGATTAAAATAAGTAAAATAAAGTAAAGAATACTCACAACGCCGGATGTACAAGGAAGTCACTAAGGGAAAAAACCTCAAACGGCCCAAGCCAGAAAATCACTATGATGTGGAATTACAAAGAATAGACACAAGTATTATTCAACGACTCGATCACCATGAGACTTGACACTCTTTTGATCTTTAACAACTCCTTCACAATGCCAATGTATAAAGTCCTTCTTCTATGATGCTCGTCCACAACATACGCGTCCACGTATGTCTGGGTGTTCACCGATATGGCTTTGTGTCGCCTACGATGTTGAACAGAAACTATTTTGCTTACTCAAAGAAAAACCCAATGTTTAAGTGAAGAACAAACTCTTTTTGGGGCAATTAAAGATCACTATAATATATAGTAATGATACCTCGGATCTTTGAATCCCTAAGGATGTATTTGGATTTAGAAAACCTTAGAAAACATGTGCAAACAAAGTTCTGGTCGTATACTGTTTTTGCAGAATGTTCACTTACGAAATTCTGATGAAAACACGCCTTTTATAATTTTATTGAGGCAGCGGTTCGTTCAAGCGACTTTGACTTGTCGCTTGAACGAGATGGACATGTTGTTCGAACGACAATGCCATCTCGCTCGAATGACTGATTAGGTCGTTTGAGCGACGCATTGAATTAGAGTTCCATTAAAACACTCCTCTATTTCATCCTTATCAGAATAAAATGAAGTGTAAACGTTTTCAAACTCTTTTAAAAACATTTTAATATTATTTCTATAATAAAATAACATCCTAAAATATTTTAAAATAAATTTCGAGTCCTATTAAAATTACGAATTCATACCTAAGTGATCTCGGAATGCAATTAAACTTGAAGACAAAATATGCACCATAATCGGCATGATAAATTCCTTGAAGCTGTGCCCCAACGTCTTCAATAAACTTCAATACGTCATAGTTTGTGTAGGATTGTGATAATAAAAATCTACCTATGACTCAAATGTGTTTTGTTCACGGAATAAGTCAAATAAACATACAACAAACTCAATTGAAATTTTTTTCTTTACCTGAACCCCCGACAGAAATGCTTAAGTCTTTTCTTTCAACTTTAGTCTCATATTTAATAGACTTTTCTTGTAAGGCTTGTGATTTTTAATTTTTAATTATGGTGTCGTTTGTTGATATATTATTTCTAACATTATCCAAATTTTTTTTGCAGATCGACCGGACAATACTCCTGAAGCACTTTGGAATGTGTTTGCCACCAACATTTCAGTGAAGCTTAATAAATTTGGCAAAAAGTGAGCTCCTCCTCCCACGACTAAGAAAATGATAGTAAGCGACCCCAAAAATCCTGAGGCTTTAACGGAAAGGAAAGAGGTGGCGGATGACACTGCTGTTCACCATCCCCAAAAAAAGAATAGGAAGGAATTTTCGTCCAAGGGAAGATCCAATAAGGTGATTCCGATATCATCCGACGATGCCCTTTCCGCCCGTCTCACCCAATTGAAACTTAGTGACGAGACTTTGATGGGGGATGCCCAGAGGACACGGACCGCTATTTTTTATATGGTACTCAATATTTATAGGAGATTTTTGGAGGCAATATATGCCTCTCGTCTCATCGAGTTCAGTGTCCACAAGGCCACCCAAGTAATCATTTATAACCTTTGTTGTCCGACTAACTCATTTTCTTTGATGTGTTACCTCATACTAACCCATTCTCTTAAAGTTTTTGTGACACACCCCAACCCAGTCACTTATAATTAAGTTTTAAAGTTAAAGTGATTCAAATCGTAATTAACTAAATCAAACCATAAACACGAGTATCTTTATTCAGTTATTAACATGCATCAATAAAATTAAAAGCCCTTCACTTTTATTTAGGTAATTATGCTTATTCTAACTCACTAAAAAGATAAGTAGTCTTAAATTATCCCATTTACGTTTGACCAAATCATGGTTTTATGCATCCCTTGCTAACCCCACCGAACTCCTAGATTTGGCAGTGATATCACAATACCTGAAAAACATAAACATAGGAACCATGAGCAAAATAGCTCAGCAAATGCATCACTACAACACTATTGCATAAAATTAAATGCAATAAATCATATCCCCGTGATGATATATGCATACTTATCCAACCCATTCATAAAGAATTTCCGAATATATAGTTATCCAGCTCATTCATAAAGATGATCAATTATCTACTTATCCGACTCATTCATAAAGAATTACCAATTATATACTTATCCCACTCATTCATAAAGATGATCAATTATATACTTATCCGACTCATTCATAAAGAATGACCAATTATATACTTATCCGTCTCATTCATAAAGAATGATCAACTTATCCGAATCATGATTCACATATCCTGTCTGCAATAGACAATTCTCCCCCATTCCTGGTCGAGGAGTAACCCCTTGTCTTTAATAGACAAATCTCCCCCATTCCCGGTCGAGGAGTAACCCCTTGTCTTTAATAGACAAATCTCCCCCATTCTGGGTCGTGGAGTAACCTCCCATTTCGGTAAATCGAAATGAACAAATGCATAATCAATAATATTCTGATCATATCCGTAACCATGTATAATACCTCTTACCAGTGAGTGATGTTCAGATCTTATCCATAACTATCCGTCATATATCTTACCCATGAGTGATATTAAAATCGTATCCATAACCATGTGTATTACAACTTACCCATGAGTGATATTCAGATCATCTCCATATCCATGTATAATACATCTTTTTACAGCGAGTACACTCACCTTGGCCACTTCATGTGTTTTTCCCCTGCCTTTATCGGGGACTTGTTCAACCGGTTCTTCTTTCATTTCACATATAAAGTCTTAAAATATTAATATCATCATAAGGATATTAACAATCCAAAGAATAACTTAACCTTTACCATACTCATAAGCATCATATCATCACATTCTAATCATTTATCATAAATGAAGTCTCTTCAAATTTCATGTTAAAATATTTAACATATCCAATCCATAGCCCACACATACTTTAATTTCTTCTTGGTAATCCTATTATTATCATATTAGGTTCCCAATATAAAAGGAAACACATCATTTCAAGTTTCCTAGAGCAAGATTTGTCCATTTCTTTATTACAAATCAAATCTTCCATATAGACTCTTTTATCGTTCAGTTAACTTCGAAGAATATTCATAATTTTTCTGCATCATAAATTCCTTTGATATTTCACCCAACATCCATAAACATATGGAACAATAAAAAATTAAAGTTTCATAATTTTTAAGGTCCATTTGCTATGTCAAGCAAAACATCGAACACCTGGTGTGCATACTTACACCTTTGGGGCAGATTTGATATATGAACTTCAAACTATCACCAAAGATTCATTTCATGGTATTTTCACATAAACTTTGGATATATTATACATATATGAGTACATTTTCATATCCAACTGGAATGATTCAATTCCAATAAATATACAAAAAGTTATAGGAGTTTGAATACATAGGGTTTCCAATTGAATCAATATACATGATTTACACGTTCAACTTTACTTAAACCCGCATCTATCCATACGTATACCTCAAAACACGGAAGTTTAGTAAAATAATGATTATTTATATCATTTTAAATCAATAATTCCAACAATATAACCAGATTTAAAGGTAGAATTACCTTAGGGATGTTTTTGTAATTTCCTATTGATTCTTCTCCAATTTTTCCTCACCTTTCTCTTCTTAAACTTCCCGTTTCTCTATCTTCAGGCCAAACTCTCTAATGGATGAGTTTGGATGAATAAGGAGGTAATTTCAAGGGGCTTAAGTCGGCCAAGCTTTCCCCCCCTTACAACCAATGAAATTCATCCATTTGTTATACATATAAGACAAAATACCACTTAACGAATGGATAGATTTGCCACTGCTTCGTAATTCCAGCATAACTTCTTGCTCGGACCTCTGTTTTACACACTGTTTGTTGTGTTACAAACTTAACTCATATATATACAACTATCTAGTTTTCACCTCAAGTCAATTGTTATATTATAGTGGCCAAAACTAGTCCTGAACTCGAACATTCCTACCGAAGACTTCACAAATTTGTGTTTGTGACTAATTCAATATTTCATAATTTATGAAGGTAGGATTATACTAAACACAATAACTTAACATTATATATTCTAATAAAACATTATACCCATCCCATATGGTAAGCATGATTTTTAACATGGTTTATCATAATCATATTCGGGTCGTCACAACCTCCCACCCTTAGAAAATTTCATCCCCGAAATTTAGGAGGAATTTCACTTACCAACCAATTGTGAATACTATTTCCTCATGCCCGAAAAATCTTCTCTCATATCATATTCTGTTTATTTATCACTTACACGTAAGAACAATCATCTAATGATTTCTTATAAATGGAAGTCAATAGCCAACTCATATATTTCTTCATACCTTCATTCCTATGGTCCATCCTTATTATCATGTAATATTTCAAATAATAAATATTCTATTACAAGACTAACTTCTTATATTTCTTTTATCTAACTTCCGTTCAATATTTCAATTTATAAATATCATATTACAAGAGTAGCTTGTTATATGCCATCTTTTCATATTTCATTCAACACCAAATACATGTGTTTGACCCTAACTACTATCCATTTCATTTCTGATGTTTAAGAGTATGTTAAATATTGTCCTTACAGTTTCTTAATTTAAATATAGCCTCACTACTATTCATATATCGAAACTGAACAATCATTCACTCAATTATTATTCTTAACCAAGATTTCATATGCACCTTCATGTATATTATGCAGTCATGCACTATGAACTTAATCTAACTTCTCACTATATTCCCCTTTTTAGTATCATTTGATTGTTCTTTAACTAAACATACAATGACCTTAATAAGTCATTTATCCAACACAATAACTTTACAAACATAATCTTACCCCAATCCTTATTAACATTATTATCTTATGCAACATTATTAATACACTCACCTTGCCCGTTTGGTAACATTGATGTTAAACATAACATCACCACTGAAAACTTTAACCACACATACCAACCCAATAATGCTTATCTTAACTATTATATGTCGCATTTCTTTCAAATAACTTGAACAAATACCTTAATGTATCACATTATGGTATCTCACATAACATCTTATCCTTACACATACTTCTTGGTGACTCCGTATAATATCAATCATATTCATTATATGTCATACTCTTAATGATAACACGTACGTACAATGACAAATACAACTCAATATCCACCCAAACCAGTTGTCAAGATTCCAACCCGATTAGAATCTTTCCCATACTCATACACAACACATACTTTTAAAAGGGCTCCCCAATATTTTTAAACTTCCAACTCTTTAACAACTTGTCTCAACTTTATTATTCATATTAGCATTTCAAAACATTACAACGGTAATATCCACTACATATACTCATGCTATTAAAAAAGTACATCTAAACTCTTATTACTATTTTCTCTTACTTATCATAATTCAATATGAACCCATATTCGAATAAATTATTATATATTGACTACTAATTGAATTTTAGACCATTTCACATATTAAAATTAAACATATACAACTACTAATCCTCACTTCACCTTTACCATGTGAATCTTCTTTTTATTCACACTCTAACAATTTACTATCTCATCCTTTAACGGAATATGGGTTCCCTTACCTCACTCTCCCACATAAATGGGCACACACCAAACCATGGTTTAATAAGTAACACAACTCAAGTTTACATATTCCATTATAAGAAGAGATTACTTCCAATACTTCACAATTTTGGTATACTACATTTTATCTTTAAAATTTTTTCCTTCAATGACATGTTTGTCGATACCACAAATAAAACAATGTAATGATTCAACTTAAAATACCTGTATTCGCTGTCATCCCGGAATAAACCTTAACATCTCATTTCCTTTCCTGCAAGATCCGTACATTTCATAGCCCATACAACAATATATATGTATAACTAACAAATGTTAGTTAAGAAAGCCAATTTTCTTATGACACAAAACAATTTCTACTTCCACTGCCAAATCTAGGCGTTCCTCACCCCAGAACCTCTAAAACCTAGGCTCTAATACCAAAGTTGACACACCCCAACCCAGTTACTTATAATTAAGTTTGAAAGTCAAAGTGAGTCAAATCGTAATTACCTAAATCAAACCATAAACACGAGTGTCTTTATTCAATTATTAACATGCATCAATAAAACTAAAAGCCATTCACTTTTATTTAGGTAATTATGCTTATTCTAACTTACTAAAAAGATAAGTAGTCTTAAATTACCCCATTACGTTTGACCAAATCATGGTTTTATGCATCCCTTGCTAATCCCACCGAACTCCTAGATTTGGCAGTGATATCACAATACCTAAAAAACATAAACATAGGAACCATGAGAAAAATAGATCAGCAAATGCATCACTACAACACTATTGCATAAAATTAAATGAAATAAATCATATCCCCATGATGATATATGCATACTTATCCAACCCCTTAATAAAGAATTTCCAAATATATACTTATCCAGCTCATTCATAAAGATGATCAATTATCTACTTATCCGGCTCATCCATAAAGAATTACCAATTATATACTTATCCCACTCATTCATAAAGATGATAAATTATATACTTATCCAACTCATTAATAAAGAATGACCAATTCTATACTTATTTGGCTCATTCATAAAGAATGACCAACTTATCCGAATCATGATTCACATATCCTGTCTGTAATAGAAAATTCTCCCTCATTCCTGGTCGAGGAGTAAACCCTTGTCTTTAATAGACAAATCTCCCCCATTCCGGGTCGGGGAGTAACCTCCCATTTCGGTAAACCGAAATGAACAAATGCATAATCAATAATATTCTGATAATATCCGTAACCATGTATAATACCTCTTACCAGTGAGTGATATTCATATCTTATCCATAACTATGCGTAATATATATTACCCGTGAGTGATATTAAAACTTACCCGTGAGTGATATTCAGATCATCTCCATATCCATCTATAATACATCTTTTTACAGTGAGTACACTCACCTTGGCCACTTCGTGTGTTTTTTCCCTGCCTTTGTCGGGCACTTATTCAATCGGTTCTTCTTTCCTTTCACATATGATGTCTCAAAATATTAGTATCATTATAAGGATATTAACAATCCAAAGAATAACTTAACCTTTACCATACTCATAAGCATCATATCATCCCATTCTAATCATTTATCATAAATGAAGTCTCATCCAATTTCATGTTAAAATATTTAACATATCCAATCCATAGCCCAAACATACTTTAACTTCTTCTTGGTAATCCTATTCTTATCATATTAGGTTCCCAATATAAAAGGAAACACATAATTTCAAGTTTCCTAGAGCAAGATTTGTCCATTTCTTTATTACAAATCAAATCTTCCATATAGACTCTTTTATCGTTCAGTTAATTTCGAAGCATTTTCATAATTTTTCTGCATCATAACTTCCTTTGCTATTTCACCCAACATCCATAAACATATGGAACAATACAAAATTAAATTTTCATAATTTTTAAGGTTCATTTGCTATGTCAAGAAAAACATTGAACACCTGGTGTGCATACTTACACCTTTGGGGCAGATTTGATATATGAACTTCAAACTATCACCAAAGATTCATTTCTTGGTATTTTCACATAATCTTCGGATATGTTATACATATATGAGTATATTTTCATATTCAACCTGAATTATTTAATTCCAATAAATATACAAAAAGGTATAGGAGTTTGAATACACAGGGTTTCCAATTGAATTAATATACATGATTTACACGTTCAAGTTTACTTAAACCGCATCTATCCATACGTATACCTCAGAAACACATAAGTTTAGTAAACAAATGATTATTTATATAATTTTAAATCAATAATTCTAAAAAATAACAAGATTTAAAGGTAGAATTACCTTAGGGATGTTTTCGTAATTTCCTATTGATTTTTCTCTAATTTTTCCTCACCTTTGTCTTCTTAAACTTCCCGTTTCTCTCTCTTCACGCCAAACTCTCTAATGGCTGAGTTTGGATGAAGAAGGAGGTCATTTCTAGGGGCTTAAGTCGGCCAAGATTTCCCCCCTTACAACCAATGCAATTCATCCATTTGTTATACGTATAAGACAAAATACCACTTAACGAATGGACAGATTTGCCCCTGCTTCGTAATTCCAGCATAACTTCTTGCTCGGACCTCTGTTTTACACACTGTTTGTTGTGTTACAAACTTAACTCATATATATACAACTATCTAGTTTTCACCTCAAGTCAATTGTTATATTATAGTGGCCAAAACTAGTCCTGAACTCGAACATTCCTACCGAAGACTTTACAAATTTGTGTTTGTGACTAATTCAATATTTCATAAGTTCTGAAGGTAGGATTAGACTAAACACAATAACTTAACATTATATATTATAAAAAACATTATCCCCATCCCATACGGTAAGCATGATTTAAACATGGTTTATCATAATCATATTCGGGTCGTCACATTTTGCTATCTTTTATTATCCTCTCTCGTCTTGGTGATTGGATTGAGAAGAGGCTTCGCCTAATATAAAAGGGGAAGGATGTTGAGAAAATATAGAAAAACTCTAGGGACGATTTGGCTACCAAAGACGTCGACCACTCGAAACCCATGGGTGCAGAGAGTAGAGGCACCTGGACGAGGTAAATAAGTTGAAGAAGGAGCATGCTGATTATTTAAAGGAGGTGGCTGACAAGAGACAGGCCGATATTGATGCAGTGGTCCAGAAGGCTTTGGACATGGATAATGCACAAGTTATGGCCTCTGAGGAGTTTGGGGGTATGCATTGAATACCTCGAAAGAGGCATGGTGACGGTGTGTCTTTGGAACGTCCTCAAATAAGCTGAGGTTGGAATGCTGACCCCTGAACACTTTAAGAGCCTTGATCTTTTAGACCCCTTTTTCGGCACTGCTCGACATAGAGAATTTTATAAGTTCCCCAGCTGAGACAGTTGAGCAACTCATAACCAAGATGACTGAGTTAGCTGGAGCTAAGATGATTGAAAGGGAAGTCACTGACGATGGGGCCGACACTGATCCCGCAGTTGACAATGTCTCCATCGACCAATACGATGCTCCTCCGGAAGAAACTCTTTATTATTATCTTTCTATTACTCCATGGACGATCGTCTATGGCCTAATTTACCTTTTCCTCATGTGTATCTTTTGAATAATATGTGAATACATTTGAACAATATTTTATGGGGAATGAAATTTGAGAATCTTTTTTTATTTTCTCTCACGTGCTATTATCTTTTTCTCATTATGTCATATTTGCTTGCTTTATATTCGTATGACCGTTAATGGACTTGTGATTTTTAATTGGAAATCCATGGCATAGATAAATACCCAATTCCCATGAATGAACAATTTATTGATTTTTAAAGCACCAAATTAATAATGTTTAAGGTAACCATTATGAAATGATTTTAAGTAGGATATTTCCAAATCAATGGTGTTAGTCCAATCTTGTCCTTAGCCGAGATGATTAACCAACTTAATGATTTTTAAATTGGAAACCACCAAATTAATGATGTTTAAAGTAAGCATAATGAAGTAATTTTAAGCAAGAGATCACCAAATCAATGGTGTTAGTCCAATATCGTCCTTAGCCGAGATGATTAACCAACTTAATGATTTTCAAATTGGAGACCACCAAATTAATGATGTTTAAGGTAACCATAATGAAATGAAAGTAGGAGATCACCAAATCAATGGTGTTAGTCCAATCTCATCTTTAACCGAGATGATTAACAAACTTAATGATTTTCAAATTAGTAACCACTATATTAATGGTGTTTAAATTAACAATAATGAAATTATTTTAAGGAGATCAACAAATCAATGGTGTTAGTCCAATCTCACCCTTACCCGAGATGATTAACCAACTTAATGATTCTCAAATTGGAAACCAACAAATTAATGATGTTTAAGGTAACCATAATAAAAAGATTTTATGTAAGAGATCACCAAATCAATGGTGTTAGTCTAATCTCGTCCTTAGCCGAGGCGATTAACCAACTTAATGATTTTTAATATATTTAGCATTTTTAACCACCTAAATGATGTTATCACACCATTCCCCCTCTCGGTTTGAAAACCCATGGCCGAGACGAGTCTCCTATGGTTTTTTGTTTGACCAAGAGTGAGTCAATGCTAATTCACCAAACAAATGATGTTGTTTAGCTTAATATAATTCAAGCCATGCATTTAAACAATTCATATAAGAACGATATGAGGGAACACATGGAACTCTTTTCATTCATTACTTTAAACATTTCAAATACAAAAAATAAACTGTATACACAAATCTACTTATAATATTTTTCAATTGGTCAGAATTTCATGGATTGGAGAATGGCTATCCTTCTAAATTGTCCAACCGATATGTCCTTGGGACGAACTCTTCAGTGACCCTGCATGGGACATGAAAATTAGGGTGTAACTTGTTTATCTTCTTCCAAACATTCTTCCGAACTAGGTCCCCCCAACCATCGGCTTAGGTTTGACCCTTTTATTGTAGAACTTGATCGTTCTCAATTGGTAGCATCCTCCCTTATCCCTTCTATCAGATCTAAGTCCAGCCTTATCTCTTCATTATTCCTCTTTGGATTGTAGGTATGGACTCTATGGATGGACAGGTCGAGTTCAGTTAGTATCACAACTGTCGAACTATAAGCTAGCATAAAGGGGGTCTCCCTTATCAATATCCTTTAAGTCGTCCTGTAGGACCACAAGATGGCATGCACCTCTTCTGTCCACAAGCCGTTGGCTTCTTCTTGGTCCCATCCCGGATTGTTTTGTTATTGACCTTTGTCTAGCCATTTGCTTGGGATTGAACCGACGCTGAGTAGAACTGCTTGATGCTGACCCTTATACAGTAAGCATCCAGGGACTTATTTTTGAACTAATTTTCATTGTTTGAGATCAGAGTATGAGGTAGACTATATCTGTAAATAATATTCATCTAAATAAATTTAAAGGTCTTCATCTCTGTGATGGAAACCATGGCCTCAGCCTCTACCCATTTTGAAAATTAGTTGATCGCCACTATCAGGGATCTGTAATTGCATGAAACTTTAGGCAGATATCCCATTAAGTTAACCCCCACACTGTGAATAACCAAGGGGCTGTGATGGACGACAAAGATTAATGGGTCTGATGAGGGATGTAGGCATATATTTAGCATTTGCTACACTTTTTCAAGTAATCGTCCTCGTCCTTAGCTAGGGTCGGCCACCCATAGCCATGCATCACTATTCTCTTTACCAAAGGCCGTCCCCCAATCATGTCTTTCAAAACATACTCCACTTTTGAGGGGTGGACACACCGTAGTAGGGGGAGAAGAAAACCCTTCTTATATAGGACATCCCCTATGATAGTCTTCATTTTAATGTCTTCCTATCGGACTTTGATTTTGGTATATTCCCCTCTCTAATATATCTGATTTGAGGGTCCATCCACGAATCTCCAAGATTCAAATTCAAACAAAACTCATGTTTCTCGTCGTCTTCATTAATACTCGGTCTGTGCAATATCTCAACTGGGACAGTTCTCCTGATTTATGTTTTAGTGGTCGATGCTAGTATCGCCAATGCGTCGGTGAGGGGGGGATAATGCGCTAAACTCTAGTGCGGAAGTAAAGTAATGTCGTGTAAACCCGATTTACCCACGATTTACGATTTCAAATTCAAAGAGGACTAATTTAAACTTTTCTTAAATTGTTAACTAATTAATTAAACTAGATTATTTTAACTAGTCAATTTTATCTTGAGTTTAAACTGGAATGATTAGAGCAGATAATATAACAATTCAATTATTAGGTGCGTTTCTTGCAATTGACCTACTTTTTCTTATTGGGTGTATATAAAAAATATACAACATGCGCGTATTTATTTAACGTCGCGAAAACCCTTCCCCTGGGAAAAATGATGGATCCTTCTAAGGATCAAAACCTAACTACTTCCACTAAAACAAAACAAATAGGAACGAGTTACAAATAATCAATAAGACTAGTAAACTAGATAGAAAGCGATTACCTATACCAAGCCTCTCCCTGGTTTCTCTTCTGATCTTAGCTTTACCTTGTCCTTGTGACTTTGATTTCTTCACTTCTTTGCATCTCCCCCTTGCTTTCCTCAGCGCATGATCTGCTAAGTGCCTAAGTGTCCTATTTTTAGTGAAGTGTTGTTCTTACAATGACACACATACACACACACACACACACACACACACACACACACACACACACACACACACACACACACACAGAGACTTTTAATGGTACAAACCTTATCATATGCAAAAATTCAGATATTCTAGATATCCTTTCAAGTCTTATGTTCCCTCTGTTAAGTTAAGTCTTGTTAACTTAAAACAATTTCAGAAAACTTCGTTTTCACATATTGAGCACTCAGACTTGTTCAGATATGTACACAAATACAATATGTGCCTAAGTGAGTAATAGTGTACCGAGTGAGTAATAGTGTACCAAGTGAGTAATAGTGTGCTAAGGGAGTTCACAAAACTATATGAACTTAAAATGACCAGTCCTGAAATCACTCAGTAATATGTTATACAAATATAAGCAATACACACTCAATATTAAGTAATATATCTCTATGGCAGAGTATATATAGATGTATACGAATATTTGACTTAATAAAGTATATATCATAATATGCTCAAGTCAAATATAAAAACAAATTAACTATTTTTTTAAAATATGTTTAGATTAAAACAATCTTTAATCTAACACCCTAATATGCCTTTGAATAGTTTTAACAGGGTTCTATCTATTTTAATTACAATTCTTTTTCAAATTAGTCCAACAGTAATAAATAGGTCAAAATTCACAGTCCTTAGTCCATAATAATTCCAATAGGTATTCAATTTAGTCAAGGGATATACGGATAATCAAGATGTACGTTCTTTACAAATCAGTTCTTAATAACCTCAGGTTAAAACCTCTAAACCTTTTATTATCAGATTTGAGCGAAATTAACATCAAAGATCCTTATTTCGATTTATAACAAATTGTTTTAAACTTAATATGAACTCAGAAGCAAGAACGTGACTCGTGTGTGATTTTAGTGTTCAAAATTTCACACAAAAATGATCTAAACGAAACACAATAGTTTTAATAATTAAGTGTTTATACCGTGTGTGATTTGTGTATTTAAACACAAGACTAACGCATGTAACGATGATTAACACGGATCTTGACAAGATTCACAATAAATATCCAAGATATGTGATAGTGCGTGATTTCATTATTTTTACTCTACGGCAAAACAATATAACACGTATAAAAAAACATATATCACAAATAAAAAAAATGATGGATCTAAGAATAGATCTACACATATACAGAGACGAGAGGATATTCACTTACAAAACATTTTAGTCTTGAAAAATAGAAATGAAAATCTAGGGTTCAATATAAATCATATCAGTAGTCACAAGACCTAGCATGAGTTGATCTATTTAACTCTCTCTCTCTCTCTCTCTCGAAACAAATTAGACAGAGGTTCGGTAAGGTTTTTAATTTCTCAACTTCTTAAAATCGAAGACCCATGGCTTCTATTTATAACTAAATGAGTCAATTGTGACTAGAGCAAGTTTAAGACATGAGGATTATAAAATAAATATACTAGTCATAGATAAAACCTGATCCAGCAGATATCAAAGAAACACAAAATCCTAGCTTAAGAGAGCAACACATGGATACCAGTTGTGACCCACTAAAAGCCAAACCGTGTGCCAAAACTGTGTGTTGTATTATAAATATTGGGGCAATGCAGTAGGTGTAAATAATACATACATCATATAATGCGTGTATAATACGTGTTCAAAATCAGGTATAATACATGTTTGGAAAGCGTATAATCAGAAGGTATTAACATTAAAAATAAAACCAATATACCAATAAGGTTCAGTATCGAATTTTAAATAGATTTCAAGATATTTTAATTCAATATAAATAAAAAAAATTGAAAAGAAATATGAGAAAAACTCAGAGCAATATTTTCAAACAAAAATATTATTCTTACAATTTTACTCCAATTCTTTGTAATTTAAATTAATTGCACCAACCAATTTAAATTATGAATTAATTTGATTTACTTGATTTAAAAATGTTTTTAAAATTATTTAAAAATCCTTTTTAATCACAAACATAAATCATGAGATATGATGTAATATACTGTAGTGTTGTGTAGTGTATCCTATGTGGCATGTAAAATATTCCTATGAGCAAATTCACAAGGGTGTGAAAGACTACATTTATGAGAATGATTTGAGCCGAATTCTGAATTCTGAGACACGCGGTTAACTGAGTAGAGGGTATGGCATAGGTAAACTTGAGTCAAACAAAACTACACAAAATATCTTGTCAAAATTTAAGTCCAACTAGCTGAAGGTCTGTATAGCTAAACACCATAAAACACCTAACCCTAAGAGTGTTTTATATAGGGTCCTTCCGTCAGCTCGACTTCTTTCAAGACAAGGGTCCCTCTTCATTTTCACCTCTCTAATGTCCGTCAAAACCCTTCTCACCCTGGCCAAGTATTTTACCATTTTCTCGCCCTTTGCTTCATAAATCTCCAAAATTTGGTTCACTACCAACTGGGAGTCACTGTGAAAAATTATGTGGCCGATATCCAATACCTTGGCCAGGGATAATCCTGTTAATAAAGCTTCGTACTCAGATTCATTGTTGGAGGCTTTAAAGATAAAACTCAATGCATACTCAATGCCAATCCTGTCTGGAGCCGACAATATGAGCACTGCCCCACTGCCTCTTTCACTTGAGGAGCCATCCATAAATAGACTCCAGACTGGGCTATCGATCGTGAAAGGCCCTTCATTGGGTATGCCATTTTGAACAAAATATTTTTTCAATTAGATTACATCGTACACCATTGGCTGTGTCCAAACCCATAGTTTTTCCCTGGCAAAACTTCCACCTCGTCTTCCTTAGTATCATCCTCGTCCCAAGTGAACTCGACCACAAATTCAGCCAATGCTTGCCCTATAATTACTATCCTCGACTGATATATGATGTCAAACTCCCTGAGCTCAATTGACCAAGCCATCAACCTTCCTGATTTCTCGAGTTTATGAGTGGCCTGCCTCAAAGGAGTATCAGTGAGCACCACCATAGTGTGGGCTTAAAAGTAATGCTTCATCTTCCTTAAGGTATGTATCAAAGCATATGTAAACTTTTCCATCTTCAGATATTTTAGCTCATACCCTTGTAGAGCCTTACTATAGAAGTATACTGGCTCCTGTACCCCTTCATCGTCTCGAACGATAGCTACGCTAATTATCGACTTTGACACTGCTAAGTACAAAAATAGTTATTCTCCTTGAACGGGTTGAGATAAGAGCATCGGAGAACCCAGGTCAGACTTAAGATCTTTAAAGGCTCTCTCACACTCCTCATTCCATTCAAATGTCCTTAGAATTTTGAAGAAGGGTAGACACTTATATGTCTCCCTTGAGACGAACCTGTTGAGTACAGTAACCCTTCCCATTAGCCTTTACACATCTTTGATGGTATTTGGAGTCTTTATTTCAATCAACACTTTCATTTTTTCTAAGTTTGCCTCTATACCCCTATGGTTGATGATGAAGCCGCGAAACTTTCATGTAACCATGTCGAATACACACTTGGCCGGATTTAACTTCATCTAGTAAAGATCTATCGTATCAAATGTCCTCTTGAGGTTGGCCATATGGTCCTCAACCTTGAAGCTCTTCGTAAAGATGTCACTTATGTAGACCTTCATAGTCTTGTAGATATGCTCTTCAAACATCTTATTAACCAACCTCTGGTAGGTTGTCCCTGCGTTCTTAAGGCCAAAAGGAATGACCTTGCAGTAGTATGTTCCTTTATCAGTGATAAGGGAAGTCTTATCCGAGTCGGCCTCATCCATATATATTTGATTGTATCCAGAGTACATGCCCATGAAACTCATTAATTTGTGACCCGCTGTAGCATCAACCATCTGGTCTATACGAGGTAGAGGAAAGCTGTCTTTAGGACATGCTTTGTTTATCAGCCACTTTCCATTAGGTTTTAGGACTTTTACATCATTATACTACCACTCTCAATAATGCATCTCTTTGATGAACTCTACTGACTAGAGTTTCTTAACTTCTTCCTGAATGGACCCATACTTCTCTCTTGCATAGGCCCTTCTTCTTTTTTTCACTGGATTTGCCTTCTCATTAATGTTCAACTTGTGGCAGATGACCTTTGGGTCTATTCCGGGAATATCTTTATGGCTCCATGCAAACACACTTTGCCTCTTCCTTAGAAGCTTTATCAGTTTCTCTTTCACCTATTTTTTCTACGAAGATTCGATTTGGATAATTTTTCCCAGCTTGTTCTCATTGAGGATGATGGATTTTACCCCTCGGCAGCTTTGACTTTCTTTAGTTTCTTCTCGTCCCTTGGGTCAAGAGTATCAATGTTGTATAAGGTGATGAGTTTTTTTATGGGACTCTCTCTTCTCGTCCGAGCTGAAGTAGCATTCCCTGGCCTCCACCTGATTACCCTAGACTTCCCCTATTCCAAGCATTCGATAATTTTACCATTTGGTATATGGTAGAGGGCAATGTTTCAAATTATTTGAGGGCTACATGACCAAGGATGATGTTATAGGTCGAAAATACATTTTCATCCATTAAAAAAAATATTGACCTTATGTTTTTGGCACCTCGACCAGGTGCCTTTGCAAACATCCATTTTAAATACTCTAAGAGGATAAACATTCTCTCCACTAAATCGTATAAAGGGTTGGTGGTAAGGAATCTGTCCCTTCTTGCTGAGTTTTAGCTCTTTGAAGCATTCCTAAAATATGACGTCGGCTGAGCTGCCGCCATCCACCAAAATTCTGGATACATCATACCCATGAACCCTGGTGCTAATGACTAGAGGTCCATCATGGGGTCTAAGATGCCCTTAAAATATAACCTAGAGAATCCTACAACCATAATGTCCATATCCATTTTTAGCTTTCCCGACTTTCGATTTGAAGAAACTGAGTTGACGTACATTCGCTTGGTCATTGATTTAGCCGTCATAACACGCGGCTTGCAGTTAATTGGATCTGTCCCTTTATCGACCATTCCCCCTTTAATTATTTTTACATTAAATGAGATCATAGACATTCATACCTTGGTGTCAAGGATCTTTGGTGGGAGGTCAGGGTCGTCTTCACCATCATCATCATCAGACTGGGCATTAATCTTTTTGGCCTGAGGCAGTCATCTCGGCCTCTCATTTATCGATCCGCTATGTCTCTTACATATTTCATCCTTGGAGCCTTTTTGGCCAACGTACTTCTGAAGCTTCCCTTATTTTATCATTTTCTCAATCTCATCCTTTAATGCGAACCATTTATCGGTGGTGTGGCCGTGATCTTGGTAAAAGTCACACCATTTGCTCTTGTATCTCTTATGAAGAGGATACCTTAGGTTTTCAGGCCATCTCAAAGCTCTATCATCCTTAATCAAGTTTAGAATTAAATTAGGATTTACTGTGAGTGGAGTGTAGTTAGCAAATTTGTCATGAATCGATCTCTTTTTTCCATCCTTGTCCATAACTTTTTAAGACTTACTTCCACCAGCTTCTTTTTCATCCTCTCCTTTGTAGGCCATAGCCTCCTTCACATTCATGACTCTCCCCGCCATATCTAGGAGTTCTAACATGGATTTTGGAGGATCCTCGACCAAATTCCAAAGTAATTTGCCTTTTTGCAATCACTCATGAGGGTGGTCATGACAATATTTTCCTTATAGTCTTAAACCTCTAGATTTTCTTTCTTAAACCGTGCAATATAGTCTCCAAGAGACTCATTCCTCCCTTGGTTTACATATAAAAAATGGGTAACCTTCTTTTCTGGCTTCATGCCTAAACAAAAGTTGTGAATGAACTTCTCGACCAATTGCTTGAAACTTTTTATGGAGTTTTTGGGAAAAAGAGGTATACCAAATATGGGATACACCGATTAGAGTGCTGGAGAATGCTCGACATATCATGTCATCAAAAATTAAGTAGAGGTCGACTACAGATTGGTACATTTTTTTATGATAAATGGGGTTTGCACCCCATCGTACTTGGGTGTGATAGTCGGCGACTTAAATTTGGTTGTGATTGGGTAGCTCGCAATCCTCTCTACAAATGGAGACCCGTCCATATATCCTCTATGAATGGGGTCTCAAATTTTTAAAAGAACGTCGATTTTGTCCTCCAGCCTCTGAATGGAGTTGTTCAATGGTTTGTTGGCTGTTGTTGTATTATCTCCTTCGGCTACCACAACATTATTCGCGCCTCCTTCTCTATTAGATAGGCGTTACATAAGCTCTATGCTAGCTGTCCTCTGATGACTATTGACTTCCCTTTGCTCTCCCTCTCGGTCTTGTTGAGGCTGATGATTTGCATAATCTTCATCCCCCCTGGAGGCTACAATATTGCATGATCTGGGGAGTCAATCAAAAGTCGACCCTCTGCTATCAAATACTGAAGCTCTAGGCTGGCCATTTAGGTCGGCCGAACACTATTTCCTCTGCTAATTAGGACTAGGCACATTGTGTTTCTAGAAATCTCATAGGGCTCCCAGTAGTCGTTCTCGTCACAACACTAGTTGTCTAAGTTTTCCTAGACATGGCCCTGCTTTCCCAGGCACAATCGCCTAGGGTCGACCACGTCTCTGCGTCTTTACTGATGTGGAAATTCTTTGTGTGGGGGGATGGGGGTGGTCCCCCTATCGTCGGAGCCACTTATCTGACGGTCGAAATTACCATTTCCGCTACAGTGCCCGTAAGTCTTGGCATTGTAGTTTGGCTAAAGGCAGCAAGCTATTCTTACTTTTTTTGCTGGCTGGCCGCCGACGAGCGCAATTCTATCTCCATGAGGAAAATCGAAGGCCATCCTCTTCGGTGAATGAACAAAACAAAGGTGTGATCGGGATGAGCTAAGTGAGATGGAAAAAAAGCTTGAAAAACCCAACAAGATCTCTTTCAATGGCGATATAGTTCCAACCATATATGTAACTAGATCATCACCAGCGAATTAGGTGAGAAACAAGCTAAAAATGAAGAGGAAGATGATGAATAATCTTTGTTTCCACATACGACGACAAAATGATGATGCTAAGAAGTCATCATTTAAATCTATATCATCCTCATAAGTTCAAGCACACACAACAGTGAAGATATATATACTAGAATAGTAATGTAAATATAAAATGGAGATGAGGAGAAGATGAATAACACTAAAATTTAAGTGGTTCAGCTATATCAACCTACTCCACTATGCAGATGAGTGTGGTTTTCATTAGAAAAGGGGCTTTAATGGCCTGAAATGTATAACTCTCAAGCTTTCTCTCTCTACTAACAGTGAGACAGAGGTTTGTTAAGGTTTTATAATTTCTAGATCCTTTAAAAAGATGAATATTTATAGTGCTTGGGGTGCACAATGCACCCCAAGCATGCATGGAGTGTGTTCTTGGTGAAGTATCTAATAAGAAGTAGACACCTGTGCTGAGCATTAGCATATAATGATGATGAAAATATTCCCCTCATGTGCTCCCATAATATTGTTATAACTTCTTATCCAAGTGGGTTAGTCATAAAAAAAACCTGTATCACACGTGGCTGTATATCATCTTGGAAGGTCTTGTCTTGGCCAAGGATGACACCTCTAATAGCCTGTTTGAGCACCTCATGAGCTGGTCTGAAGTCAGGGATCGCCTGTCTGGAGGTGCTAGGACGAGAAGAGACTCGTGAGAGGCCGCTGGTCCAATTGATTGATCTCTGTTGTCTGGAGATGCTAGGACGAGACAAAACTTATGAATAGCCCATGGCCCAATTGATGGGTCTCAGCCCAGGAGACTGGATGAAGCTGAGACTACTGGTATAAGACTAGTGGATGGTGTAAGGACACAAATTTCCAATTGAGTCCATATATAGTTTTGGCTCAATTCCGGACAAAAACATTTATTCATAGGAGAGTATTTAATTGTAATATTCTCAAGCCTATGAAGTGTTTGTTGAAGACGTAGAGGCAAAGAGTATAAAGCCTCATCAAATGTGCCAGTTTGCGTGCCTCGTTTCTACGTCATCAACCATAGTTCCATGCTCCCAAGGTATGAATGCAATTATATATATATAGGAGCTTGGAACAAAGTTTATTGGGTGTTAGGTTTATAAAAACTGCGTTTTGTTTTAAGAAAGAATTTATTAAAACTTTAAATAAATGTTTATAAAGTTTTCTGGGTTAAAATCGAATTTTCCAAACTTTCTGGTTTTTCGTTCGATAGAGTCGTTCGAACGAGATTGTCGTTCGAACGAAAATGTCGTTCGAATGAACCTGCCAACGAGTTCCTACTGGTCCGTCGTTCGAAATGTCGTTCGAACGAGATTGTTCGTTCTAACGAGATTTCCAACGAGATTCTAACGAGTTCAATCTGGAACGTCGTTAGAAGTCTCGTTCGAACGAGATTTCGTTCGAACGAAATGTCGTTCGAACGAGATGCCAGGCGGGAACAGTTTTTGGCAGTTTCTTGGCAGTTTTGCACCCACTTCCCCACTTGGTTTTTAACCAACTTTTTCAGACTTTAATAGGTGCGGGAATCACTTTTGATAATTAATCTTTTTCACAACCTTCTAACTCCTAGAGAGTGTTTTGAGAGAAAATTAAAAGAGGGAAAAAGATCATGTTTTGAGTGAGTTTTTTAGAGAAAAATTTCCATCACTCTAGTGTTTACACCCAAATGAGTTTATTCCAAGTTCTTACATACTTATCAATTGCTTGGAGTTTGGCACCAGTTTTCTCTACACCGAATTGAAGAGAAGTTTTGGTTTTTGCTTCCACCACCCACAAAGAAAGAAGAAGTGTTTTTATGATGATTTACCCACACGGAGAAAGGCTCCATGTTCGGGTGACGGTGACCATATAAAGTCCTATCGGTGGATTTCGAGACCGCGGTGGTGTTCCAAGGTTATCCGCTAGGAAGAGGTGTCTACAAGAAGAAGCGTCGAGGATTGAGAGGGATCGAGTCGTGCGTTGTAAGTCTATTTGTCTTGTAATTGTAATTCCGTATCTAGTGGATTTGTGGCTAGGGCCGTCCGAGGTTGTTTCCCGTCTTGGGGTTTTCCTCGTACATCGCGGCGTAGTGTGATTGGTTTATTTTATCTTGCGTAATAACGTAGAACGCATGCTTAGAATAATTACAAGATAAAATTCGATTTAAATTATCACACTCCATTTAATTTGGGACTATATTAAATATTGGGTAAAGTTTATTTAATTCAAGTCATTTGCTAAAACTTGGCTTCGCCTAATTTGATAATATTGATAAATATGACTTAGGCAAATTCTAGTACTTGGATTAATGAATCGGTTTAAGTGAATAAATTAATTGTTTAATTTTATTGAACCATCACCTTTTTACGCTTCCGCCTCTAAAGGAAATTATAACTTTGATTTTAATTGAGATAATTAGACTCCGGGGTTTCAAATTGGTATCAAAGCCAAAGCGATAAATTATTTCGTTAAAGATCTTTTAAATAATTTTTGGCTAAAATGGATTTTTCCCCATTTTCAAAATTTCCTATTTTTGATGGTTCAAACTACGCGTATTGGAAAACGCGTATGAGATCGGCACTAAAATCTATCGACGAAAGAGTTTGGATGTCTGTTGTTAACGGGTGGTCCTTACCAACTTATTTAGTTGAAAATGAACGTGTTATCAAACCCGCCGATAGATGGTCTGAAAATGAGTTTAAACTTGCTAATTTCAATTCCCGTGGTTTAAATGCCTTATTTAGCACTGTCACACCGGATGAATTCCGACGCATTATGATGTGTGAAACCGCTAAAGAAGCTTGGGATATTTTACAATTAACTCATGAAGGAACTAGTGTCGTTAAAGCTTCAAAACTCCAAAACCTCACCACTCAATTTGAAACTATCAAAATGAATGAAAAAGAAACTTTTGATGAATTTTATGGTAGACTTTTCGATATTGTTAATTCATCGTTTAACTTGGGAGAGAAAATACCTGATGACCGTGTTGTAAAGAAAATTTTAAGGTCCCTACCCGATAGATTTATTCCAAAGGTGACCGTTTTAAATTCTTTACCCACTTTAGCCTCTATGAAATTAGAAGAGATTGTAGGTGATTTACAAACCTATGAACTAGATATGTTTTCCTCTAAAACTGAAAAGAAAATCGAAAAGGGCGTTGCTTTAAAAGCCCGAAAAAAGGTCAAACAAGTAGTAGAGAGCCATAGTGATAGTGACTCGGAAGACATGGCTTTATTTGCTCGCAAATTTAGAAAATTTCTCAAAATTAACAAAGATAAATTTAAAAATGATTTTAACAAATTTGAATCTTCTAAGCATGACAAGAACGAGAAGATTTCTAAAGCGGAGAAGATGCCTAAAGCCGAAAAGATCCCTAAACCTAGTAATGAAAATTTAGATAAGGACGAGTCTAATAAGTGTTTTGGTTGTGAAGGTTATGGCCATAGGGCGTTCGAGTGCCCCACTAAACTAAGGAAAGAGGGTAAGCGACCCATTTCATATAATGCGACCCTTAGTGATAGTGATAAGGAAGAGAAGCCCGATTCCCCCACTAAGAAAATTTTTGTGGCTTTTATGGCTAGTCATGTGAGTGATAGTGAGAACTCATCGATTGATGAAATGATAGCACATGCCACTTCCAAGGTCATTATACATGATTCTCTTGTTTTTGATGATAGTGAGAGTGGAGAAGAAAGAGAGAGTGAAAATGAAGAAGAGGTTAATGTGAGTGAACTTCAAAATTCTTTTCAAGAGCTTTATAAAGAATCTATTAAATTAAAAAGAGCTAATTTGAAGTTAGAAGCTAGTTTAAGAGAAAGTGTCAAGGTCGTTGATGAAAGTGCTTTAATAGAAGACCTTAGGACACGTGAAAGGACTCTTGAAGAGAAGCTTGAATATGTAGAAGGCGAAAGAGATAGCCTTAAGGGTTTAATGGAATTCTTGAAAAAGGAGCTCTTGCTTTTGAAGAGCGAAATGTTTTACTAGAATCTAACATTTTAGAATTGGAAAATAAATTAAAAGATTCTAGTAATGTCAAATTTGATTTGGAGTGTCGTTCGGAAAAACTAGATAAAATGTTAGGAACGGTCCAAATTAAAAATGACACTTGTGGTTTAGGCTTCAATTCTTGTAATGAATCTACTCATAAAGCCAAGACCAATGTTTTAGGAGAATCTACTAGGAATGCATTTAAAGATCACTCCTTAGTTAAATCTTTTCGACATGTTTTTGCTTGTACACATTGTGGTCGAAAAGGTCATCTTAAGAAATTTTGTTTTGATCTTAAACGAATTCCTAAAAAATCCCATTGTAATGTAACCACGGTAGTTAAAGTTCCAACACCCCAAGATAGTCATTCTTCATTAATTTGGGTTACGAAATCCGACTTAGTTGCCTTACAAAATAGGGTTTTTTGATTCTCATTTACTTTCACATGCTTCCTCCCTTGCTAAATCTAAAGGATGAATGTGTTAGTCTTTTGCATACTTTAGCGTTTGTACTTCATGCTATATTCACATGCTAAATGTATGCTTGCTTAGTCATTTTCTAGTCATTGCCTCATTTCATATAATATGCTAGAAATTATGACTTGTTTATCTTTTTGTATTATATTTTGTGTTTGAATTAATTGAAAAATATAAAAAGATTTTTGTTTATCACTTGTGTTTTATTTATTTCATTTAAGCTTAATGAAAAAATACAAATAATTTTTGTTTATTTTTTTGAGTATATATATTTATTTTTGGTGAAAAATGTTAAAAACTCAAAAAGATTTTTGTGTGTGTATTTTAGTTTGACACACTTTAAGTGGCATATACTTGTGTTTAATCCCATCTTTTACGCTCCCATATGGCTAGAACTTTTGGTTTAGATTGTCAATCCTTAAAATGTTCTTTACCATATTTTATGGAGTAGCTGGATTTTGTGTTGTTTAAATGGATTCTATTTCTATATGCCTCTATTCACACATGCACGAGCTCTTTTGAAATCTTAATGTCACATGTTATATTTGAGCTTTTTGAGGTGTTCTCCTACCAATCTAGTCATCTACATATCTATGACCTAGGAGGACTAGTGCATGTCAAACTCCGTTGCATGTGAGATTTGTGTGAAAAATGAAAACATGATAAAAATAAATGTGCACGGGGAAAGGCTCCGAAAGGATGAATTAAATCCTTTGCGATAGTAAGCCACCATTTATTGTATCTAAAAGAAATACGTGATCCAAAGGCCTAAAAACAGTATATATGGCATTAAAAATAATACAATTGCCAAGGCCTATGTTTGTTTGATATATTCATTCAAAAGCAAAAGAATATATATGCTTATTGAGGGAGAATTGGATGGTCTATCAACGGTTTGCACAATGTCCGTTTATCCTAGTTGTCTATAATGTCATGACTCTATTTGGTTTGTAGAATCATCATCATGCTAGGCTTGTATGCATTGTGTATGTTTGTTCATTGAGTTCAATTTATAGTCACATGAGGTTATATTTAAATGTGATGAAGTCTGCAATCAAATGAGAACTTCGTGAATGTTTATTATGTGTTTGGGTCTAAATTTAATCGTTACTAGTTCACACCCCAACACTTCCATTTCCATATGACACATTTTTGCCATACGAGTGTGCAAATTTATTGTATTTTGTGTTATATGTGTGTTTATATCTATATATATATGCAAGTGCTTTATTGGTATATGTCTAGTATATATATTTATGATATTTTGTTTTCCCTTTTCCTTGCTTTTGTTGCCCATATGCCTTCATGTCTTATCACTTTAAGCTTCAACATGCTTTTATGTTTATTAGTTCTTTATCCTTTGCCTATTCCTGAACAAAAAGGGGGAGAATGATGATAGGGGGAGAAATGGTATCTAATCCTATTATTATCGTATCTTAGTTTGGGGGAGATTTATCTTAGGGGGAGACGTCTTTCTAAGTAGGTCATGTGTTTGATAAAGGGGAGAATTAATTTAGGGGGAGTAATTAATTAAAATTGCATTTAATACCTTGAAATTACCTATGCATTTGAGGAGTTTACTTAAGTGTGCCGGATTTCTTCTAAAGCAGCATTGTTTCTAAAGCGACATTGTTAAACGGCAAAGCGTTTGATCCTTGGGTTGAGTCAAGTTTGGGTGGGTTATATTTTGAGTCTAGTAGAGCTTGACGGCCTTTTAGGATTTTTTTGCTTTGGTTTTTGTCCCGGAATAGCCAAAGGGGGAGATTTGTAAGGACACAAATTTCCAATTGAGTCCATATATAGTTTTGGCTCAATTCCGGACAAAAACATTTATTCATAGGAGAGTATTTAATTGTAATATTCTCAAGCCTATGAAGTGTTTGTTGAAGACGTAGAGGCAAAGAGTATAAAGCCTCATCAAATGTGCCAGTTTGCGTGCCTCGTTTCTACGTCATCAACCATAGTTCCATGCTCCCAAGGTATGAATGCAATTATATATATATATAGGAGCTTGGAACAAAGTTTATTGGGTGTTAGGTTTATAAAAACTGCGTTTTGTTTTAAGAAAGAATTTATTAAAACTTTAAATAAATGTTTATAAAGTTTTCTGGGTTAAAATCGAATTTTCCAAACTTTCTGGTTTTTCGTTCGATAGAGTCGTTCGAACGAGATTGTCGTTCGAACGAAAATGTCGTTCGAATGAACCTGCCAACGAGTTCCTACTGGTCCGTCGTTTGAAATGTCGTTCGAACGAGATTGTTCGTTCTAACGAGATTTCCAATGAGATTCTAACGAGTTCAATCTGGAACGTCGTTAGAAGTCTCGTTCGAACGAGATGCCAGGCGGGAACAGTTTTTGGCAGTTTCTTGGCAGTTTTGCACCCACTTCCCCACTTGGTTTTTAACCAACTTTTTCAGACTTTAATAGGTGCGGGAATCACTTTTGATAATTAATCTTTTTCACAACCTTCTAACTCCTAGAGAGTGTTTTGAGAGAAAATTAAAAGAGGGAAAAAAATCATGTTTTGAGTGAGTTTTTTAGAGAAAAATTTCCATCACTCTAGTGTTTACACCCAAATGAGTTTATTCCAAGTTCTTACATACTTATCAATTGCTTGGAGTTTGGCACCGGTTTTCTCTACACCGAATTGAAGAGAAGTTTTGGTTTTTGCTTCCACCACCCACAAAGAAAGAAGAAGTGTTTTTATGATGATTTACTCACACGGAGAAAGGCTCCATGTTCGGGTGACGGTGACCATATAAAGTCCTATCGGTGGATTCCGAGACCGCAGTGGTGTTCCAAGGTTATCCGCTAGGAAGAGGTGTCTACAAGAAGAAGCGTCGAGGCTTGAGAGGGATCGAGTCGTGCGTTGTAAGTCTATCTGTCTTGTAATTGTAATTCCGTATCTAGTGGATTTGTGGCTAGGGCCGTCCGAGGTTGTTTCCCGTCTTGGGTTTTTCCTCGTACATCGCGGCGTAGTGTGATTGGTTTATTTTATCTTGCGTAATAACGTAGAACGCATGCTTAGAATAATTACAAGATAAAATTCGGTTTAAATTATCACACTCCATTTAATTTGGGACTATATTAAATATTGGGTAAAGTTTATTTAATTCAAGTCATTTGCTAAAACTTGGCTTCGCCTAATTTGATAATATTGATAAATATGACTTAGGCAAATTCTAGTACTTGGATTAATGAATCGGTTTAAGTGAATAAATTAATTGTTTAATTTTATTGAACCATCACCTTTTTACCGTTTCGCCTTAAAAGGAAATTATAACTTTGATTTTAATTGAGATAATTAGACTCCGGGGTTTTTCAGATGGCCCTACTGAAACTCTAGTGGATGACCCTTCTGAAAGGCCTTTCTGACTCTCTCCCACATAAATGGCACTGGGTGGGACTGAACGACTGGTGCCACTAACTGCTGCGGCTGCACCTGGGAGAATTGTTGCGCCATAGTAGTCATCATGTCGTTAACTGCCTATACAACAATGGTGGTAACCTCTGTAGCTGTCACCATCCCTCAAGTGGCCTGTGGTTCCGGCTGAGCATCCCTTACTTTGGCCCTCCTAGCAGCCTGAGTTGGTCGTCCTCTCCTGTTTGGCATCTGAAACCAATACGAATTTGTATGAGAACACATATAAAATATAACAATATAATAGAAGAACGTAAATGCGAAAATGAGAATACAACCATCCTAGTCATAGAGATTTATATCAAAGAACGCTACGCTAGAAACGTAATCAAGTTGCACAGATCCTAAGGACTCTAGATCTTGATGCTATGATACCATTTGTGACATTTCCTAAGTCGAGTACCGATCGATCAAGACTTTATTAAATTAAACAGGAATCATATCTAATTTCATTCTTAGCATCACTATTGAAAACTAATTAATTATCCGATGTCAATTTTTAAATCTTGTTAACATGCATAACTGAACCATTCAACAATATAAACATAAACATCCACACTGACTGAAATGCAAAGAATACTGATAGCATAAATAATTAAATCGAATAAATCCTCGGCCTCCAGAATACAATAATCCAAATGCTAAAATTGAGAAATTTAAATAATGTCTTATAATGAAACTGTCCAACTACAGACAACATGCCCAAAGAGAAAATACTAAAATAGAATATAATCCTATTTAGATAGAATAAAGATAAGCATCTAATAAAGTCTTGCATGCATCCACAGCTGCTATAGCATCATCTGAATGGAATGAAATGGCTATCAATGGTGACCCTGTGGCTGAGCACCTAAAAGGTTAATTTTTTTTTTGATACGGGTCAGCGCCCAAAACATTTGAAAAGCAGTTGCGAATATTTAAATTCAATAATAATAAACAATATGAAATATTCATGTTAAGTTAGTGTCGCACTCACATGAGATTATCCTCACCCCTCATCTAAAGTGCGCACCTACTATACTTACTATATTCACCTAATTATGCTACCCCGCCTAACTAGTCTAACCAACCTTAGCATACTTAATCCCCTAAAATCTATGCCATTCGTACCGCACATACGATACATCATACTATGCGTTACATGACTAACACACAAGCTATAAATTTGGGTTTCTCAATGGTATTTATCAATACATAGGCAACATAACCATACACTAGCTATAATTTGATATTCATGCAAAAATTTAAGCATATATACATATATCACTCTTTATACGTATATACATAGCATCGCCGAGTGGGACCTCTCAGATGCCTCCCTAGTAAGCTATTAGGCACCATGTACATCACATACCACTCCTGGGCCACCGGGTCGGAATCTCACCACCGATCGTAAAACGTAAACACATAATGGAGGGGGCCATACACATACATACGTGGGTACTAACCATACTATGTTACACCCAATTGGAGTCGAAACCTACTGGTCAATTCCAGGGTGGATCGCCCATTACGTGCAACCTCCAATGATAGCGTATTAGAGTATGTATGTTCACTAACGTACACAACTTCTCATGTAGTACTAGCCTACCAAATCCCAAAGTCTAATACGACTTCCCGATTTTATCTAAGTATTCCTTTACTTATAATTTAACTCTCTGATTATATATTTCTGGGTAACATGATAATCGCACCAAGCACTAGTCTAACCATCCTAAAATCCTAACTTAATTTCTCAATTTACATCTGTAAACATTCACTCGCTTATTCACGTCTTTCCCTATCGTGAAATCTAACCCCAGTTAGCCTAGGACTCTTTCTAACCCTCATACTGAATTCCTAGAAACCTAAACTCATCCCCGGACCCAAAATTCAATACCCAATCCTAAAACAGTCCAAAAAACCTACACAAAACAAAGGTGGCAGGCCAGCAGAACTGAATTGGTTCACCAACAAGTAGAACCGATTCGGTAAGCGAACCGATTTTCTCCCCCAACGAACCTGTTCGATTTGCTGGGTTGCCAAAATAAACTTTTGATGGAATTTCACCCCAAACCTCTATTGATGGTAGTTCAGAACTTCGCTAAAATTCCATCCATGAACCCTAATTCATACCCAAACGCATCCCAACTATTTTCTACATAAAAACTATCCCGAAAACAATCTCCAATCAGTTGAATTCAAATTTTAACACTAATCAATATGATAATAAACCCTAGTTTTAAGATTTGGTTGCTTCTTCATAATTCATTCAAGATATTATCTTTCTGTATATATTTACTTCAGATTCATTCTAAAAACATCATTAGATTCATTTCCCATTATTCATACACTTTTAAACCCAAATTTATCTTATCTTCTCAACCCAAAAATTATATTTTTTTACATGTTATTTTACACCAAAGTTTGCATAACCAAATGTACCTTCAAGAGATTATCAAAGTAAGTAACTAATTGCCTTAAAGATGATGAAATATAACTTTCTCCTTTTGAATTATTATTTTGGTGATGATATATAATCCAAAGATGATAGCTTTCCTCCACGGATCCTTTCTTCTTCCTATTTTCTCACTTCCTCTTCTCTTTTCTCACTCTCTCACAAAACCTAGCCTTTTTGGGTGGATAGATATCAACCTTCATATATCCACCTTCATTAAATATTATCCTTAAACTCCGTAAACTCGGATTAGTGTCTGACCCCTTGTGTAAAATGACCTATATGCCCTCCTACGGTTCACACTTAGTCTAAAAAGCCCCCGAAACCCAGCCGTAACCCCGGGTACCTATTTTGGACTATTTTGACCCATTTAGGACCACCGGTATGCTCAAAATTACCATACGAGTCACCAAACATAAAATTTCATCTCATGCCCGATACGACTCTACTCGCGTGTCCCGAATGAAATATCGATAAATCCGTCCCTTAACTCACTTATGACGTAATATAATTCTATACATTATCATTTAATTATCACAAAAATAAATATAAATCTACATAAATATTAATCCTTTTTATTCATTAATTAATATTTATCTAAGCCAACTTAATTTTTGGTTAAATTAAAATTACGTACACACGTGTAATTTATAATACTTTAAAAATACGGAGTATTACACTGAAGTGATGCTTTCAACTTTCCCACTGCGGCTGGCTCTGTGATGATGAAAGACGGAGTTGGTAAGCTGACGCACGACCTATTCCATGCGCCTGAGCTTGCTGTTTCCAGATCTTCCAGCACCACCATGATGTGTAGTCATTTACACAAGAGAAAAGAGTTCAATATAGCAACAGTAACAAAAACGAAAGCGGAATTTATAACGAAACTCATACGAAAACATACCAGAAAAGCGTAAGACACTCCATCACACACTAGGATCCTAATTCTTTGATACCATTTGTAACACGCTGACCCAGATTTAGGCTACCCTTGGGTCAACCCAAACCCAAGTCAAGATATTAAGGGGGAGGGGAAAGTCTAGTTTTATTACTTAGGAAAAACCTTTAATTTGCACCATTTTATAAGGAACATAAGTTAATTAATAGGTTTTAATTTAAGAAAAAGGTTGTAATTTTAAGTAATTTAACCAATTAGCAAGATTTATTTAGGTTTTTAGGGGATGAAATTATCAAATTCCTTATTTCACTTTGAAACTTATTTCAATATTCATTTATCATGTTTAAATATCCTCTACTAATATACTAAAAGATTTTACACATGTAAGGATGGATTTCAACCTAAAAATCCCATAAATATGGGTCTAAACATGAAATCATATATTCTGTGCCTATTCATCACATTTCAAGATTAAAAGGATACTTATTCATAAAACATCCATCCAAGTTTTAGTTTTCTTTGAAACTTTTTTCATAACAAAACTTTAAATAAACATACTAGAAAATAACTTTGTATGATTATCTGTATTCTAGCATGCATCCTGACATGTAGCTTAGGTTTAAACTTGAAAATTTAGTGAGGAAAGCCCTACCTTAGATTTGAAGAGGAAAACTAAGAAGGATGACTTTAAAGATCCTAAATTTTGAAGAAATACATCAAGAAGCTCCTAGTAACTCTAAAGCTCTAAAAATGCTCCAACTCCTCTTGAAAACTCCAATAGCAATTCTTTCTAACCCAACTTCTACTTTGGATAAGGTTTGAAATGGGTGTGACAAGCTCAGAAAAGGGTTAAATATTGATAAGAATGGAGGTAGGCATGTCAATGGGTCGGGTATGGACCGAAATCTAACCCAGACCCGATCCATATAATAGGGTCTGAGCATATTTTTTTGGACCCGAAGACCCGTTTATTAAAAGGGTAGGGTCTGGATCTTATACAAGACCCGAACCCGAAGACCCGACCCAGATTGTACATTATTATTTTTTAAATATATATACATATACTATAAATTTATAGATATTTGTAAATATATCTTATCAATATACCATGTAAGTAGTATATATATATATATATATATATATATATAATAAATATAAATAATATATATTTTATTTATACTAATAATATTCCATAATACATTACAAAATATTTTAATTTAAGATTAAAAAATAAATAAGGGGAATAATATAAAATAAATGTATATATTTGGCCAGACCCGGACCCGAACCCGAGACCCGACGACTCGAACGGATCCGGGTCTGGATCCAATATTGTAGACCCGATGAAGACCCGAACTCGAACCCGAATCCGATGAAGACCCGATTACATGGATCTGGATCTCCCTAAATCCGACCTGGATCCGACCCATTGATAGACCTAAATGGAGGTTAAGAGCTTGGGGATGGAGGAAGGGAGCTGGAAATGGAGGGGGAAAGCTTGGAAGTTTGGAGAGAGGGTGTGAAAATTTGATGGGATGAAGAGAAAATGGGTTCTCTCTTCCCCCTCACCTCTATATAAACCAAAGAATCCTTTACCCTTTGGTCCACCCAAACATTTGCCTACATTATATCTATTCCATTAAGAGCTTGACAAATCAACTTATCGAAGGGTCCACATGGTGACAACACAAAAATTTTGTCAATTTATTGAATTTTTGTAGTCTCGTTCAAACAATACTGGACCTCGTTCGAATGACATTGAATCTACTTTGAATGGGGTATCTAATGAGAATCTAATGAGGTTTGAAATGCAAACATATAGATTTCATTCGAATGATGATTATTTTTCGTTCGAACGACCTAGCTTTTCGTTCCAATGGACTTAAAACTTTTCCTTATAAAATTTTTGATACCATTCAATTCCAATTTAATTGCACAAAGGCCATAAGAATAATTCAAAATAAACAACCATCCATTTTATTAAGTCCATGGCCAAAGGCATGAAAATTGTAGGAAAATGAAGTACAATCTCGGGCACGATCGTCACACCAACACACATTCCCTCACACACACTCTCTCTCACACATGCACATAAACGCACACACTTCAACACACACACACACACACACACACACACACACACAGACACACACACACACACACACACACTCACCACCCAATCACGCACACACACTCAAGCCCACACAACCGTACACTGACACACACAAACTCACCGATCATCCTTTCATATTCCTAATATGGTAAAGTAATTTTAAATGGAAGGAAAAGAGAATTATTGTTTGAACCAAACAATGGAAAGGAACTCAAGATTCCATGAACTTAGAATTCTTGAAATCAATGATTACCATTCCCTTTCCAACACTTGAAACAAATGAGCCCTTACTGTTTTTATTAATAACGATCTTTGTTTACAATTCTTTCTCGAGCGGAGATTGAGAAAAGGGGACCCCTCTCTCCCTTGCTCTTTCCTCTCACTTTCTTGTATAATAAGTTTTTTTTAAGTATATACATCAAGAGAAGATGCCCCCTATTTTTCACATATGTTCTTAGCATATGATTCTATTATATTTATAAAGGCAAACAAAGAGACTGTAGAGTAGTGCAGAATATTCTTACCACATATGACAGAGCCTCATGATAACTAATCAATTATCAGAATTCAAGGCCTTGTGTTGTACAACACTTAGGGGAAACGAAGAGGCTTATATTAGATATGTTAATAGTCAAGGAGATCGATCCAAAATCAAAATATTTAGGATTCCCATCAATATGATGGAAATCAAAGTCATGAGCTTTCTCTTTCATTAAAGAGAAAATTGTTTAAGGTTACAAAGGTTGAAACCTCATATCCCCATGAGATAGGGAGGTTATGAACACTGTTGTCATCTAAGCAACTCGTTGTTAGTTAATTTCGTATATGCTTCTCCCTCAATCCATGCATGAAAAAAATAAATAACTTAGTCAAGATTTTTTTATGAGGGGTTACGGATGATAAGAAAAATACCAATTAGAAGAGATAGGACTTAGTTACATGCAAGGATGTGTCAGGGTTAAAGATTATAAGAGATTAAATTTTACTTTTTTTGATAAAAAAGGATGGAAACTGATTTCGAAACCCAAACTCTTAGGAAGCTTGCATGATCAAGCTAATATATCAACTAAATGAATCATGTTTAAAAGTTAGAAAAGGTTATCGTCCCTCTTGGATTTAGTCTAGTATCATTGAGGCATGTGCGATTATAAAGAGAGTCTTAGTTGGCAAGTGAACTTAGTATCAATAACTAATTTATATGAGGACATGTGTGTTTATATAACAAGTTTTCAATCTAAGACAAACTTAGAGGGGGAGAAAAGGTTTGGTTGCATAACATGATAAATTTTTGAATTAAAATAATTTTGCATGCAAATTCAATTGTTCTAGCACATGATTCAACTAGGTCACGTGAATTAAGTCTTGAATTAACCACATGATAAGTTAATTAGGTAAATATAGAGGAAATAACTAGATCCAAAGATCCAATTCATATTTTAAGCAATTACTCTAAATTTAAGTGTGATCTATGTGTAGTGTGTGATCTATGTATGCAATTGAGGGAATAACAATCGCAAATATCCCGAAGACATATTTTATGAGGAAAAGCCCCACCAGGGGGTAAAAAACCTTGACGCACTCTAATTTATATTTCTATTTGAAAAGTGTTTTATACAAGGCAAGAAGGTACCTCTCACTCAATCACTATCGAGTAGTTACCTATGAACCTTTAACTTTATCCCATAGATGAATAGAAATCCGCATCAATTTCCATGATGCGAATGAGAAACTCCAATCTTCTCCTTGAAATCACGTCGTGCCTCAACTCTTCCAATGAATTAAAGCACCTACAATTTTAGATCTAGGAGTTGTAGGTCATGCAATTCAAAAGGTAGTTGATTGAATCGAATATGTTAATATATATCTGAACCAAAATTACTCTCAATTCATTTACAAAATCATAGATCAAGTAATAGATCCAAGTTTTAATAATTTGGAGGGAGCAAGTGAATTTTGGGGAAAAAACAAGAAAAAATATCTCTCAACCTCGAAAATAAACTCTGAGAGATTTTTAAATTGTGAGGTTTTTAAGGTATATGAAAATGGGAGGAAAATTGATCTATTTATTAAAAAAATTCAAAATTTTGCTCCGCCTTAGGTACAATTGACTTTTTTCGTGCACACGATTTCATGCAGTGCTGAAATTAAGGCACAGTTATGTGTACGGGGAAAATGTTGGTCCTATGAGCCGTTAACTTTGCACCAAAATGAAAGGTCAACTCTTTAATTGGTTTTTCACAATACATATGAGTAAAATATACACTTGTCCATCCAATTTTTAAAAAAACACAACCATTTTGAAAAATATCATGCACGTGTGTGTAGCCATATGTCAATTCATAAAACTACCAAAAAGGATATAATCTTCAAGACATGTGTGCAACGAAAGTCTGGCGATTGTTGAGAGGCTTCCATGATCTTCAACTTTAAAAGTCCATCTCAACAAATGAACGTGCTTCACTCCAACATATCAAGTCTATGTGACTTGAATGAATCGATGACTCACATATTTTGTCACTGAATGTATGAAACTTTTATATTCAATATATACATTACAAAATTTTACAATTTTACTCTGGAACACCCTCGATTTTCCACTTATAAGGTGGTCGGTCATATACGTGGATAATGAGGAGCGACAATAAATTAATTTCATTTTTAAGCATCAATGATAACAATCAAACTAATTATGTTCACGACTAGAAATATAATGATGCCAAACAAATGAGATAACGGATATAGGTCTGAAAAAATAAATTAATAAATCAACATAATAATCTCCACAAAATGGATATCTCTACTAATCAAAACCAATACCGATATTTTATTATAGGAATTGGCTAACTCGTATTAATTAATAAAGATAAATATTTAGTGACTTAGTATTATGGGAAGCTATGGAACGGTCGTGGGGATAAGTGTCGGGGTTTCCTGATTTGGATTATTTCCTTGGCATTGGTCCACCGATCATGAAATGGATTTTTATAATATTGAGTCACAATTAATTATTTAATAATTCAATATTAATTAAAAGCGACGTGTATTGGCTAACTAATAAATTGAACAAATAATTAACTCTCGAAAAATGTTAACTTTTGGATAGGTTTATAAGATGTGTAGAAAGATCTAATTGAGTAAAAAAATAGTGGGGAAATGGATCATTGGGTTATTATATGTGTTGGTCTAAGTTTGAGACTATTTGGGGCTAGTTTTTGAGTTTTTTAGACATTAGCCTAATTATGAATTTTGCTAATAGTATAAGTTAATTAGGTTAGCTTAAAACTCACAATACACTTTGAAGAACCCTAGCAACTAAGGAAATAGAAGAGGTTTGGAGGGTTAATTTTTTTAATTCCCTTTGTGGAAAATTTAAATTGTATAAAAATAACACTGGATTTGTGTTATAGTAATGCTTATGTATTGATATTTGTAGACAAGATTAGATAATTTGATTTAATTTGTAATTATAGTTAAATTTTGAATTAATTTGATTAAATTAAGAACCCTAGTTAATTATTTGATGAACTTATGACAGTAGTTAATTGAATGAACAAATTGATGCCTAAAACCTTGTAATCTAATAATAAAAAAATTATATTTGTAATGAAAATATTATAATCTTTAAAGGCCCTGTGATAATTGTACAAGTTGATTTGAAATACCAGGTTAATGCAACCCATTTGAATGAAGATTATGAAATTAGGCTTAGTTTGATAAATTGTGAAATCGAACCTTTAATCTCATTAGAATCACTAAAAAGCTTGTAGAAACTTGTTAGAAATATGTAGAATATATGTTTGGAGGATGAGTTTTTGTTGTTATTTGGAGGCTTTAGGACAATTTGGGTGGGGGTGGGGGGTGTTTAGCCTCTATTGTTAAACCTTTGAACAAAGTAAGCCACACAGTCCTACTGAATCAATCCAGACCAAGATTTGATCGATCCAGACAATGAATCGATCCAGTTTGGGGGCAAATCGATTCGGTCCTATAGGCTTGGCCTAATTTGGGTATTTTAGAAAATAGGTTATAATTTATTACCTCAGGAACTTTTAGGGAGATTAATATTAATACATAAAATAGTAGTTACCTATTTTAGGAACTTGGGGGTTTGGGGTTAAGGTCTATATGGTATGTTAATGATAAATGTTGAGTAAAACATGAAATAAACTAGAATGTATTTAATAACCCATTGAGTAGGGTTTATTACTGAATTGTTTGCATTATATGAACATACTTGGGTGTGTGTGTGCTCGTGGGTAACCCACTAGTAGAGATTTGACGGGGGTGCTTACAACATGATTACACATGGTATATCGATGAGCATATGGGATTTACCTAGGTCTTATTACCCCGATCCTACTTACCGAGGCACCCATCTCTCGAGTTGGGGCAATAGGGATTGATCCTCTTGTATAGCCATGGGTATGGGGTTATACGATTAGTGTGATGGAGTAGTGATTTCACTTATTATTTTGAGGCTATAGGATTGAGACTTCCTAAAGTAAAACTAGTAGTGGCATGAGTTATTCCCGAAGACATGTGTATAGTCCTGCATACTTTGGATTCGAGTAGCGTACGGTCCTATATGATTGAATATGGGTTGGGTATACTCATGTGGATTCTGGATTACACAGTTTTTTATTAGCTTACACATTGCGTACTTTGGAATTGTAAGGTTTAATCCTCTTTAGAGATCTCTTTTTATCGATCCTAAGCTGCAGTCACTGCCACATACTTGCGCTACATAGTTGGAGGATTTTCTCTAACATTAATTTCTTTTCATCATTACTCAGATGTACGTGTTGAGCATGTAACTCCTTTTGTTATATTCAATTATTCAGATGACATGTTTAGTTATTCAATATTATTTCCCTAGTAAGAGAGTTATATGGGATTGCTTAATTTATATTTGTTTATTATTAATAGTTGGATAGTAGTTTATTATGGTTTAGTGCATTTCGATGGTTAAATTATATTTTATTGTGGTTGGATAGTATCCAAGTTATCTTATTTATTTATATCTATATTATTTAACATTATCGTTATTTATATTGTTATTATTTATCTCGGTCAAGATTACGATGTGTTTAATTATTTGGCTCTCATTGATTTTATATTTAAAATTGATAAACTTAATTATGGATTTTACGGGACGTCATAGTTGGTATCATAGAATTCTAAATTCAAGTGTTATAAAGTCTTGAGTGCGCCCATTACCTTTCTGCTTTGCATTATTTGACTACTATTAGAGCTAAACTACTTAATTTGTACTCTTATTCTCGTAGGATTTCCAATACGCTTTTGTTTTTACCTTTATGGGTGGAAAACACGAGGATAGGAGGATAATGTCATAGGAAGATAGCTGTCACTGAGCAAGGGGTGCACAACCTTAGCCACATCCACAGGGGCAGGTGTCAGTACCTTCTCCGACAAACCTAACCACCATAATAGCACAAACAGTGAACCCTACTATGGTTTCCATACGGTAAGAACATCCACCACTTAAGGCTTCACTTACCCCACATATTACTTATATTTTGGAGAAATTTAGGAGTGCCTTTCGCAGAAGCTATCCTCTCGGGTTTATTGATTCAGTAAATCCCACATTTCTCTATAATGGAGAAGTGATATTGAGTGGCACTTGCATTTGGTCGAGTGTCCATAGGAATAAAAGTAGATATTTTATAGCTTTATGTTATATGGTTATACCTTACAGTGGTGGGAGTAAGTTACCATCGATGTAGAGAGGTCGCTATGACCATCGAACAGTTTTAACAGAAGTTTGAGGGGAAGTATTTCTCGCTTGCCGTCTGTACTAATATGAGGAGAGAGTTTTTAAATATTCTACAGGGTGACCATGAGGTAACCCAGTATGAGATGGAGTTCACCCATATCTCTCTTTTTAAATCAGTGGAGATCGATACAGAGGCGAAGAAGATGAATCCTTTTATTAGAGTACTCACATTGAAGATTCAACACGTGTTATTGTGTAACTAGGCTTTCACCACTTACACTAAGGGTGCATAATCTTCTCTCCTACACTGCCAAGATCACCATAGAGATAGAGATCCTAAAAAGGATAAGGTTAAGGAAGGACAGGAGCCTAAGATTAGAGATAGTGGGGAGTTGTCCCGAGATTAAGGAGAACCTCACTAGTAGAGGGGACCATCAAAGGGGGAGTAGACCCCTAAGAGGTTTCGTAGATCAAATAACAATACGTCATGTCCAAGGGTACCACGACCATGGTCAGCATGGGCAAGGTCGACATGGTTAAGGTTAGCAGGAGTGACCATAGGTGCAGGGGTTGTAAGGTGCCAATAGGGTCTCCATTTTGATGGTCCCTGTAAAGAAAATTATTACACGTGTGGATAGCGGTGTCACTAATTCAGGAGATACCCTGGGGGAGGCCGGGCCAATAAGGGCCAGTTTTATCAGGGGCAGGATTAGATGTTTCCAGCCCCACCCCAGTTTTAGGTTTTTCCAGCACCACCACAATAGCTAGAATTGTCATCACCACTTAGAGAACCACCATAAGGCCACCCTTAGCCTCACTATAGACGTGGGTATAATGTCAATCAATAGGATTAGCAGGCCCAGATGCAGACCATTGAAGGTATGTTTTACATTTATAGTTAATACATGTGAGTTTTATTTGACACCGGGGCATTCTATTATTTTATTAGTAATAATTTTGTTATGACGTCTAGACTTATTGATATTTCCACTGAGGTTTATTTGCGCATAGATACCCAAGTGTGTAGGAGTTATCCTTATGTCATGTTTGTGAAGACGTAAAAATTGAGATTGGTCGGGGGTTTGTTTTGTGGTCGACTTGTTAGCTTTGGATATGAGGACTTATGATATTATTTAGGGCATGTATTGGTTAGCTTATTATCATTCACATATCAACTACAATGGTAAGGCTATTACGTTTACTATTCTTGGGAAGGATATGTTTTTTTTACAGCGATGACTAGGCTCAAGTGTGAGTCTAGTACACACATTTACTATATTAATGCGACCACATAAAAGGATATTGAGGTTCCTTTAGAGTCTATACCGATTGTTTGATATTTGCAAATGTGTTTAAGGAGGTACCGAGGTTTCCACCTACTTGTGAGATCGATTTTATCATATATATACCATAGGGCACTAGGCCCATATTGAGGGGACCTTATAGGATAGGTCCTTTTGGGATGAGAGAGTTTTGAGAACAAATTCAACATCTTTTGAGTTAGGTTTTATTCTAAGGAGTACATCACCATGGGGATCTACAGGCCTCTTGTTAAAAAGAGGGATGCATGGAGATGAACAAGGTCATGATACATAAATTGGTATTTGTTGTCGTGTATCTTTCTTTTTAAAGATTGACTTACTATAGGGTTATCGCCATTTGCAAATTCGAGAGGAAGATATCTCAAAGATAGGGTTTTTGACTCAGTATGGATCATATGAGTTTCAAGCCATGCCTTTTAGGTTGACTAATGCTCCATCCATGTTCATGGACTCGATGAACATAATCTTTTGATCGTACTGGAATCATTTCATTTGTGTTTATCAATGATATATTGATCTACTCATGATTTGAGGATGAGCATGCACAATATTTGAGGACGGTAATACAAACACTTAGGGAACACAAGTTATACACTAAGTTCTCCAAGTGTGAATTCTGGTTACAGAAGGTGAAGTTTATGGGGCATATTATTTCAGATACTAGAATTTTCATGGATCCTATTAAGGTATTGACTGTGATGGAGTGAGGGAAACCCACGAAACCTACAGAGGTTAGGAGCTTCTTAGGTTTGTCAAGGTAGTATATGAGGTTCATTTAGGGGTTTTATAAGATTGCAGGGCCACTAGCCAACCTCACTAGGAAGGGGGTTCGATTTGTTTGGGATGAGCATCGCCATAGCTCTTTTAGGGAGTTTAAAGATAAGCTCACGATCTCACTTGTACTTTCCTTACCATGCGCTGAGATGGAGTACACGCTCTATACAAATGCATCATTACAGGGACTAGGAAGGGTCCTTAATCAGGATGATATGCCCATATTTTATGCTTCCCATAAGCTTAAGTTTTACGAGGGAAACTATACCTCAACTTGGAGTTGGCGATGATAGTTTTTACACTTTGTATTTTGAGGCATTAGATGTTGAATGAAAGGATCAGTTTATCCTTGGACCACAAGAGCCATCAGTATTTGTTCACTCGGTGGGAAGTAAATATGCATTAGAGGAGGTGGTTGGAGTTTGTGGAGGACGACCAAATATCCATTCAGTTTTATCCGGTAAACGTGAATATGGTAGAATATTCCTTAAATCATCGATCGAGAATTATTTTATCAGCTATATGGGTAGAGCATTATGACATCTTGCATACACTTAATACAACATAGGCGTTTATGGAAGTATTTGGTTGTTACGCCAGATATTATGTCATGGGTGATTCATGCCCAAGTATTAGACTTTTTTTTTAGTATAGGAAAGATCTTTATCATATTAGACGTAGGTTTGCATTTCCAGGGGCGTTTAGTTGTGCCAGAGGGTCCAGAGCTATAAAAAGCAATTTTGACCGAGGTGCATGGTTCATAGTTATCGTGCATTGCGGGGGTGAAACGATTTACATTGATATGAGGAGACAATATTTCTGTATAAGGATGAAGCGAGACATAAAAGAAGTTTTTGTCTAAGTGTGCTACCTGTCAGTTGGTGAAGGTAGAGCACCAGAGACTGTCTAGAGAGTTGAAGACATCATAGATACTAGTGTGAAAATGGGAGAGTATATATATGGATTTCATCACTAAGGTTCTAAAGGGGATATGATGCCATTCTGTTCATCATTGACAAAGTGATTTACGTGGCTCACTTTCTTACTGTACAAACATATTTCATTGCAGAATAGTAAGCTCGACTCTTTATCTTAAAGATTGTGTGTATATATGGGGTATCGCTTGATATTATGTTCGATAAGGACCACACCTTTGTTTCCCAATTTTGATGTAGTTTATAGGAGGCTATGGGTTAGCATTGCATGTGAGTATGGTATTTCTTCCTCAGATAGATGGTCAGACTGTGAGGGTGATCCAAATTTTAGGGGATATGTTATGAGATTGTATACTAGACTTAAAGGAAATTTAGGACTAAAACTTGAAACTTTTGGAGTTTTCTTGTAACAATAGTCACCAATAGACTATTGGTATGGTGACCTTAAAGTCTTTGTATAGATGAATTTGTCATTCTAGTTGTTGGTTATAGATAAAAAAAACAACAATTTGTTTGGGTCAGATTGTGTACGGGACACCTCAAAGAGGTTGGTGCTCACCGGAGACCGTATGAGGACTAACCCAACTATACAGAAGAGTTATATAGACAAAAGGAGGCGTAGATTATATTTGTAGGTGGGGGACAAGTTCTTTTTAAAGTCTCCCCATTGAAGGGGATTATGAGGTTTAGGTCCAAAGGTAAGTTGACACCCTGATGCATATGTCTTTTCATTATCTTGGATGGAGTGGAGCCGGTGGAATATTGTTTGGCCTTACCTGACCACCTTCAACGCATGCACGATATCTTCCACGTGTCCATGTTGAGGGAGTTATTGGAGGATGAGATGGAAAATAAACAAATAGATATCTATGGCATTGAGCTATAGCCTGATGGGAGTTACGAGGACATACCCCACTGTATTCTAAACCAAAGAGAGCATATTTTGAGCCCAAACGTCATTCCTTATGTTTGTTACCAATGGGGACATCATTGCAAGGTAGATTCTACATGGGATCATGAGGAAAATATTCGAGAGAGATCTTTGAGTCTGGGTATATTATAATCGTATTTCGAGGACGAAATTCCTCTTTTAAGGGAGAGGAATGTAATACCCCGTACTTTTATGGCATTTATTATAATTCTTAATTGATTGTTAGTTGTATGATATTTAGATATTACTTGTGATATTCGGTATATCATTTTATATATTAGGAAGTTAGTTATGTAGTGTTACGTAGTTTAATTTCGCATTTTTTGGATATATATATATATATATATATATATATATATTATTTTAGTAATTGGCTGATTAATATTGATTTATTAAGATAAATATTTAGTGACTTAGTATCATGGGAAACCGTGGAATGGTCACTGGGCTAAGTGTCGGGGGTTTTCTGGTCTAAATTATTCCCCCAGCATTGGATCCTACCAATCGTGAAGTAGGTTCTTATTATATTGAGTCATGATTTTAATTAAAAGCGGCGCATATTGGCTAACTAATAAATTAAATAATAATTAACTCTCAAATTTTTTTTAGAAAGCCCAATTTGAGTTGAAAATAGTGTGAAATGGTTCCTTGAGTTAATATATGTGTTGGGCCAAGTTTGAAACTCTTTTGGTCTTATTTTAGACCTTTTATGATTAGGCCAATATAGGGCCTTAGCCTAATTAAGAATTTAACTAATATTATGAGTTAATTTGGTTAACCAAAAACTCATAATGCACTTTGGAGAACCCTAGCAGCTAATGACATAGACGAGGGAAACCCTGGCTCTTGTGATTGGAGGTTCGGAGGGTTGATTTCTACAATCCCCTTTGAGACAAGTTTACATTCTAAAAAAAGCATTGAATTTGTGTTATAGTAATGATTATGTATTGAAATTTGTGCAAAAAAATTAGATAATCTGATTTAACTAATAATTAAAGTTAATTTTAGAATTAATATAATTAAATTAAGAACCCTAGTTAATTAGTTGATGAACTCATGAAATTGCTTGATTAAATCAACAAATTGATGTCTGAAACCTTGTTTATAATCTGATAATAAAAACATTAGATCTGTAATATATATCTTTTAGTTTTCAAAAGCCTTATGTTAATTGTATAAGTTTATTTGAAATCGTAGGTTAATTCAATCCATTTGAATGGAGAACTTGAAGTTAGGTTTAGTTGGATAAATTATGCAATGGAACATTTAATCTTTTTAAAATCATTCTAAATCTTGTAGAAACTTGTTAGATATATTAATCCGTAGCATATATGTTTCGAGGATGGGTTATTGTTGTTGCTTAGAGGTTTTAGGATGAGGAAGTTAGTTATGTACGTGAGTAAACACAAACAACAAACTTAGAGTGGAGGTGAATAGGTTTGAAGACATCTTATGACGAATTTTTTATTTAAAAAATTTTGCTTGCACATTTAAGTTACTTTATACAAGTTTCACCAAATTTATTAGATTAACTTACATAATAAAGTAATTAGGTGGATCTAGATGAACAAATTTAGATCTAACACACCTTAAGTTAATTTTAATTCAATTCACTAGATTTATATTATACTTAAGTAATGCGTGTGATCATATGTGTGAATGTGAGTATAAATATTCACAATCAACCAAAATACAAGGTTTATGAGGAAAAAAACCCACCGAGGGGTCAAAAATCTCGACGCTCACCATTTTATTTCTACTTGAAAAGAAAATTTACATAAGGTAAGAAGATACCTCTCACACAAGTACTCTTGTATAATTACATATGAACCTTGCAACTCTGCCCCATAGATAATAAAAATCCATCGCAAGCTAAATGCAATGATTGAAGAATTCGATTCTCTTCCTTGTAGTCATGGCACACTTCAATCTCCCAAATAGAATGAAATTCCTCCAATTTTAGATGGCGGAGTGCTTGATCATAGCAATTCAATATAATTTGAATTGACGTTGCTAGCGTGAGAATTTTTATTTAAATCCACTTAAAATTCTCTAAAAAACACATTGAATCAAACACTGATCAATGTTTCAAAAGTTTTTTTCAAAAACAAGTGAGATTTGAAATAAAAGATAGAGAAAGTAGCTCTTAACTTCGAAAATCGCTTAGAAGATTCTCTTAATTATATAATTTCCGGATCTTAAAAAATGGGATGGATATTGGCCTTTAAATAGGAAAATTTCAAAATCTAGGGCCGTCATGCGCATGGTAAGATCTGGTCGTGCGTACGATTGCTTCCAGTGTGGAAGTCATGCCAACACTGTGAGCACGGGCTCAAAATATAGTCGTGCGAATGGGAGTTCTGCGAACGGGCCTAAAGTAAGGTCGTGCGAGTGGTCAAATCACCAACCCTATCAATTCCTAAATTAGTTTAAAAAACAGTTTAACAATTCTTAGTCTCTAAAAATTATTTGTTCATCTTTTCGTAAAATCCTCACACATTTTAAAACCAAAGTGCAACTTTTAGAAAAACGTACACTTGTGTGTTTAACCTGCTCATTATGGAAAAAGGGGACTAATCTCCATTTTTCAAAGTCGTGATGAAGGCACTTATGGAGTAGCTCGTTAAATCTCTCCCAACATCGCTCGAAGGTATTGTCCTTTCCCCGAGCGAATGTTTGAATTTGACCTTTTAGAGTGTTGGTGTGATGCGTTGGGAAAATTTTCTTTAAAAATTGCGCTTGCATATCGTGCTAACTACCTATTGAATTAAGAGCCAAGGACCAAAGCCAAGTTTTGGCTTTGTCCTTTAAGGAAAACGGGAAGAGTTTGAGACGGGTTATGTCAAGAGGACAGTTTTGATCGCTAAATGTAGCGTAAACCTCCTCAAACTCACGGACATGCAAATAAGGTTACTCAATTTCCATTCCATGGAAAGTTGGAAGAAGTTGGATCATTCCATTACAAAAATGGAATTGAGCAGCATTATAAGGGAAGATGATACATGAAGGATAGGTGGTACTCTTCGGTTGCAAGTAGTCTCTCATGGGTCGATAGGGAGGATCGACATCCTTTTGACTACCGTGCTCACTTACATTATCGACCATAGTCGCGGGTTCAGAGTGGGCTCCGGTATAAGCAAAGATTAAATTGGAAGGAGTTGGAGATGGTCTCTAATAATCTGTACGTTTGCTAGACGACGGGGATTCTAGGATAGGATTTAGATTGCTACTGCTCGCGTCTTTCATTTATGGGATTGGGATTGGTTTTTAAAAACCGTGTTGTCACGGTGACCACAGGGAACGTATGAGTGTAAAGAGAAATTCTAAAACCTAAAATTGTTGCCATTCCTCGAAAATGGTGCCAAAAACTTGGTTGCCTCTAAAGAGTTTATATGATTCAAGTGCGAATCATCGCAACAAGTAGTAACAGGGCAAGACCGGTTATCGTATTCCTAAGGGATTAAACACTCCTAAGAGAACAAGATTAGGATGAAGACAATTCTCTAAACGTCAAAAAAGTTAAAATGTAAAAGATGTTATGTTTGTTTGGAAGGGTGATTGTAATAACCCGCTAGTCTAACGTGTGAGTACTTAACAATTAACAAGTTACTTACAAAGATTAAATAGAATCGAACTAAGTTAAGGTTAGGTTCAAGATAATAAGGGATTGAGGACCATTCTCCCACCTTGGATTCGCTAATAAAGATAATAGGTCTTGATTCAAATTAATTCTAATCGAGCATAACTAATTAGATCCGAACATCGACCATGTAGAGACAAAACTCATCGATGGAGGATTATGGTTAATTAGTTATTGCTAAAATGGGTTGGGGTTGTAGTAAAGCATCAAAGGATACCCCTTGCATGACAAGGAAAGTTAAAAAACTAGGATACTCCAATACCATCACATAAAGTTCAATTAGAGAAATTATAAACCAAACCCTAAATATGAAGTTCAAGCATCATAAGTGGAATTATGATCCTCAACCTTAAATTTAGCTACACATCATGGAAACTAAGCTACACATTAAAAGGAACAACATACTCAAACAAGTCATCTAGTTTAAACACACAATAATATAAGATATGGTAATAAATGCAAATTAAAGCTAATAAAGCAAGTAAGAAAGATATGGGTGAACAAAGATTGCATTAAACACAACTAACTTGTAGTAATCAAAGCTTTACATGTAGGTGAAAGAAATAAATAGTCTTGACCTAGGAGAGAGAAGAGAGTGTTTTTTATATCCAATAAATATCCCAAGTAAAAAAACTATCCCTTCAAATGAAGGAAAAACCAAGGATAAAAACAAAAAAAATCTATTCATAATGGAAAACTAGTAAATAGGAAGAAAAATTGAAATCATTCATACCCGAATCGATTCGCAGGTGTGTGAATCGATTTGCTGATAAGAAGATGACACACTGTCTGGACATGAATCGATTCACATGTGTGCGAATCGATTCGCACTTGCCACCAAAATCAGCCTCCATGCTTTGGCTTTGTTTTCCCTAAGCTTCACCGAATTGTTCATAACTTGCTCGTTATAAATCGAATTCAAGCACCGTCGGAGGCCACGTGAAGATGAGAATTAGGGATACAACTTCCGTGAAGAGATCGAGATCAAACATCGAATGCCAAAATTACTAAAATGGCCCCGACATTGCAACAATCAACGAAACTTCTTCTAAAATCAATCAAACTTTAAACATGCATTCCCGAGGACTACAAAAGCTCAATTAAGACAGAAATATATATATATATATATATATGATGACATCAAAGGTTAGTCAATAAACGAACATAAGAACCGGGAAATACATGCACGAGAATGCTAGAATGTACAACTTAACAGGGTAAATAATACAATAAAAGTGACTAATCAGGTGACATTGAAAGTGGTTATCAATATAGATGATTAATATTAAATGAAGGTAAGATGAGATTAGATTATTTTTTGAAGCATTAAGGTTCTCCAAAATTTAAACAACTATCTTATATATAAGGGTGAATAAAAATGGGATTTAACCAACTAAATATTTGACCATTTTTGTTATTTTGTTGTTAAAAGTAACTTTTTATGGTATAATTGTAATTTTCTGCTAAAGGCGTTGGGAAACCATGACATTAATCTTCTCGTAATGATTGGTGGGAATGTGGTAAGCTACATGGCCATTTTAACTTTCCTACTACGATAAAATAGGCATTATATTTTAAAGTCATTAACTTCTAGCTATTATCACTATCTCCACCACTTATTGGTGAAATCATTGTACATAACAATTCACCAATTAAAGGGGTGGATGTAATAGTGAACCCCTTTTTGTGGTGAAATCCCTCCAAGGTACTATATTTACAATCCTATATTTGGTGATCAAACCCTTATATCTCGTGGCCTTATTGAAGCCCCTTCACCTTTTAAGTTTGGGGTTTGGCCTAAAAAACTTGACACCAAATGGTTAACATGGGTCAATATAACGTGTATAGAAGTCTTTCAGTCACTGATAATGTAAATATCTTGTTGATAGTGTGTTTGATTTGTAATAATAGTACCTATGATCCTTATGTTTGAGGTGCTATTTCTTTTTGGAACCCTGCCAATAATTATTGTGAATTTTAATTTGGCATGATAGTACCATGGTGCTTTACATTTGCTCATTTCTAGGATTTCTTATTTTTGGGGAAGATGTAAATCCATTCATGCATAAGACTGACCCCATCCCCCCTATCGAAATATATAACTCTCATTTTTCCTTTTCTAATTTCATGAAAAAAGACCAAAAAATTTCTCGTCCAGATACTGACCAATAATATTATTGTTTTCTCATTTTCTAATTATCAAGATAAATTTATATGCTAAATCCTAACGTGTTATGCTGGAATTCTCTTTCATAATGTTGTTAGTCATAAGTTAGCTTTGGACCCATTCTTTTTGGGATGTATCTACAATATCTGTTATGAATTATGTAAAAATCCTTTCAACAACCATCAGGGTGGCCCACTTTGGGCTTTACAAATGCGACTTCATGCATATTTCATTAAAATTGATCATTATATCATGTAGTCTAATCCCCGTTTCCATGGACAAAATTATTATAATCGTCTTCCAACTAATAAGTCCTTCAAAGAACATTTGTCCATGTTTAGGAAGATGCATGAAGTTAGAGCCCCTAGATTTCTCAATCCACTGATGAAAGTTTTCTCTAATGATATTCCTAATAGGATAGTGCCTGTCTTGGATTAGTCTGGCATAAAAGACCATCAATTATTATCGGTGAGAACCTTTAGTCTAAAGGTATATACATGGTTTATTAGGACAACAAATGCCTTTGATAATTGGTGGTTCAACATGTTGATATCATAATGACGCCTCCTACTATATCTTCTTCGAAAGCTCTCTCCCCCACTATTGGTAAGGATACTTATAAGACTTTCAACACCTTTGTTTTTCTGATGATATTATGTATGTAAATGTTGTTGATTTAATTATATTACAGGTGTTAGAGATGCCAAATATACAAAAAGAGTGTCCACTATACCTAGTCACGAGGGCTTAATCAAAGGAACTATTATCCCAACTATATCTCCTCCTTTGAAGGGAAGAAAAACTATCCTATCAGAGAACAATGAAGATGAAGAAGAAATAAACTTTCCACAAGATTTAAACCCCCTAGTGATGAAAGTAGAAACTAGGGAGACTATATACGAAGATAAGGAGGACGAAGAATAAATAACTCTTATGTGCAAACCTATGCGACCTTCCACCTCTTAATCCACTTCTTACATGCCCACTCATTCTCCTAAACCAGGCGATGAGCTTCCTTTGATCCAATTTTTTTAAAACATCTGGTAGGAGGAAGACCACAAATATAAATATTTCCCTCGGGGCATTAGATATTGCTCATGTTTCACTTCCAAGAGATAGTGAAGGTACTTCAATCTTTGTGTTATTTTTTATGCTCTCATTTCATCTTTTGATTCTTTAGATGTTTTTTAAGCATTTTTTTTCTTTGCTTATGCCTAAGGTGTCCAAATGTTGACGTAACCACGATTATGGGGAGTCCTTCATCTCTAAGGCCATTTTCAAATGTCACGGAACCTATTGAGGTTTTGTTGCTCCCTACTTGAAAAATGCGCTAATACAAGTGCTAATAATGATTTGGATTATCAAATACACCCAATTTTAATTTCAATTAAATTAACCGAATGAGCAATTAATTCAATTTTAATTAAGAAATAATTAAACAAACATTTTGAAAACAATTAACCAATTTTATATTTCCCTAATAATGCATATAGTTGATTTTCAAGAAAATAATAAAGATCAATCCACACAACACGTGATGTACGAGGAAAACTCACAACGGGAAAAACCTTGGATGGCTTAGCCATTGAAAATTCACTATGATATAGGATTTATACAATAGTGACAGACATACTTACTCCATTTGACTCAACGCTTTCAAGCCATGGTGCAGTCATCACTACTTGAACCTTCTTCACAACAACATTGCAAGAATCTACCCACGATTTCCACAACGCGTGAACCTCACTCGTCTCGGTGTCCACCGATCTTGACTAGTAAACCTTCACCGTAACAATATGAAATCAACCATGCCAAATGCAACACTCAATGAAGAGTAAATTGATTTTGGTGTAAGAAACTTGAGACCTCAAAAAAGTGTATTATGATGATTCTCAGATCTCAAAACTAAGAGTGTAAACTAGGGTTTCAGAGGGTATAGTTTGTGTATAGAAAAATATTTTTGAAACCCTTCTTTTGAAAAATATTGTGTCAAACCTTATATTAGTAGATTTCAATAAAAGAGCGATAGCACGCATTATGAGGCATCGCGTTCGAACAAAATGCAAGTTTGTTCGAACGAGATTGGAAACCTCGTTCGAACAAACCCTAAAGTTATTAGAACGAGACCTTAAATGAAGGAGGATCAAGCGACCTTCTAACAAAAACATTCTGCCTAGGTAGAGACATCTCGCTCAAATATCTATTGAAGCTTGTTGAACGAACCACTAAAACTCGTTTGAATGAAAACATATGCCATTCGAATGAAATGCGTAAGTTTGTTTGAATGATCTTAAAAGTGGATTAACAACAATGCGAAAAAATCATTTCAATTTTTTTCCAAAATTACCTCAATAAAACTTAAACAACCAAACTCAGGGATCAACACAATACACCATTCATACCTTTCTTGATACCCTAAGGTTGAAAACAAAACTAGGCACAAAAGTTAGTGTCGCTTTAACTCGACTCACTTCATGTCTTCGAATGCATAGGTTTGAAGGAAAAAATGAACACAATCCTAACCTATGACTTAACTAGTTTTGTCCAAACAGAATAAAGCCAGTATTATAAATTTTACAATAAACAGTACAAACTTGACACAAGTGAATATTTTCCCTTACAAATCTCCGCCTTTAGCTATTTCGGTACAAAACCAAATTATAAGAACTTGGCAGTCAATATCTAATACCCAATCTCCAACCCCAAAAGTAAAAAGTTCAAATTGACACTTGACTGACTCTATCTCTTGAGAAACTTTATTCTTGTGAAACTTTATCGCATTATTATTTAAATCTTCACACCTAACACACCTTTCAAATGCAAAGTGAATATGAAATATATAAACTGCATATGAAAAAAAATCCCCCTTTGTTAAAATTTGTCCCCCTCAGGGCAGACTTCTCCCCTTGTTTTTCGAGAATACACAAATGTAAATGTGCATAATATGAAACAACTTTTCCCCTTAATGTGACATGGATGATCATAAAGGAAACACGAATATCATGCAAAGTGAAGTGAAACGGCAACGATCAATAAAATCGGAAAAACGATGAAACATATGATACAAATTTGAAGCATATGATGCCAATTTAATCATATATGAGGAACATGGATTAAATTTATGCAAAGACTCAAAATAAATACCACACACACACACAACACACACACACACACACACACACACACACACACACACACACACACACACATATATATATATATATATATATATATATATATATATATATATATATATATATATATATATATATATATATATATATATATATATATATATATACACACACACACACACACATAAGATGCAATACATATAAATATGTATAGGTATGACCACAAACGACACATAAAAACATAACTTCCCACTCTCGTATGGCATAAATATGCCGAAATCAAATGTAGTACGAAGTGTAGGGGCATGAACTGGAAATATAAAAAAATACATCCCAACCACTCAAAATTTTCCAAGGATTTTATTTTATCGCATTAATTTATCAAACTTTGATTCAGCCTCATGTGACAAATAATGTGAACTCAAATGGATAAACGGACTAAATACACAAAAAACTAGAAAATATTGATGATTCTCCAACCAATAACATCAAACGTTAAAGATGAACTTGGACTCACTGCGAAAATCCATTGATCTTCAACTTATAACACCCTCAAAAATATAAATATTCAATTTTCTCTCTTTTCTTTTTAAAGATATCACATTTTGATGATCAACTCTAAACTTTGACCTTGGCAATTATTTTCTTTTCTCTTTAATTTTCTTTTCAAACGCTCTTTCCAGGCCTTTCATAAAAAGGTTATTCACTCCCTTCATATATCTTTCCATTGCGCCTCTCTTATTTTTTCAAACCTAAGAAAAACCTCACCGCAATGGTTCTTACCTGCACAAATCCCCCATATATATATATGAAAAATTTGATATGACACCTCACTTAACTCATGCAATATAAGTAGTTAAAATCCAAAAGATCTCGTGAAAGTGTGTGCTGAGGCATATACTTATATGACTCTATTAAGGAAACCCAAATTCGAACAACTTCATGCAAGGCGTGATTAAGAAACAATCCCAAACATTGTAAATCGTACATAAATGTTTAAGCCACATGGAATAAATGGGATTTAAACACGCAAATATGACACAGAAGATGTGTACAACTAATTACACAACACAAACAAAAATATTTTTTAATTTTTAATTTTATTTTCAAAAATGACTGAATAGAAAAAAAAAATTCTTGTATTTTTCACATAGAGACTCAAAAAATGAAGAATCAACATACAAAAGACACAAAAATCATACAACCATTTAACACATATAAAATGAAGCACAAAAACTTGTGTATGAAAAACATGCAAACACAATCACTCATAAGACAGAGCATGTGATTAATCATGTTAAAGCATGCGAGAATTGACAAGTCTGATATGAAGTGCCTCTCAATCGTATTTTCTAACCCAATCAGATGATGATTTAATGCCTCGAGTTTTGGGAACCATGGTGACACAAAATCTAGACTTACTAGGACTTTTCCTAAGATCACTACAAAACTTGAAAAGGTGACCTATCCTACCACAATGTGTGCAAGTTTAGACATTATGAAGAATGTTACCTTTTGGCCCTTTCTAAATTTCTCAGCAATGATTGACTCTCTCAAAATCTTGGTATTGGATTTGGGAGCAAAAGCATTGGGATCATCGAAAAGCCTAGACCAATTTTGTTATATTTTATTTGGACGGTGTCTAAAATCTTATCCAACTTCCCTGACCGATTCCAAATCAAATTTAACACAACTTGAGTCTCTTAATTATTTTTCTAACTCTAAAATCCTAGACTCAAACAAATGCTTAGACTCATCAAATTTTAAGAACTCATTACTAAAATTTTTAAACAATCCATAAAGGTTATCTCTCTCCCCCTCAATGTATTTAAGCTTCTCCCTAAGAGTCTTCTCATATGACCTGAAATCCTCAATTAATTTATCATCATTACTTATGGTACATTCCTTCAACTTAGCCTTTAACTTCAAGTTTTCCTTCTTCAGCTTCAATGACTCCGTGTTTAACTCACGAAAGGAAACTTAAAGCTCATGTTCCTCCGTTTCACTCATTTCTTCTTCTTCTTCTTCTTGGTATTCATATGGTCGGACCTAAAAAAATGTCATGCATATCATTATCTTCAATGTCGTGGAACTTTTCATTTTAAAACACATGACTATCCATACAAGCAGTGTAGTTACGCTCCATGGAAGAATTAGTTTCCTCTTCTGATTCTCTATCACTAAGGGTTGCATTATAAGCTTTGGGCTTCTTAAATTCTTTCCTTAGGTTAGTGGGACACTCACGATCAAGATACCTAAACCCTTGGAACTCATAACACTTGTCATGAACATTTACCTTCATAGGGTTATCCTTCTTCTTCCAATCACGATCATTGTTGTAGTTATTGGATTCATTTCCCAAATTCTTATATTTTCTAAGTTTAAGAAACTTTGTGAACTTCCTAGCAAACCTAGAAATCTTTTTGGGATCTAAATCACCCACATTATTTGAATCCAACACATCCTCCTTATGTGTTTTCATATCTACACACTTCTCTTTCTAAGGAGAACACATGTTCATCTCATAGGTTTAGAGATCACCTAAAAATTATTAGACTCACATGGTATCAATGCCGGCAAGAGAATCTAAGACCATGACCTTGACATTAAATGATTTTTCTCACCACTATCGGTTAAGGGATAGGCTCACCTAAGTTAAACGGGGAATTAACAATATCCCATAATTTGGAATAAAAATTATTAAACGACTCATGCTCTCCCATATTAATCATTTTAAATTTCATTATTAGATTTTGTAACTTAGAAATCCTAACCGTGTCAGTGCCCTTGTGTGTGGATTTTAAAATTTTCCAAGTATGTATAGCGCTCCCACAAGTCATAATGAGTCTAAAATCTTCCACCGTGACAAGAAAAAAAGTCACGTTCACACCCTTAAAATTAAAAGTGGAGGCATTCTTTGAAGTCGTTGTCCAAAGGGAGTACACTTTTGGTAAACCACCATTACTGGAAGGAGACCATCCTTGTTGTACGAAGTTCCAAACATTTTCATCAATAGATTTTAAGAAAAATCTCATTCGCACCTTCCAAATGGGATAGTTTTAATTGTCAAACATGGGAGGTCGGGTTATGGAACTGGCCTCACGGTTAAATCCATCTAAAACCCTAAAATATATTAAATATGGATCAACATGATAACTTATGGTACCCGTTCTGATACCCATTTGAAAAATGCGCTAATACAAGTGCTAATAGGGATATGGATTATCAAATACATCAAATTTTAATTTCAAATAAATTAACTGAATGAGAAATTAATCCAATTTTAATGAAGAACGAATTAAACAGACATTATAAAAATTATTAACCAATTTCATCTTGACCTAGGTATGCATCTAGGTGATTTGCAAGAAAAAAATAAAGATTAATTCATACAACGTCGTGATGTACGAGGAAAATCCACAACGGGAAAAATCTCAGACTACCCAGTCTACATAAATTCACTATGATATAGGATTTATAAAATAACGATAGACAAACTTACTGCACTTGACTTGACGCCTTCGATCCTGGTGAAATATTCACTACTTGAACTTTCTTCACACCACCACCCCTGGAATCCACCCACAATTGTCACAACATGTGCGCCTCACACATCTCAGTGTCCACCGATCTTGACAAGCAAGTTGTTACCATAACAACACTGAATCCACCGTGCCAAACGCAACACTCAATGGAGAATAAACTTGATCTTTGTGCGAGAAACTTAAGGTCTCAAACAAGCATATTTTGATGATTCTTAGATCTCAAAACTATGGGTGTAAACAAGAGTTTAAAAGGCTATATTTTGTGGATAAAAAATTGTTTCTGAAACCCTTCTCTTAAAAATTATTGTGATAAACCTCATACTTATATATTTTTGTCAAAAAGTGATGGCATGCATTATGAGGCATCTCATCCAAACGAAACTCAAGGTTGTCCGAACGAGATTGGTAACCTCACTCAAATGAACCCTATAGTTATTCGAACGAAACTTGCAATCTCGTTTGAATGAGGATTGAGTGACCTTCTAACGACAACATTCTTCCTAGGCAAAAACATTTTACTCGAAGCTTTTTCGAACGAACCTCGAACACGTATGCTGTTAAAAAAACATGTAATTTTGTTTAAACGATCTTAATAGTCATTTGAACAACAATACAAAAAAAAAAAAAAACTTTTTTGAAATTGCCTCAATAAATCTTAAACAACCAAACATGAAAACCCAGGGATCAACACAATACACCATTCATGCCATTATTTAGATCCCAAGGTTAAAGAAAAAAACTCGACACAAAAGGTTATGTTGCTTTAACTCTGGCCACATTGTGTCTTCGATTGCATAAGCTTGAAGAACAAATTGAACACAATCCTAACCAATGACTCAAGTAGTTTTGTTTGAACGAAATAAAGACAATATTATAGATTTTATAATAAATAGTATAAACTTGAGACAATTATTTTTTTTCCTTACACTCCTAGTGACAAGGATAATAATCCCAATCATATGAAACATGTTGTTGATGATACCATGCCTTATTGCCCAATTTTGTGAATAAGAGAATGCTCTTAGTGTGAAACCCAGGAAATACTTACTTTTCATTACCGAGTCTAGTGAAAAGGTGAGCGAAAGAAAGTGAGAATAGGCCTTATGAAAGTACTGAGGGGCTATTTCTTAATTTGTGAACCTATCTTGCAAGTAGGGGTGGAAAACAAACAGATACGTATACCATATTTTTTATATCCGGATCTGCTATTTGGAGGCACTATTTGTACCCGTATCCACCCGGGTAGTTACAAAAACTATCCATATTTTTATCCGTTTACGTTGCTTATCCCTTCCGACTGAGTACTAACTAAAATTCATATTGAATAAAAATTAGACGATCAAAGTTCAAGGGAATTTTACTATAACTAAAAAATAATATAAACTATTAATCTTGAGGGAATGTTTGAAATAAAGTACTAACCTCGAATGCTAATATTCATGAATCATGAGTTTTCTTTTCCTCTTATAATATTGAATAGTCCACCGCTCCTCAAAACGTATTTTTCTTGTATTAAAAATGCAGGATAAATAAATAAATAATGTTATTGAAGTAAATAATATTTATTTTTAGTGGTTGAATAATTGGATAAGTAAACAAAAAATATCTCATTTTATTATGAACACAAAAATGAACTAAAAAATGAACCAATAGCATAAAAATGGAGCAGCATGATGGCTCTGTTTCAAAAATGAATATGCATAGTTTATAAAAAAAAAAAATGGCTTAGAAAAATGAACAAGCATCATAAAACTGAACCAAGCAACATAAAAATGAAGTATGAACCAACAACATAAATGATCTTACACACACAAAAAATTAACATAAGAATGGAGCAACATAAAAATGAACCAACAACATTAACGAACAAGCTTAGGGTTTTTTCCTAAGCTTACAAAAAAAAATGAGTTTTGAACCAAAAACATAGATGTTTTGAACAAAAAAAATAAAAAGGATCTTACACAAAAAAATGTTGAGCCAGAGAAAGGATCGAGGAGCCGGAGCAAGGATCGAAAAGTGGAGCAAGGATCAAATCTGATTTCAGATCGGGGAGTGGAGCAAGATTCTTACGCTCAAATTAGCTTAGTTTTTTTTAGGAAATGAGGGAGGAGATAGATCGAGAGTTATTGGGGAAAGAGAACTAAAGGAAAATGAGGGGGAGGGAGGGTACGCATGCTCAAATCAACATAGGTTTTTTTCTTTTTTTTTAATTCATTCCTTATTTTTTTTATTGATAAAAACATAAATTAATATTATTCATTCAAATGAGTAAAAAATGATAACATTTTTATATTATATTATTATAAATAAAAATGTTATATATTATTATTGTATACAATTAATTTTAGTAATAAATTAATATTTAATACAATACGGATACGGATATAAAGAACAACGTATATCGTCAAATATGGATACTCCGCCTCGGATATGGATTATCCGTGTCGGATAGATATACTATCCGTATCGGTATCCATTTTTTCGGATATTTAAACACATTATTCATATTTGTATCCATATCCATTTTATCAAATAATTATCCATTAAATTCGGACTCGGATACCGAATGGATTCGGATTTTTGCATATCCATTTACACCCCTACTTGCAAGTTCTATAAAAATAACAACAAAATGTTTAAAAATTAAAAGAACTTTGAACCGAATTGTTAAAAGTCCTCTAGATACGATTAAGAAGTTAATTGTGAGAAAAGTGCTTCCAAGAGAGGAAATATAAAGGATGGAGATAAGTGTCTTTGTTTTGGTGGAGTTGGTTACCATATCAATGTGTTCCCTGCACATTTGAAGAAGCTATAGAAGTAAAAATATATTGACAAAAAGAACAGAGTTTACAAATCTAGCTTGAGTGATTCGGATACCGAATCGGATGAGAATTCCTCTAGTGGAATAACCTTTATGGTTAGGTTATAAAGTGAAGTTGAGAAAATTAGTTAAGAGAATGATTCCCTTGATGTGTTTGTGAAGAAGAATAGGATTAAAGAGTCTTCTCGTAGGTTTCATAATGATTATTCATCTTATGCTAGTATAAGATCCACACATCTTGTCCAAGATCTCCCTATGATAGTGATGAGGTGGAAGGGAACATTCATGAAGCATTTGATGAAATTTATTAATAATTTCTCAAGCTTAAAAGGTCTAACATCAAGATTTTGACAAAAATAAAAGAATGTTAATGTGAAAAATATAAGGACATTAAAAAACTTGAATGTGTTTAAGTGGATAATGTCAAACTTTCATGAAAATTTTGATATCTTGTTTAATAAGATAGCTTATTTGAATTTTTTTAATTAAGTTATTATGAAAGAGAAATAAAAGACTAAGATTCAAAAGGAGGTTTTGAAAGTTAATCTTGATAAATTGTCTCTTGAACTAAAACATGCCAAAGAATTGAAACTTGATTTGGTAGAAATGCCCAATGTACTAAACAACATACTTTTAAAACATGGTAAAATGAAAATTACAAACATGGTATTGGATATGTTGAGTCTAAAAAAAGAAAAGTAAATTTAAATCAAAATTTGAATTATCTTCTTGTTGCAAGGGCAAGAACAAGGAACATAATCCCCAAAAGATACATGACAAAGTTGTTGTTATGACTATACTTAAGTCTAGTACTTTAGGTTTCTCATTTATGTGGGAAAGAAAATAATATTAACCATTGTTTCTTTAAGAGTAAGTGCTTTGAGAAACAAGAATAATTAAAAGCTCTTAAATCTAAGCCTAAGCCCGATTTTAGAAGAAATGTGTCGTGTTACTCCTATTACAATTTGTGTGGACTCTAATGTGACTTGTAGATGGTTGTTGGAAAGGAATATAAGATTCTTTGAGAATAGAAGAGTTGTTGAGAGAAAATATCCTTTGAGAGAGATTATAAAGGAGATTGGTAATTTCCCGAGGATAGTTGATTTTGTGGTGAATCAACATGAGGATAATAATGCTAATTTCTAGATATAAAGACATTTTTCATAGGAATAAAATTTCTTCGAGGAAATAATATTGTGTTCCTATGAGAGGTGGAACTAGTAATTCTCCTAGAGAAAAGGTTGAGATTGTGATTCCTCAGAATAAGGTTAAGTGGAAGAAAGATGTTGTGTTTGTGCCTCTTAAGGATCAGGGAGAGACAAGACCCTCTTTACTTAATTAGGTAGACCAATAGGATATCAAGGGTATTTATATGTTACAGGTCCCTTCCTAGATACTTTTTGATTATTTTGAGATCATTTGTTGGGTACGAGTACTTTTATTTTCATATTTGGATCTTTTAAAAGGTTTTAGTGAGGAATTTCATGCATATATGCATTTATATTATATGATTGTTCCTTACATAATATGTATGTATATATCATTGTTTAAAAACTAAAACAAAATTGTGTTTATTATTTTTGTAGTTATTGATTAAGTTTTATGTATAAATGTGGTTCATTGCATGAACTTATTTTGAAAAAGGATTGGCACATGGATTCAAAACAATTATATGCAAATGATAATGTTTTCAATGGTATGTTTATAATTCATGTAAAGAATCACTATGAGTCAAGTTTACTGAGATCTTTGGTATTGATTCCACTTTACACATTAACTTTACATGTCTTTTGACCATATAAGACTTTTATGTGAGTTGATTTATGTTTAAATCATGATTTCTAAGATTGGTCAATGCTTTTAAACAATTTTAAGTAACAATTGGGAGTTATGTGTGAAAAACACTTTTACTTGATGGAATTAATTGTTGAAATATTTTCAAAATAAAAAGGGACACCATTGATGATATTACATTGATATTATATAGGGGGCTTGAAGGTAATCTTGACATTAGAGATAATCCCCCATTAAAAATAGTGTTTGGGATTATGACAACGAGGCAGCCCGGCGTGGAAGCTCAACGAGGCAGCTCAACTGAGGTAGCTTAGCATGGCAGCTCAGCGAGGCAGCTCAAGCGAGGCAACTTAGCGTGGTAGCTCATTCTTTTGCTTAATGTGTTACTTAGTCATATTGTACCTTTGTTTATATTGACTATGAGCTATAACGATTGTAATAATGTAACGAGTATAAGGATTTTTAGTGTGAGGTCGAACGGTACTCACGAGAGGTCAGGCTTGACAGGGCCTGGGAGAGATTTCATGCTCTATCGAATAACCTCGCCGTGGGAACTTTAAAGGGACTTGGTTTGGAGGATTGAGAAGTGAGGAACCGTTGGGGCTTGTCCTGAACATCTTAGATACACCTAGTGAAACAACTAAGGACCCTGACCATGGAACCTCGGGCGGAGTAGCCTTGAGTTCCATCGAGCGTTGAGTTGTGAACCAAACAACCCTCTACTTAATGTCACATCCACCATATGTGATGTCACTAGACAGCAAGGCAATGTCAAATCTATACTTGAGTAAAACACCATGGTATTTGGGACTGTCAGACAGTTGGTGAACCACCTCTATGGCGACAGTCCCCTAACACACGATGGTTAAGCAAAAGGCATGTCTTGACATTTAATGTCTATGCCGTGAAGCTAACTAGTGCATGAGGTATTTAATGTTTGTGACATAAAGTATGAGGGATGTCTTTCACATGTTTTAATGACCGAGTTACATCGGGAGTCGTGTGGGGGATATTTAAGGACCCCAACCACCTCTGGGGAGAGGATGTTATTTTTTTAGAGTTCATAAGTTATTACTAGAGAGAATATACATCAGACATAGATTTATTACAAACTAGAGATTTTACTCACCCACCATTGTCATTTATTACGAAGCTTTAATACTTGACAGAGATCCTTAAGGGTGATTGGGGTGTTTGGCTGCCTGCGAAGGTGTATCTAGGGTGCTCATTTTCTCTCTCCCTCTAAACGAGTTGATTCTGAGTTCATTATCATCTTCTTAGTTATACACGAGAGATTTGTGAGTTAAAACTGAGTTTATCTCCACGAAGTTGTAATTGCGTGCCTTGTAATTAATCAATAGCGTTGCTGGTTAACTTATTAATACTATACTCAAAAGGGGTTATGCCTCCATCTAATCTAAACTACCCTCTTACATTTGGCGACTCTACTGGGGAGGCATTCTTCTAAGCAAGGAGTATGGTGCAGGATAACGTTACTCGAAGACTTAACTTTGATGACATTCAACATAATGAAGAACAGGCGGCGAGAGAGCTGGAGACTTCAGAGGACGGAGTCCCTCAAGCTGAGGCACCTCCAGTTCAAACGGCGAAAGGTTTCCTAGGGGTGATACAATATTCTACGAGCGCGGGGTTGGGACCAGCCCAAGTGGCACTCCTCATGAATAAATTTTATGAGTTCTTGCAAACTCCCGTAGCTTCAATGGTGTTGGGGGAATTTGAAGCCAACTCCTTCGTGACCCCAGGGGCAGCCCCAATGGACCCACCAAGTGTAGTTCTAACAGGAAAAGCCCCAGCAAGTATACCATATGTTGTAAATCCAACAATGGGAACTCCTGGAGTATCAACCGTTCCAACTGTGATGATTTCTTTAGCTGCAACGGGCACTCAGCCTATGGTCCCTCTGGTCGTTCCTTCAACGGCATCAACTATGGAAGAGACGAGGAAAGAAATACAGAAAGAGATTCTAAAATTCATGCAAGATTCCTCGCAATCCTAGGAATACAATGATGAGCCTTACCCAAATGATTATATTCCTCTTATTTTTGAAAAATATACTGGAAAGGGTGGAAACCCGAAAGAGCACATTAAACGCTTCGTGGAACATTTGGGGGCACACTGCAATAACAAGAAACTCAGGTTGAGGGAATTTTCTAAATACTTAACCGATAAGGCATATACCTGGTATTCTCACTTAGCTCCTAAAAGTGTTTCCACGTGGGAGGAGATGCACGTTTTGTTCGTCCAGAAATTATTTCTGGCGGAAGATGAGTTCACCTTGACCCAACTAAGGAGACAGAAGCAACAACCAGGGGAAGATGTAGTGGCATAAGTTCGAAGGTTCAGGGAAAGGTCCCTCGATGTGAGGGAAGAGGCTAGAGAATCCAAATTGATACGAATTTGTGCGGAAAGACTACTTCCTGAGTATGTCTGCCATCTTATTAACGAGACGCGCGAGGGGACTTTTACGGCGTTCCTAAAAGCAACAAGGAATATCTCATTGGTTGTACGACCAAATCCAGTGGTGGTGCCCATGGTGTTCAGGCAGTCAATACATCATGTGGGAGGGAGGACTCATCCCCCACGGGTGGGATATACCGAAGGAACATATGGGGGAAAAGTAGCGAAGAGGGATAACAAGAGGAAGTTTGGGAGAAATACAGAAGACCCACCACCGTTGACTTGTACAGTAGAAGAGGCTGTCAACTGTTACAACACCATGGTTCAAGGAGTAACGGTTTATGAACCAAAGGGTATCCCCATTGTGGAACCAAACACTACAACTAGGGCGAATCCCAAATATTGCCAGATTCATCGAAAGATCCGACAACCAATGGAGAGCTATTTCACGCTAAGAAGAATCATTGATAAATATATGAAGATAAGAACATTGCAAATACCTCTATAAAATGTTAAAAAATAACCCCCTCCCAACATATGGGGCCAATCTGGTGGTGGCCTACGACGAGGAGGAAGAGAAGGATGCAAGGGAGCAAATGAAGGAGCAGGAGGAGTTTGAAGAATCTTTAGAAGATTACACTAGGGTAATGGCTAACGTAGTGTTAGCTTATGATGAAGCAAGTGCTAAAGATGTGGAGGACGTATATAGAATTGAAGGTGAGGAGGTAGACCAATCCATAGAATACTGTGCAGTTTTAAAATCCCCAAAGTTTGCCTGGTTCTTTGACCAGGTAGGGATACCATAGGAGAGTAGATTGGAGATAACCCAGAAAATCGTTGATATTACGAGGAAGAACATAGTCCCTTCACTGAGATGGAAGGGACCCATGGCCAGGTTGGTAAAGAGGTTTTTGTCAGAGATAACTTTCAGCGATGTAGATAGGGCCGTGAGATTCCCTCATAATACAACACTGTATGTGACTGCCAGCATCAACGAGGTTAGATTTTCAAGGGCTTTTATGGATGGGGAAGACTCTATCAATATCATGTCAATCAACTCTTTCTACGTAGCTAATATTCCAGAGGAAATGTTAATCCCCATGCCGTTAGTGATTTCAGGTTATGACAACCAGTCTTCCAAGTCCGTTGGCTATTGAACGTTAGGATTGTGATGGAAAATCTGAGTTCCCATATCAAATTCCATGTGATAGAGAGTACAACTTCCTACCATCTGTTGATATGAAGGGTGTGGATGCACAACCAATGGTTAGTTCCTTAGATGTATCACAAATGCGCCAAGGCAAATATCAAGGGAACGAAGGTGACGATTAGAGCTACGAAGAGGCCCTTCTCTATCGAAGAAGCTCTCCTGGTAGATGCAGCGTTTTACACAGAATTAGAGGAGGACGTCAAAGTCCCAACAAGAAGAATAGAGGGAGCATAGGTTCCTCGATTAGAGAAAGGATGGGGCCCTTAAATGAGCAGAATAAAGAAGTTGCAAGTAGCAAAGGAGTGATGGAAGAAGAAGCCTAACATGTTGTCCCTCGTCATCAAAACATCTCAAAATAGCTCAAAGATAGAATAAGGCCCAGAATGGATCCAACGGAGCATGAGGTCCAATGACAAAGTGTGATGAGTTTATTTTCAGGAGGAATAGTTATTGAGGCTTCTAGAGAGAAGAAGAGGAAGGCAGTTGTGAATGCCAGCAGACAGTGCAAAAGGGTTATCACCGAAGAAGGAAAGGTGGTTTATTGATTATAATGGTGTGAACGGGTGACTGAAGAAACTGATAATGAGGTTGACCCGATATATGAGTGTTTTCTGGTAGATCAACGGGGGCAATGTATGGTGATAGACAACTCCAATATACAAGAATTTATGGAAGATGTCACTGAAGAACCAGACTATATGGCAGATCAACCAAAGCCACAAGCACAAAAGCTGAAACAGTTAAACCTGGCGAAAGAAGGGGAGGATCCAATGCCCCTAGTCATATCGAAGGATCTCAGTAAGGAGAAATGAGAGGCCTTGGTTAAGTTGATTCGAGAGTTCATAGACATTTCTACATGGAAGTACACAGAGATGGAAGGTCTGGATGAGGAAGTAAGCTGCCACAAGTTGAATGTGATGCCTTCAACCATTCTGGTGAAATAAGTAACGAGAACGTACAAGCCTGAGCTGGACTAAAAGATCAAGGAAGAGGTCCAATGCTTACTGACAGTAGGGTTCATCAAACTGATACAGCACCCACTCTGGCTGTCTAGCATTATCCCGGTGGGAAAGAAAGACAAAAATTAAATAAGGATCTGTGTGGATTTTAGAGACTTGAATAGGGATTCCCCTAAGGATGAGTTCCCTCTACCCTCCATCGATAGCCTGATAGATGCAACGGCTGGTCATGAGATGTACAGCTTCATGGATGGGCATGTAGGGTACAATCAGATCAAGATGGACCCCACGGATGCAGAGAAAAATACATTTAGAACCCTGTTGGGTAACTTCATGTACAAAGTAATGCCGTTTGGACTCAAGAACACTGGGGCTACTTACCAAAGAACAATGATGGCCATTTTCCATGACTTTTTTCACAATTTTGTGGAATTTTATGTGGATGATTTGGTCATCAAATCAAGAAAGGAGGAGTCCCATCTCAGCGATTTGAGGAAGGTGTTTGCCCGATGTAGGAAGTATAAGATAAAAATGAACCCACTAAAGTGCGTCTTCGGAGTAACAAGTGGAAAGTTTCTGGGTTTCGTGGTTGATCGACATGGGGTACAGATGGACGAGGACAAACAGCGAGCGATCTTAGAAATGCCAAGTCCAAGAATGACGAAGGAGCTCAAGAGTTTTCTCGAGAAAGTTTCCTACCTTCGGAGATTTGTGTACAAATTAGCCGAAATAAAACACCCACTGATGAAACTTTGGTGAAAGAACACAAAATTCAAGTGGGAGGAGGTTCACCAGGAGTCCCTCACTGGGCTGAAAAAGTTGCTCATTTCACCACGGACTATGGTTCCCCCAAAGGTAGGAATAGCATTGCAGCTATACCTCACATCCACCACGAGGTCCGTTGGAGCTCCGTTGGAGCAAGAGATTGATGGGTAAGAACGTCCAGTCTAATATCTCATTAGAATCATACATGGGCCAGAGGTCAGGTATAGTAGCTTGGAAAGGCGCTATTTAGCCTTAGTCTTTATAGATCTAAAACTTAGACATTATATGCTATCTCTTACAATTCATATTATAACCAGATGTGATCCTATTAAGTTTTTACTGTTAAGAACTATATTGATTGGTAGGGTAGCTAGGTGGTTCCTCATCCTCTCAGAATATGACTTTAAGTGTGTGGTTCCTCGCGCGATCAAGAGCCAGGCTTACGCAGATCTTTTGGCAATCTTTACCTCTGGTACGTTTGAACCACCTAAAGAAAGTATTCCACGAGACGACTTGCAGGCCAACCACGTCGATGCGAGCGATGAAGAATGGACGATGTAGTTCTATGGATCTTTGGCAGAAAAAAAGAAGGAACAGGGGCTATACTTTCAAGAGGAATGGAGGAGATTTATCTTTCCTACAAGTTAGGTTTCCCTTGTTCCTTCAATGAAGTAGAGTATGAAGTGTTGGTACTGGGGTTACTGGAGGCTCTTCGAAGGGGAATTCTTTCACTTTGCATCAAAGGTGATTCGAACTTGGTGATTCAGCAAGTAAATGGAGAATATGAGTTGAAACATATGAATCTGGCACCATACAGAACAATCATTCAGAGGCTTCTCAGCCAGTTCCATTGGACCAAGATCAAGAGACATCCCCAAATGATGAATCGCCATCCAGATGCCTATGCCACCATTTCTCAGAAGATGATCATGAGATACGATACAAATACAGTTGTGATCTAATAAAGAATAGCTCCCTCGGTGGTACAAATAATCCTGCCGATGGAGGAGGATGCTGACTGAAGGGGAGAAATTAGAAAGCAACTAGAGTCTGGGGAAGGAGCGATGGAGCTGAGGGAATTAGGCTAATAATTTACAAATCAGGAAAATCTTTATTTCAGAAATGCAGGAGGATGGTTGTCAAGATGCATCGGCCCAGAAGAAGAAGAAAGGAGGTTAAAAAAACACATAAAGAGCACTGCAAAACAACTGATATACCTATTTATAGGAGAATTCAAAGGGAGGGATATTTCTGGCCTAGAATGAAGCGGGACGCAGCAGAGCTACAACAGAAGTGCGATAAGTGCCAGTTATTCTTCGAGGTGGCTGAATGCCATTTTGTTAAATCTCAACCAGACTGGAGGTAACCCTATATTGACTTCATTAAAGATGGAGTTATCCCAACATAGAAAATTACCGTGATGGGATTAAAGCGAAGGGAACCGATGTTCTATGTTCAGGAGGTGAAGCTTTATCGAAGGGGCTACTTCAATAGGCCATTGCGTTGCATCACGAAACAAGACGCAGTCGAGGTCCTCAAATAAGCGCATGATCTAGCTCATATAGGAGGGGCCAAGTTGTATGACCAGATGATGATGTTGGGGTATTATTGGACAATGATGGAGAAAGAATCGGTTGAGTTCGTTCAAAAGTGTAAGGCTTGCCAACTTTATGTAAAAATGATCCATGCCCTATCGGTGTACCTACACTCCCTGACAACGCCTTATCCTTTTCACACTTGGGCGTTTGACCTAGTAGGGGTAATACATCCTTCTTCGAGGGGGAAGATCTGGATACTAGTAGTAACGGAGTGCTTTACAAAGTGGGCTGAAGCGATACCACTAAGAAGGGCAACATCAAGGGTGGTGAGCAACTTTATCAGAGAATACATCATTTGTTATTTTAGGATTCCAAAGGTTATTCTCTCAGATAACGAAACCCCTTTCGTCAATTCAGAGGTAATAATGCTCATAAACAAGTACTCCATTATTCATCATACTTTAACAGTGACATACCCAAAGGGAAACGATCAAGACGAAGAAATTAATAAAACATTGGTTAATATTTTGGTTAAAATGATAGAGGATTTCCCAAGGTCGTGGGATGACCAAATACCGGCTGTATTATGGGCCTGTCGAACAACCAAGAGGAAGCCGATATGGTATACTATGTTATCCCTTGTTTATGGGGCTGAGGAGATTCTCCTAATGGAGTTGGAAGTTACCTCTACTCGATATGCCTTACGAAGTAGCAGTCTCCCTCAAAACAGACATGTGCAGTTGGAAGAATTAGACAAACACAGAGATAATGCGTTGCAACACTTTCAAATGTATATGAAGCAACTCTCCAGGGCATATGATAACTTGGTGAGACCAAGGAAGTTCATGGAGGGAGACCTCATTTTGAAGGCAGCAGTCAAGCACATCAGGGGACTTCCTCTACCTAAGTTTACAACAAATTGGGAGGGACCTTTCATTATAAAAGAAGCTCATGATTCAGGTTATTGCTTAATTTCTAAGATGGAAGAAGACAAGCCATTTAAGATGAACAATGAATGGTTAAATGTCTATCATGTGTAAGCAATTAAGTTTAGACCATTATTTTATCTAGCTGTTCTTATGAATATACAAGTCATTTTTTTATTGCAACTTGAGTGGAGATGAAAGAATTGTAGAACTCCATAATATACGCAAATAATGACAGCACAAAGAAATGGCATAGGAAAACATACATCTTTTCATTCATTCAAAAACTTTGGGGAATTACAAAATTGGGAGCCACTGCCCAAGAATTACATAAGAAGAAAAAAGGAAAATGTATACAAAAGTTCATTGGCCTAAGAGGAACCAAAGGTCTAGAGCAGAGAAAAAATCTCCGGGCAGGTCCGAGGAAGCTGATAGGCAGGACTGTTGGGCGTTAATAGAAACCTCTAATCTCATTTACGCTTGTGTATGATCGATAAAGAGTTTCTCTCATTTTAGCTTCATCAGATGCAGAGCTTCTTTGATGTCCTCTACCTCCTTATTGGCAGCTTTAAGCAAAGGTTCTAGCTCAAACAACTTAGCATCCTCAGCCCGTTGATCCTCCTGATGTTTCTATAGCAGTTCCATCTGACTATCCAGTCGTTGGCTCTTTAAAGTTTTTAAGTGCGCAATTAGCCAATGAAAATGGAAGCCATCTCGACCCAACTCCCTCAAATAGCCCAGGAATTGGTTGAGAAGAGGTCTGGTAACGTTCGCAGTAGGAGTATTAACGATATCAGCTAGAACAGTCGCCATTCCTTGAAGCCTATAGCTCATCACAGGGATATTGGAACGCAGGCAATCCACAGTAAAAGTCTCAGGATGGTAGCTTGCAAGATGCTCAATCACCAAATGATGGCTGGCAAGCATTTGAGGAGAACGCTGAAGGACCATGAGGCAAAAGTCATGAGGAGCTAAGTCAGGCAGAGGAAGGTCACAACCAGATTCACTATCAGCAGCAACACCAGTCGTGGAACCTTGCTCGTCATGACTAGAATCTTTTGAAATAGCGGGTTCCCGATGGGGTGAAGCGATGGGCAAAATAACTGGTGGAAATTTCTCTCCCGTCAAAAAAGATTCACGTGTAACCTGAGAAAAGGTAGAAGAAAAATGAGTTAAGTGAAAAATCTTATCAATTGTTTTCATTATTAAGTCACCGTTATAGGGAGAGTTTGCAAAAAATCTCAAAAATTGTTTTCATTGTTAAGTCACCATTATAGGTGGAGTTTGCGAAAAATCTTAACAAGTGTTTTCATTATTGAGTCACCGTTATAGGTGGAGTTTGCAAAAAATCTTAACAAGTGTTTTCATTATTAAGTCACCGTTACAAGTGGAGTTTGTAAAAAATCTTAACAAGTGTTTTCATTGTTAAGTCACCGTTATAGGTGGAGTTTGCAAAAAATCTTAACAAGTGTTTTCATTGTTAAGTCACCGTTAAAGGTGGAGTTTACGAAAAATCTTAACAATCATTTTTGTTGTTAAGTCACCGTTATAAGTGGAGGTTGCGAAAAATCTTAACAAGCATTTTCGTTGCTAAGTCACCATTATAGGTGGAATTTGCGAAAAGTGAGAAAAACGAGACTCTTCTAGATTGTGCATTGTTAAGAATAAAGGACAAACAACAAGAGACGAAGAGAAACAAGCGAAGTACCTCAGCAATGGCTAGAGCACGAGCGGGAATCACCAAGGAGGCCACAACGGCGGGAACTGTTGGGGCAGGCTTACCTCCTCAAAAGCCTCAACGACACCCTCAACTAAAGAAGCCTCAATGGCCGGTAAAGCTCCTTTGCCAATAAAAAGTACCAAGGCCAACATAGGAGCCCCACCTGAGGAGGGAGTTTGACCTCCAAGTGATGACCCAACATTGGTAGATGCATAAAAACCTCCACACCGAGCACAAATATCAACCCTGGCCTTGGGGATAAGGAGACCACCAAGAAGAGGGTGGGGAAAGATCTGGAGAAAAATGCAAAAATGAAGCTAAGTGTTAGAAATGGGGAATAAGTACAGAAGAAGGGAGAAATACCTCTAAGCGTTACTTACCTCAGTTATGGTACCAAAGAGGGAAACTGCAGTTAGGGGTCTCGTCAGCACAACGGGAAGAAGAATGTTAGCTAACAAAGATGCCATTTCGACCTAAGGCATCCCAACATATTAAAGTTCAGCATGTTAAAAAGAAAAAAAGGTATGGAAGAGAAAAAAGACGTCAAACCTAATAAGTAATTGATAATATGTTACCTCAGGGGAACTTTCTACAGCTGGAACGATGGAGAGAAGAACCTCAGGCTGAGGTGATAATTCAGAAGAGGCTGGGGGAGTCATCTCTGATTGAGAAGAGATGCCCACAGACTCAACGGAATCACCCTCACAGCATCATCCTTCACACATTGTGAGGTAACGATGGGAGTAAGTAAGCCCGATCATGGGGGTATGGGGAGGAGTTACATCGATCTGAGAGGAACCAAAATATCCCCCCATGAAAGGGCTCACAGGGGGGCTGGGTCTTTCTTCTTCAACCTCCTTCACCAAAGTTGTTAAGAGTTAAACGTATGCATCTTGCCTTAGAAAAATGGGAGTAAGAACAACAGCACACATGCATACCTCGGATCCAAAGGGATAATGGGAGGATATAACCACTGGCAAAGGAGGATAGGAGGCAACAACATAGTGAGCTGGGGGGGATGTCCATTTGGAGCTCGTTTCCTTTGGGACTTGGTACCCAGAGTCTTCTTCCTCATACCCGCAACACCAGGACTTTGAGGAACCTTTGAACTCTTCTTTCTCTTTAACCCTGGTTCCGTTGGATTAACCAAGATAGTGGGGAAGATAGTAGGAGGAGCAACGACGGGAGTGCATCGTTGAAACTCAGCATTTTTTCATGCCACCTCAGCCTAAACTTTCCTTCTCAACTCCTCACTCATTTCTGTAGACATGGGAAGAGGAACATAGGTGATGATGAATGCCTCCAAAGGAATTTGAGGATGAGTTTGAGACTTAGACTTTGAGGAAGTCCCACTCTTGAACTTCCTATTTTTTTTTTGCTAGTGGTTGAGAAGGTCCTTTTCCAGAGGCTACCTCAGTTGAAACCCCTTCAGTAGAAATACCTCCAGAAGGAGTAGGTTCTTTGGGTGTTGGGGCTTTTTTGGACTTTGGGGGTAGCAGCAAGAATTATGGAGAAATATGGAGGAAGCTCAGTAGGAGGTCACTTGGGATTTTTACTTAGAGGGAACTCAATCCCAAGAAAAGAATTACCTTTCAGCCCCAACTCCAGGGCAGAAAATGAAAGAACCGGGGGATACACGGGAGACCCCTGGATAAACTCAAAAATTTGGGCCATCTGTCTCAGCTACTACTTCTTTACAAATAGGGAGGTCACATACCCTTACCTCATGATGCTCGGAATGGTGACTCTCCCAGCTATTGAAGAACTTAACCCCCATAAAGCAATATATGAGAATAGGGAACATCCCTCGCTAAAAGAGACTTTGGGGTGAGATAATTGGAAAACTGGGCAAGGATCCCCCTGATTGAAATCGAATTGATGGATGCATTGATTGGGATTGTAATGCTCACTGGTGTATCCCCACTCGGTGTAGAAAGGAAAGTACCCCGGTGAAAATAGAAGGACCACAACTAGCGAAGGGTCTTCAATGATGAGGTCCAAAGTAGTTACCTAGACCACCCTTGCTTCATGTTTGAAAAAACTCCAAGTATGGAGGAAGACCTCCTCTCCGTAAGGCCTCATCACAAGACCCCCAGGTTGATCAATAACAGAGGTTAACTCCTTTCTAATTTTCCTCTTGTGCTAAACGAAGGAGCGTGGAGGCAGAATTGCTTCCCCCGAAGGAGGGTGGTTGGTTTTGGCTGCTACATCTGGGAAACAAGCATAGAGGAAGCTCATCAAAAGGACACGATTAGCAAAGTTATCCAGGTTATAATGACCACGATATCGTTCCATGTCAAAAAGGGTTTTATTAAGGCATGTGTAGAGTGATCCTAAGGCAATTATAGCCAGAGAAAGCTTGATACCCTGGGCCAAATGGAGGGATATGTTGATGAGGTCCTTTCGAGGTTGGTCGTTAGGTTTCCCTGTGGAAATGAGAAAGAATGATAAGGATGTAGGCATCAAGTTCTAATGATGTACCTTGACCAAGGGCAACCTCAAAAGAACTACCTGCAGAAGGATCCTTGAAGAAATAATTGATGAGAGGAGTGAAAGTGAATTTGTTTGAAGAATTGATGCACCTTCGACATATACGGTCCAACTCTGAACGGTCAGCAGCTTCTTGGGCATCCAAGGCTTCATCAGAATAGGGCTCATGGCCTGTTGCCTCAAGTCCTAGAAGCTCATATACATCTTCCAATGTTATCATAAACTCACCCCACACAGTAATGAAGGTGTGAGTAGTAACGTTCCAATGAGACACCAGGACAGGAAGGGCAATATTATTCTTGGATAGAGTAAAATCACTAAACCACTTGGCCCGATGAAGCTCAATTTTGGCAAGGCTATCAACGTGGGAACTCTGCATGTGGGAGTTCCAGGTAGCGAAGTGATCAGGAGAGCCTCCATGCCCTTCGAAGTCAATATGGGACCATGAAAAGTCCCCTCGCTCAAAATGAAATCGAATAGTCCCCTCTAGGGGAGAAAGCCCCAATCAGCAGCACTTTCGTCTTCATCACCAAGCGTCATGGCATCACACTTAGCTATGAAAATGCAAGTTTTGCAAAATCCAGTAAAATCATCACCCTTGTTGAATATAGGGGACTGACGGTAAAAATGCATCTGGTCCTGGCGGGCGGTAGTCAAAGAGGTGGCAGTAGAGGTGGTGGCAACAAGGGTGGCAGGTGGAGCATTGGTGGAAGACGTAGGAGGATTGCTTGAGGAGGCCATTAAAGATGACAGTGAAGTATAAGAAAATCTTAGAAAAGGCACCAGAGAAGTAATAATCGAGTGGCTAGAAAGTGAGGATGATTGTAGAGGAAAGGAATTAGGAGAAAATCTTGGCAACAATGGAGTTTTGGCAGAGTTTCTCTCTCTAAAGTAGATGGGAGTTTAAATAAGACGAAAAAAGGATAAGTGTTTTGAAAAATAGAAGTTTGAAATCTTTTGACTCGTCTTTTGAGTTTCCCACCACTACACGTGTAAAGCTGCCTACACTCATTTCAAACAGACATGTGGCACTTCGAGAAGTGTCATGACAGTTGAAAAGACGACATTATGTCATTAATGAAGTGATGCATGGGGAGGGAAAAGGATTTTTCCAAGATAAGTTTTGGGGTTTGACGCCAATTATTTTTCTTTTATCAGACATATCCAATAACTCTCGACGAATAAGTTGCCCCAACGGTTCAAAAAGCTATAATGTTCCCTCGCTATAAGTCCAAACATTATTTAATTATGACTCAGCTACATCGGGGAGAATTTCTACTTTTTTGAATGTGGCAAAATGTTACAAGGGAGAATTTCACAAGTCTCAATGATAGGGGCAATTCTAACTAAAAACTCACTGCCTACAACTATACTCCACAACAGCACAAACAGGAGAATTTCACTTTCCCAAAGTCAAAATGAGTATTTAATAAAGTTAGTAGGTATATCGGGAGAATTTCAAATAGTTAAGCCAGAACGGTTGACACTCAGTAACAGGAAAAAGTTGCGATTCGACTCAGATACATCGGGGAGAATTTTACTTTTTCTTGGAGGCATTAACCTCAGTTGGTTGTAATAAAGGAAAATATGCCAGAATGTTTTTTTCACACAGAGAAGGTTCATCGGATTAATAAGTTTTTGTGTAGACATTTCTTATTTCCACAACAAATCTCCCCACGAAAAGCAAATGTAGAGGGGGATTGAAGGTAATCTTGAGATTAGAGATAATCCCACCATTAATAATAGTGTTTAGGATTAAGACAATGAAGTAGATCAACGAGGCAGCTCAGCATGGCAGCTCAACGAGGCAGCTCAAGCGAGGCAACTTAGCATGGCAGCTCAACGAGGTAGCTCAAGTGAGGCAACTTAGCGTGGCAGCTCATACTTTGGCTTGTTGTGTTACTTAGTCATATTGTACCTTTGTTTATATTGACTATGAGCTATAGCAATTATAATGATGTAACGAGTATAATGATTTTTAGTGTGAGGTCGAACGGTACTCGCGAGAGACTAGGCTTGACAGGGTCTGGGAGAGCTTTCATGCTCTATCGAACAACCTCACCGTGGGAACTTTAGAGGAACTTGGTTTGGAGGATTGAGAAGTGAGGCACCGTTGGGGCTTGTCCTGACCATCATAAATACACCTGGTAAAACATCAAAGGATCTTAACCGTGGAAGCTCGGGCGGAGTAGCCTTGAGTTCCATCGGGCGTTGAGTTGTGAATTAAACAACCCTCTACTTAACGTCACATCTACCATATGTTATGTCAGTATCCAGCAAGGCAATGTCAAATTCGCACATGAGTAAAGCACCATGGTATTTGGGGTTGTGAGATAGTTGGTGAGCCACCTCTGTGACGACAGTCCCCTGACATATGGTGGTTAAGCAAAAGGCATGTCTTGGCATTTAATGTCTATGACGTGGAGGTAACTAGTGTATAATGTATTTAATGTTTGTGACATTAAGTATGCGGGATGTATTTCACATGTATTAATGACTGAGTTACCTTGGGAGTGGTATGGGGGCTATTTAAGGACCCCAACCACCTCAAGGGAGAGGATATTCTTTTTTGAGAGTTCAGAAGTTATTACTAGATAGAATATACATCACAAAGAGATTTATTACAAATCATAGAGTTTACTCACCCACCATTGTCATTTATTACAAAGCTTCAATACTTGACAGAGATCCTTGAGGGTGGTTGGGGTGGTTGGCTACCTGCCAAGGTGTATCTAGGGTGATTATTTTCTCTCTCCCTCTAAACGAGTTGCTTCTGAGTTCATTATTATCTTCTGAGTTATACACGAGAGATTTGTGAGTTCAAACTGAGTTTATCTCCACTAAGTTGTGATTGCGTGCCTTGTAATTAATCAACAACGTTGCTGATTAACTTATCAATACTGTACTCAAAAGGTGTTACGCCTCCATCTAATCTAAACTACCCTCGTACAGATATGAATTTAAGTATCTTCGATAAGCGTCTACTAAAGTATCTATGAAAGACACCGTAGAAAAAGTCATTCTATAAAGAAAATAGCCACCGCCAGGTGCTAAAAAATTCAAGGGAAGAAAATTGTTATATGGCTTTTTAATTTTTTAACGTACTACTTTTCAATTTTTTGTGGTACTACTTTTACTATCTACATTAGGATTTATACATCATTAAAAGAGATTATATGAATGGAATCTACCATTTTGGAGATATCGAAAAGATATTGATGTAATGATATGATTAAGCTTGAAATGTAATTCATATGAAACAATTATGTGCATTTTCTTTGATTATGGGATCTATTATCAATTCACATCATGCCATAATTGATATGCAAAAATTGCTTAATTAATTTTATTATAATTGGGACTAATATGGTTGATTGATTAATGTTCGTAAGAATTGGTGTTTTATCCATGTAATTAGTCTTAGTTCAAAGAAAATTTATGCAAAGAATCCATTTGATCATTAATAGCCTAATCATGATCACTTTATATAATTTTTTGATTACATGTATATATGTGTTTACTTGATTCTTTGAAAATATCAAAAAGTTGCAAAATAGTTTTTAATCATGCATTTTTCATCTTCCATTTGCATATTTTGAGAGAGTTTGGACTTTTGGGGTCATACCAAGTCTATTATGGATCCATTTCCCTTGTTTTTTGTGTGAACAAACATGCACACGGTAGACTTTTGGTCAGCTCGCACAACAATGCATAATTTAGTTTTTTAGACATTTCTGTCGAAATTCTCACACGGATGCTCTTTTTGGGTTTTGACCATTCGCACGCCAAATTTTTCATGTGAGGTTCATCAGGTTCATTTGGACGGTTAACTTTTTCCTTGTGTGCACGGATATCATTAATGACCATTTGCTACCCATGTGCGACGTAAGAGGGTTTTAACTCACATTTGGATCATTTTAAACCCCTTGCTCTATCTCTAGATCTTACGCTAAGAGCATTTTTATTCCAAGATTATGATTTCATTCGTAATTATTGGATTTAAATAGGATTTAATTGTGTATTTCAAAATATACATTTTTTCTACTTAATATTAAAAATTTGGGGAGTTTGAGAATTTAATCATAAGTAACCATTTTTACTCAGTTCTTTGTGTTTATCGTGGTTTATTTTAGGATTACTAAGGTTGTTTGATCATCATTTTATCATTCTTAACATCCTTCGATCCTAGAGATTTTGATACTCAACTTATTTTTGTTCATATTTTGAGCCTTGATTTTTATGTTTTGTACTTGTTTGAGTATCATTAGGAGTTAATTATTGTTTGCTATCTATTTTTTTGTGCCTTTAATTCATATTTTTTATTTCCATAACAAGATGCTAGAAGTTGGTGACTAAATGGGTCCTTAGCATCCTCGATATCACGTCTAGGATTCGTGATGAGCCTCTGTTAACTTACGTACACGTAGACATATGTAGGGTACTTCTGATCCATCTTTTTATTCGAACGTTGATCCATTATTTATGAGAATAAATTGGGACTATACACCAATACATACAAGTTTCTCGACTCTCCCCTTGCGTACCAAGTGCGACGTGGATCTACACATCTCAAGGGATTTTATTGCATTACATCCATTATAAGTTTATCATCTTTATGTCTTCTTTCGTTTCATTCCTTGACAAATGCTTCTACTATTCGTGAGTTCTACGTGAATCAGTTGGTTGCTTCTAATGCGCCGCCGACTCTCACCTCTTTCATTTGTGGTGTTGATATTATTCTGATCGAGGATCTCCCTTAATCCTATCTTCAACTTGATAGATTGAAGGATCCTTTGTGTATCCCGTTCTCTAATGGAGAAGTTTTTCTCGATGATCTCGCATCTTTCTTTGTGGGTAAAGCTGTGGGTAGAATCGTTGTTTAGGCAAATCGGTCTTTATACTTGTACTCTGCTTTCCATTTTTATGTGATATACTATTTATTTCCATGATGTACGAATCAAGACTTTCCTACCAATCTGTCTAGGATGATGCATGCTCTGGCATTGCAACGCATGATTGATTTCCTATGTCTTATTCTAGAGATTATCTATCAAGGGGAATCTGATGTATCTCACACGGCTCTACCATTCAGGCATATGCTTACAAGTAACCTCTATTCTTTTTAGGTTTCGAGGGTGATTGAAAATTTTCCTGCACATATCATTAGTGATATTATGAGCACATATGTATCTCGTTCTGGAGGTCAGACATTTAAGAGACCCTACACACTGCTTGCCATTGACCCAAAGGCAGACATTGTTTCACCTGAACTGACACCGGAACCGAACCCTGTTCTTGATCCTATGGGTCTCCAAGTACATCGATCCACATGATCATTTATTAAGTCTTAGTTTGAATTGATATGAGCTACATAGGATTAGATTTTGATCCGTCTCTATTGATTGGAGGATCATGTGAATGATTAGTATACCATGATCTAATATGATCTCGATGTGATGATATGATACTTTCAGGCCTCCGCACATCGTGGTCCTACAACTCCATCTCTAACTTCTACATTAGTGCCACCTCATGGCACCCTTGTTAAGAGAGTTTATGTATCTGATTCCGACTCTGATTTTGACACTGAGGCCACTCAGTCGGATAATTCATTCTTTGATTACATATGATTTTCTAATTTTTCCTATATTTTTGTATCAAAGAGATTATGGATTTATAATGGTTCTATGTATATTAATAAATGTTTTAGATATAACAATTTTTTTTACTGCTATTATTTTTCAATTTGATACACTTTGTGTATAGAGCTTTTGTGATTATATATATATATATATATATATATATATATATATATGCACACACACACACATCTTGTTGCTCTTTGTATTGTAATCTCATTTTATATATACTTGTTGATATTATCATTCTAGAAATATCATGTTATATTTTTGGTTGTACAAGATTCACATGTTTTACATCTAATAATGTTGTTATAATCTTATCATACCTTTAGTGTCATTCTTGATGATATTCCCATGTTTTACCCTTTATTTCAATCAGCATTAGTCTTTCACTTACCTATGTGATTTTTCTTCACACCATGCTATATACCCATTATTAATGTCTTGTATACTTCTCTTTAACTTTTCACTTCAAAAAGGGGAAGAAAATTCTAAGATATAGGGATTTATTACTTGGGTACTATTGTATGTTTTTAAGGGAGAAAAGTAGTTTAAAAGGGAAGAAAATTTTGATAAAGGGAGCGTTACACCATTTTAAACACTTGTGGTATTGATAGTGATATGATTTAGGGGGAATTTTTCTCATTCCTATACATTTCTTCATGCAAATTTATCGCCTTATGCTTTGTATTGATATATTTTCATAGGATTCCCAAAGAGGGGAGGTTTTCTTTGTTCATGCCACACATGTATGATCTTTTGGTGCTGTTCATGATTTTGTAGGCATCGTTGTGAGATTGCAACTCGGTCCAGCCCAAACTCGACTTTCGTTATGTCGTCGATCTATTGGATTTCATGTGTATTGCGACAATCTTCCCTCATTATGGAAACACCCTATATGGTTGACTTTTAGGAGTCTGTACGATACAGGTCTTTAATCTAGTTTAGATATCAAGACAAAATATTTTTAGTTTTCTTGAGCTCCTCTAAATGGTACTCCACATTTCAAGATTGGTAACTACTTCAACTAGCATCCCCAAAAATTTATTCTCTATCCAATTTATGCTACAAAAATATAAAAAATCTAAACTTTAAGACACATTGCATCACATGCATGATATATGTTTAAAATAATTTTCTGTACCTTTTACAATGTCAAAATATTTTTCTGAAATTAACTAGGATTTAAAATCAATTTCTGTATTGAAATTAACATTTTTTAAAGGGTTTTTTAAAACCTTTGGGGTGGAAATTTCTATTTTCATAAGTTAGCAACCACTTTCTTTAGCACGTGTATGCAATACATGTATGCTACCCGTCTACTTCTTATTGGTGGATTTTTTGTTTATTTACACTCACGATTTCATCACACTACATACACCATTTTATCATTTCTATCTAGGGCTATTATTCTATTTTAACATGATCCTTGTGCCAACCCTTTGTGATAGCCCGCATAATTAACATGGTCTTTGTACCAAACCTGCTGGCTGGGCTCACCTCCCCTCTTGCTTCCCTTCGCGTGGAAGCGATAATCTCGGCAGTGTAATAATGTTGCATTGATGACATCCGTATACGTCACCAATGTTGGGTTACCTATCAAGTGTTGCCTAATCCACCAGGCTAATCCGTCTATAAACCTCTCCTTTGGCTCCTTGTTACTCACCCCGTTTGGTACAAAATTAGATAAGCGGGTGAACTCCTCCTCATACTCTGCTATGTTACGGAGAGATCACCCTGATTCACCTCCCTGAACTTCTTTCGCATATCAATCTCCACTACTGGCGAAAAATACTTGCGGTCAAACCGCACCCAAAACTTAGTAATCGTCATCATATCTCTCTCCTCAGCGGAGGTAACTGACTCCCACCACTGTAATGTTGCTCCAACAAGTCTGAAAGTAGCTAACATCTGCTTCTGCGTCTCACTACACTCCACCATGCGCAAGTGGAGATGAAATATTTTTCTTCCACTACCATGACTCAACTACATCAGAGCTACCCTGAAACTCGGACGGGTGGCCAATCTGAAATGACTCTCTGGCTATTTGACAAGTAGATGGCCCTGGATCTCCGGTGCCACTGGCGGATGCGATTGTGGTTGCAGTTGTGAAAAAATGAATGGTCATGGTTGTCATCGATGCATTGACTGTCTGGGATGCTATCTCGGCCACCTATGAAGTCGACATCCTCCCTGGTGGTGTTTGTAGAGCTACTAGCTCCTAACGAGTCTTGCTCTCCTCATCCCTTGATGTTCCTCTAGCCGATATACCTCTCCTAGGCGGCATCTGAAATTTCAAAACGAGTTGTATGAGTTCACCATCTATGCATATGAAATAGTAAAAGAACGTAACTGCGCGTATGTAAAAGAATACAACAATCATATCATAAGGATCTACATCAAAGAATGCTAAGCTGAAACGTGAAAGGCTGCATAGATCCTAGGACTCTAGAACCCGATGCTCTAATTCTAATACCATCTGTGACACCCTGCCTAATTAAATACTGGGTGATCAGTCCTTTAATAAATTAAAATAGGTTTCTCATTGGGTTCATTCTTAGCATCACTGAAGAAAACTTTTAAAAACTTACTAACCACCTTGTAATAAAAAAGTTGATGCCAAAATTTTAATCTTTCTATTAAACAACAACAACAATATAAATATAAATTTAAACCATTCACACAATCAATGAGTATAGATCAATATTGTCTAAATAAATAAAACACTGCCTGAATAAACCATTGGCTAAAAATCCCAAATCCAATTTAATAATCCAACAAAATAAATAAACTCAGTACAAAGTCTGACTGGAATAAAATAGCTGGGGCAACATACCCAAATGAAATAACTGAGTTGCTTCCTACTCTAGGAATGAAATGACTGAAGCGACTAAGTCCAAATCCTATAATATCCAAACCTGCTGCAGCTACGCATCCCTGGAAAAGATCTTCAAGTTTGGTGTCTCTGTGGTTGGACACCTAAAAGGTTTTGAAAATATTTTTGCAAGTACGGATCAGATCCCAACTATTTTGCACACTTAAAGCTTCTTCCTAGCCCTCCTAGTTACACTACCCCGCCTAACTAGCCTTGTCATTACACTCCTTGACACTCTACTATAGCCCGAGTAAGTCACACATTTTACCTCATAAATTATTTATCACATTAACTTAATTAATACTCTTTAAATTCATAATATAACCGCCTCGCTAGTTATATACAAGTAATCCCTTTTTCTCTTATGTAATTCGCCCGTATATAAATATCTACACTCTTATATACGTACATCTATAACACAGTTGCACTCATGTATCTTACACATATACAAATCTGCACCATTTATACATATCATCATATTACAACATTCACACACATGTCGTATATAAAACCATCCTCCCGAGTAGACATTCACCGAATGCTATCTAAAATGCTATCACCCCAGGTATACTCATCCACCCCGACTCGGCCATCTCCCTGAATCAGTGAAACAAAAATAAACTTAATGGAGGCGACCATAGTTCCTACAACAGAAGTGAAACCGAATCGTACCCCAAAGCGGTTCACCCCTGAAGATAAATTACACAATAAAATCCCGTATGATTATGACCTGGGGACTATACTCACCCTGCATTCACTAGTCAGGGGATTCACCCACATCGCGCAACCTCCTATGATAGCACTACAGGGGTATATTCACACCAATATTTAGAAAGCACACAAATATATATACACTACACAATCATCGCATATATATATATATATATATATATATATATATATATATATATATATATATATAAATTTAAAGATGGATAATCCGTGCCTAACACTTGTAGCACTAGTTTAAAAATATCTGACTCAATTTCCCGACTCCAAGTTAATTAATTTTCACATTAATTAATTTATTAAAATTGTGTCACTTAACCAAAATATGCGGACAATCTCCCTTGGCCCGTAATTCGTTACTTAAAATTTATCTTCCAAAATATCCGTACCTGAGTTTGACATAATTTTTCCCATTTTATTTCTCGTATATCCCTTCCTTATATTACCCCATTTAATTCATAAGTTAAGCACCAAAAGTGTAAACCACGCCAAACCCCAAAAAAATAACGAACCGCCACCACGTCGTTCGAACGACGTCGTTAGAACGACTAGTGATGTCGTTCGAATGACTCCCCAGGTCATTCGAACGACCTGTACAGATTTCCTCCCTCCTTCTTCCTGCATACGCTTTTCGCCTTTGCTGAACCTCCACTCACTATTTTCTTAGAGACAAACACGATTCATCACAGTTCAAATCTCAAGTTCATTAACCACCAATCGACTCAGGTTTCATAATCTTCCCTCATTTACAGTACACAAACATCTCTAAATGAATAAATCAAATGCACATAACTTATTCCGACTTCCTCTCAATTAAATTTCACTGACCATAATTTTAACAAGATAGATTTCTGGGTTTAAATCACAAAACTCAATTCCGTCAACATTACTTTTTGAGATATCACTTTTCCTCAAAGATTCATACGTAGCACCCCATAAATCTGAAAACCCAATTTATGTATCTACCCCACCCAAAACAATGGATTCTTATACACCCAATTTATTTATTAACCACTTGCCAGTATGATTTGTAGAGTCTGATTCCCTTGATGAAGATGATGTATTTGTCTTCCAAAAAGCTCCCCAAGTTAATCCTTTTTTCTTCTCTGTAGAACTAGGTTTTATCTTTGAGTTGTGTTTGTCACAATTCCTCTAATTTGGGTTTTATGATATTTTTTTCTTTTAGAGTTATGTTCACCCCAAACTCTCAAACTTAGGTTTTAACGTGCTAATCCCGAAATTATGCGTGTGGGCCAGGTTAAATTGTCCCAAACACCATAGTGTGAACCCCGTTATGCCAAAAAATGCCCTGAGACCCAATTACTACCCTCGGGGTACTCTTTTCTGACTATCTCAACCTTTTCAGAATCAATCATGCACTCAAAATTTTCATCCAAATTACTTTATAACATTCTCTAATTTCAACCACAAAATGGGACCCGCGCGAAATCTAAAAATGCTTCGAATTTATTAAATCTCAATTCACCAAATTAAATAAATCCTCCTATTTAAATAAATTCTCCAAATCATAAATTTAAATTTCTTCAAATTAAATAAGTTATATTTCTCCCCAAAATAATTTAATTCAATGTCCTCGAAATTACGGGGTGTTACACCACTTTAACTAATTGCATGTAGAGACTTAATTTTTTTAATTGATTTAGCTTAACATATACGCTTAAACCTCAACCGTTAAATCAAGGTCCAACCGGTCAAGTTAATCTCAACCATCCATTCGAAGGTTAATTTCCAGAATCTTCCCCATCCTATATAAACCCTCATAGTCTTCTCATTTCTAGTCTTTTTCTTATTTTTAAAAAGAGAGGAGAGAGAAAGGATAGGCTAGTGAGAGAAAAATATTTTTCGTATAAACTAGAGAGGACATAAGTGAGAAAAAAAATATTTTCTTCTAGTGTTTTTAAATATGAGAGAGCAAATCTTTTCAAATCTTTTAGGTTTTTCAAAATACGAGAGTTTGAGTGTTTTGAGAGTTTGATATAATCTTTTAAACTCATCTTAGTTTGGTTCTCCTCCAAACATCGCTCATGTAGGTTAGAGGTTTAATTTTCCATTAAATTAGGAATCTAATTTCTGTGATAAATTTCACACATTGCTTGATCAGAAACTTTAAATATCAAAGATCATTGGGGTTTTAAGATCTGGCTCTGTTTAAAACGTATTTTATGTTTTGTGAAATTTATTTTTCGTGTAAATAAATTTTTATATTTGTTTTTAAAAAGATCTCACCAGATTTGCTATTCTTGGTTATCTGATATTATTCATTTTAGAATTGAGCATATTAGAGAATCTGTGTAATTTGTAGGACAGTTTGTATTAAGTGTGTGTGCATTCTTGCATGTTCATATAGTTATAGAACACACTATTGTCCCTATCACACACTTCACAATTAGAAAAGTATGATTGTTTTCTAGGGAGACTAATTCTTGAGTCGACGTAAAGAGCACTAAGAATTGGAGCTTCATAACCTGCTGGATCAAAAAGAGTAACTAGGAGGTGGAGCTCTGACATTAAGGTATAAGTTTTTTGAATTGATGACCCTATTTGCATACTTGAAATCTGTAACCTTAATTCTGCTATAATATATTTTGTTTTGTGGCGTAGAGGTCACTGTGGATGTTTTCCTAGCCTTTTGGGATTTAATTGCATTAAAAAATAAGTGTAAACTTTTTGTGAATGATTATTAATTCTTGCATGCTATATTCTCTTAACTAAGGTTAATTAGGTTGTCTAAACTTCCTAAACCTTATTACCAAGTATCTGAAATAATCTTCCTACTTTATTTGTGTGATTTAACAAATCATGTGTGAAATCATTTTCAATAAATAAGAGTTTCTTCAAAGAGTTTATTCGGATTCTCAACCATCCCTTTAATTGTGTTAAATATATTGATTGAGTTATTTCAAGTGGTATGATAACGGTTTTCAAAAGTTTTTGATCTTAAAACTGCTTTTTTTTAATGGACGAGAAATTTGAGAAACTTAGTAACTTCTCTAGACCCCCTATATTTGATGGACATAATTTCCCTTACTTGAAAGTAAGGATGATTGTCTTCATTTAAGTCACCTTGGACGATGAAGTCTGGGAGACTATTAGAAAATGATACTCACACCTTACTAAATCTTTATTGAAGGTAGCACCCTAAGGGTTCAAAAACTACTTAGTGAGATTACGAAGGATGAGAAACAATTGTCTCTATGAAATAATAAAGGTAAAAATGTTATATTTATGTCTGTAAATGAACACAAATTTAAGAGAATATATAGTTTCACCACATCTAAAGAAACCCGGGCCTTGTCACAGCCCATAAGGGTAATAAGCATGTTAATGCTGGGAAAACCCAAATGCTTGTGCAACACTATAAAACCATTATGAGGGATGACTCTGAGACCTTTGATGACTTTTAGATTAGTCTCAAAGACATTATCACTATATTTATGCTAATAGTATCATCTATGCATATAAGGGAAATTGAACCATCTATGATATAAGACAAATTGTATAGAAAATTCGTTGATCATTACCTGCTAAGTTTGTTAACAAGCATTATCCTATAGAGGAAATGGATGATCCAAATCTAACTTCAAAACTGTTAAGTAGAAAATTAAGAATAGTATAGATGGAATTAGAGTATAAGAAACATATGACTTATACTGTTAAAAGATTTTCTAGATCTAATCTCGTCTTTTCTTCTCAAATGAATGTGCCTGACTATGGCTTAGATTTAGGAGAGGAATGTGACCTTAAGAGTATTGATAGCCAAATAGCATTCATGATTAAACATTTTAAAAAGATTATAAAGTTTAGGAATCTTATAGAAACTAAAAAAGGGTAGGGTGGCTATCGAAACTTTTAAGTTACAAACCCCATGACCATTATGGTGATAGATAAACCTATAATAACAATCAGAGGCCCAAGAAAGACTTAAGTAACATTTAGTGCCGCAAGTGTGGTAATATGGGTAATTATTCCATTAGATGCAAATCTAAGATTAGGACTATACCTAAGGCCCATTTGTGTAAGACTTGGAACGATTCTAATGAGTCAGCCGATGATGAGTTCGAGTCATCCGAAATGCATGAATCATGCATGTCCTTTTTGTTAAAATTGTGTATTCTGATGATAAAGCATGCTTATCTCTTGATATTGTTATTAATTCTATACATATTATCTGTTTGAATAAGATGTCAAATCCTGCTATTGTTAATATTTCTGATGAGTCTAGCATGTACGTGAGTCAAAGTGGAAATCATTATGATGAAATAAATGAGTGTGTGTGTGTCCCAAACCTGAAATTGAATCGTTGGGGAACAACTCACGCGTAGGTGGAGGAACCTTTTCATAATTGACACTACTACTAATGATAATAATCACTTTGAGGTACTAATTCATAGAATCTATTTGAGTCTTTAAAAAGAAATATAAGAAAGCATATGAGCTTGTTGTCTAGAGTGATAGCCCACTGATAGGTTTAGGTTAGCTATGTCCGGTGCTCCTGATTCGACAAGCTCCTACTCCCTTAGTATATTTCCCATTGCTTTCCACTAGGTCCTACCTAACTTAGTGAGTCCAATGATGATGATTTACTTGATATTCAAGAATTGTATTTTAAGACTCCAAAAAAGAGAAGTAAACTTGAGAAAATGATAAAACACTTGATAGAATGCACTGAGAGCTTAAGTAAGACCATGAGGCAAATTACTAATTACTATACTAGTCAGTGCGTGGCTCATGAGATTGAAACTAAAAATTTTATTTTCAAAACAAAAAACTTTTAGAGAAAAACTGTATTTTGGAAGAAAAATATAAGTCTATTGTTGATACAAAAATTAGTCAGCTTACGTAGACCAATTATATGAAGACACGCGTCATCCAACATGGCACAAGTTCAAGTATCAAGCTACCTAACATATCGAGCAACTTATTGGGAAGACTAAATGACCCAGACAGATTCAACGTTTATTGTATTGCAATCATTCCTTACCGTGTACAGATGTATATGCCTATTCGATAAAGGCTTATTATCTATTCACTGATAGCCCAAGGGCTATAAATACATTGTAATGCCCTCATGGTTGGGTTAGCAATCATAAGAAAACATAATAGATATCAAGGCAAGACACCCAGTAATACAAAACAGTGGATGTAGGCCATTTTCCCTAAGGCTGAACCACTTTAAAAATATCTTGTCTTATTTCTTTAGTCATATTTATCTGTGCTAATTACTTAGATCAAATCTAGTTTTTTACATCAACAGATTGGCGTCATCTGTGGGAACGACTATAAATAGCGTTTTCCCCCAAAAAAACTCATCATAAATGGCTAATCTCCCAGAATCTTGCAATAAGAATAGTGAAGGGAATCTTCCTAATCCTTCTGCCCCTCCAACTGCAAATGATATCACAGGAATTTTGGCAAGCTTAGCCAGGGGACAAACGGCTATGCCAGAAACTATGCGACAGTTCATTCAGACAAATCAAAATGGAGCGTTTGCACAGTCAGGCCAACATAGCATTCAGAGAAGCATACGTCCACCATCTTCGCGATAGCCACGGTCTAAGTCACGATCTAGACATACTGCAGTTCATTATTCTGGGAATTCAAGTGATCCATCTTACTATCCTAGTTTGACTTCTCCTATAAGAATTTTGGATTCTCAAGAACACATCACTCTAACTCGAGAGAGACCAAGCGCTCTGGAAAGGTTAAGAAGAGTCTGTCCCTTCGGCTGTTTGGGCCCTAGGAGGAACAAAAATCCTCCTCGGATTAGGTCGAGAAATTATCAATGACCAAATGATTTAATGGAAGGCTCAGCCCAATCCCATCCAAACCCCAGACCTGCAGCTCGCATAGAAAGATCTTAAGAGGAGAATTCTGCACGATCTGTTGCTCGGGCAAACACAAATAAATCAGGGTCTAGAAATGATGCGTGGAAAGGATCTATTCCACTACAACAAAATGACAAAATTTTCACCTTTCAGTCGGCCACCCTTGTCAAGGTCATTGACCATGACAAAAAACACACGTTTTGTGTCACGGTCATTGACCTTGACACGATCGTGACAAAGAGTTGTCACGATCAATGACCGTGATAAGGCCGTGACAAATATAGTTGTCACGGTCAGTGACCGTGACAACTCTTTAAATAATTGTCACGGTCAATGACCTTGACACGATCGTGATAACTTCTGCAGTAAAAAAAGCCCTAGGCTTCTTTTTTTCCCACCTTTTTTGGTTTTCCCCCTCTCTCTCTAAGCGATTTCTGCTCTCTGTAAGGTATATTTTTTTTCCTCTCTTTCCATTTCATTTTTATATGTGTGTGTATGTGTATGTGTATGTGTGTATATGTATGTGTGTATGTGTGTGTATATATGTGTGTGGTGGGGGAGGGGGGAAGGGGGTAATGGGGGTGGGGTGGTGCAGGTGTGGTGGGGGGAGGGCGGGAGGGGGTGGGGTATGTGTATATGTGTGTATATATGTGTGTGGTGGGGGAGGGGGGGAAGGGGGTAGTGGGGGTGGGGTGTGTGGGGGGAGGCGTGGGGTGGTGGTGGTGAAATTTTCTAACTAAAAATATGATAATATTTTGTTATAATTTGTTAAAACTATGTAAACCTTAGTATGAATGCAAGGTTAGTGATAGTTAGAATTGTGTAAATGTTAGAAAAGTTCTAGAATTCATATGTTAAATTTAATTATATAAATATTTAAATTTGATAATAATTTTATTCCTGAAATTAATTCAATTAGGTAAAACCCTAGATAATTTTTTAACAGAATTTGGTAATATTATATAAAGTTTAGTAAATTCACAAAATGTTGCCAATTGTATGTTTTTAGAAATATCATTAGTTACTTTCGTGCCCAACTATGTAGAATCCATACACATGCATGTTGTTAGAAAGTCTTAAATTTATTTCTCACTTTAATTTGTAGAATCTTTGTACTTGATTGGATTTATCCCTTTATGATAATGAAATTTATGCTCCAATTATAATTATCTCATGTCATAATTTTATTGATAAACAATAAATTAATAAAGTAATAAAAATATGAAAATACCCCAATTGATTTAGTAAGATTCGTTCTAGACTTCATTACAAATTATTCATGCCAAACCCGACTCTCTTATAAGATACGCATATTGTGATAAAATATAATGAGGATAAGAGACTTTTGAAATATAAAAGAATCTCAAAGAATAAATATAAAGATAAAGGATTAAAGAAGTAGATAATTGCAATGAATATACAGATAACATGATGATAAAAGATCATGCAATGAATAAGATGATAAAACACGCGTTTTGTGTCACGATCATTGACCTTGACACGACCGTGACAAAGAGTTGTCACGGTGACAAATGTAGTTGTCACGGTGGGGGTGGGGGGAGGGGGTCGGGTGGTGGGGGTGGGAGTGGGGGTGGGGTTTGTGTGTGTGGGTGTGTGCGTAGGTGTGTGCGTGTGTGCGTGGCGGGGGGAGGGGGTCAAGGGGTGTGGTGGGGGTGGTGGGTGGTGGGTATGTGTGGTGGGGAAATTTTAACAATTGTATAGCTTTAATTAAGAAATTGTATAGCTTTAATTGTAATTTTAATTGTATAGTTTTAGATGAAAGTAAATTAATAATTAGTGCCAATTTCATATGAAAGTAGGATTGCCCCTCATTTTAAATTAGTAAATTAATAATTGTATACTTTAATTGTTAGTTTAATTGATGAAATGAATTAATTGAATAAATGAATTAGAAGGAGTATGGGTTACACATTTGTTGTTGAAATTGCTGTTGGATTATTTTGTTTAGTAAATGTTGGGTTGGTTAGTTTTAAAAGTGGCATGACCACTGGATTATTGTCCATATGGGGGTGGGATTTTTCAATTTTTTTTAAAATTACTTTGTATATCGAACGATATATACAAAGTATGATAATTAAATGAAACATACATGAAATTAAATATGTGTATATGTGTGTGTATGTGTGTGTATATATGTGTGTGGTGGTGTGTGGTGGGGGAGGTTGGCAAGGGGTGTGGTGGGGGGAGGGGGGTGGTTTTTTTTTAACAATTGTATAACTTTAATTAAGAAATTGTATAGCTTTAATTGTAATTTGAATTGTATAGTTTTAGATGAAAGTAAATTAATAATTAGTGCCAAGTTCATATGAAAGTAGGATTACCCCTCATTGTAAATTAGTAAATTAATAATTGTATACTTTAATTGTTAGTTTAATTGATGAAATGTTGGGTTGGTTAGTTTTAAAAGTGGCATGACGTGTGCGTGTATGTGGTGGGGGTGGGGTAGGGGTGTGTGTATGTGTACTATTAACATTTTTTTTATTTGTACTAATAACATTTTTTTACAGCAAATGTCTCCTTCAGATATTAAGGCGAAGCTGATGATACTGTTTATGATGATGTCGTCTGGGCTCGGTGGTAGCGGAGGCGACGTGGGATCCTCAGCCCCTAGGCTCCCCAAATATGGAAAATTTGGGATTACCGTCGAGAACAAATCGGAGCTATTAGCAAGATCCCTCGAGCTGCTAAAGACAGTCATCGGCTCGAGGTTTATGAGTTGGAAGGAGGTGCCATATGAGCTCAAGTTAGCTGTTTGGGTGGCACTACAGGTAATATATTTAAATTTATATGAATATTTCAATTTCAATTTCAATTTCAATTTCGATTTCAATTTCGATTTCGATTTCGATTTCGATTTCAATTTCGATTTCGATTTCGATTTTGATTTTATATTTATATTTATATTTATATTTATATTTATATTTATATTTATATTTATATTTATATTTATATTTATATTTATATTTATATTTATATTTATATTTATATTTATATTTATATTTATATTTATTCGCAACTAACATTGAATTTGTTGGACAGGAACAATTCAACTTGAATCCAAAGCTACGCGATTCCGTCTTGCAGCGGTTGAGGGAGCAACACAAGACGTGGAAGAAAAATATGTGGACACGGTACTTTGAAAAAATACAAGTGTCTATTATACAATGGCGTAAATCCGTCCCGCCCAAGGAACCGATCTCATTGGCACAATGGCAAAAGTTCATTGACAATGAGATCGAGGATCGACAATTGGCATCTCGCCAATCGGGGAGGGAAAATCGGGCAAAAAAGACGGACGTGCACTACTCCGGCTGGACCTCTTACGCCGAGGTGGAGCATAGGATGAAGGTAAGCTTTAATTTTTCTATAACTACAGAAATATATTATTCTTCATTATTTTACTTTGCGGGGCCGATACTAGTTTTACTTTATTTTATTTCAGGGGGTAGGGAGTGGGTTAGGGGGTAAGCCACATAGGCTCGATACTTATGTGGCTCTTCGGACGAAGAAGGGGAAGGACAAGGAGGTGTCCCCGAGCATCGCGGCGACGATTGTAAGTAATCCGACAGTTTAATTTTTGTTAATTACGTTATAATTTTTTAGTTTACTTATTTTACTAATCATGTGCTTTTTGTCATTTCAGGAAAAGCTTAAGGAAGTGCATGAGTCGCAGTCTGATGCCGAGAAGGCGTCTTTGTCCACAGACGCACTCAGCCAAGTGCCTGGCTCTGATCTCAAGGGGAGGACAAGGGGGTGAGCTCGCGGGTGTCCAAATCTAGGATCATCGGATTGGAGATGAGCGACACCGGGTTGGCTCGAACGGTGGATTCACACGACGTGAAGTTGTCCCTTTTGGAGGTGACGGTTGAAGATATGTACGCATTCATGAAGCGTACGTTGGCCGGAGACCGAAAGGGTAAGGGGAAAGGGAAAGGGAAGGAGAATGAGGTGGAGGAGGAGGAGGAGGAGGAGGTGCGGGAGAACGAGGCGCAGGAGGACGAGAATGTGGACCTCGCTGTTTCTTCACCGTCACGTGCGTATTTCGATGATCCACTTCCTTATTTGTCTCCCTTCCCTAGACCATTGTCGACACTTGGTTGGTCGAGCGTGTTCATATTGGATGTATTTGATGGCCATCGGATAGGTCGGGGGTTAAGGGACCCGAATATCTTCGAGGGTGGAATAGTTCATGGACGTGCGCTGCAAGGGATCGAGTCCAAAGTGCTCGTCATGCATGTGATACCCAGGAAGGAGAACTCCCTATTGTGGTTGCACGAACAATGCGACACGATGTATATTAGTGGGTGTGTCAATTCCTATATCGTGTGGCCAACTCGCCTCCTCACATTTACCTAAGACATGTAGTAACATTATTTTTAAGTTTGTCCATTTTAATTATATTTGGATTATATCGTCATGTATATTATTTCTATTTTGAATATTTGGATTATATAATCATGAATATATATTTGCACTATCTTTAGTTTATTTGGATATATGATGTTTGAATAGGTACAACCAACGTTGTTATAACAGGTACAAATATACTGCTGTACAATGGCAGTGGCCATACTGCCCAGCAGATTTTTTTTAATTCTGTGCAGAATTGTCACGGTCATTGACCGTGATAATTTTTTAAATATTCTCACGGGTTTGTCACGGTTATTAACCGTGACTAAACTTGTCATGGTCCATGACCTTGACACGATCGTGACAATTCTAACGGACTTGTCAAGGTCAATGACTGTGACAAAAAAAATTGTCTCGCCCCGAATTGTCACGGTCATTGACCTTGACAAGTCCAACTTGTCAAGGTCAATGACCGTGACAATAGTGCAGATTTGGTGTAGTGTTCATAGGTTGGAAGATAGGTTAGGAGAGATGTCCAAGGACAAGAATCCTCTCCAAAGAACTTTTATTAAGGGATCTCCATTTGTACAAGTGATTGTGGATTTCCCCACACCAGCAAAGTTCAAGGATCCTGTGGTTACACCAAAGTATGATGGAAAAATTGATCCTGTTCTCCACATAGAGCAGTACCAAGCAGCAGCAAATATTTATGTAGTCCCAGATGAAATGAGGTGCAGGGCGTTCTCAGGGACCATTGCTGGATCCGCTCAGATATGGTACAATAACCTTCCTCGGGGGCAAATTGAAACCTTCAACCAACTGGCAGAGCTCTTTATAGGAAATTTCTATTTCGTTGCAAAGCTAGTTAAAAGGGTAGCACATCTGTTAAGTGTTAGGCAGAAAGCAGATGCAAGTACCAGGGATTACATCACTCATTTTAACAACGAGAAGCAAGAGGTCATAGATTATGAGGAGAAGACAACCATTACAGCTCTCATGAGTGGTGTTTTGCCAGATAAGCTATAGTACACCTTGGCCAAGGATCCCCCCAAATCCATGGCTGAATTGATGGAAAAAGCAACCAAAATTATGAATATTGAGGAGGCTATGGTTGCGAAGAAGAATGCTGCAGCAAAGGTGGAAGCTAAAGTTGAAGGCAAGTCGGAGAAGAAAGATCACAAGAATAACGGTGGGAGCAAGCAGTCGAAAGACAAAGAAACATTGGATCACTTAAGGAAGTATACAAATTATAATCCCTTAAAGGTGGATATAAACCACGTTCTGAAAGAAATCAAGAACAACGAAGAACTGAATTGGCCAGAAAAACTAAGGACAACTTCGAGATAAGGGATAAATCCAAGTATTGTGAGTTCCATAAAGATCACGGTCATACGACCAAGCAGTGTTTAGCTGTCTAAAATGAAAAAGAGGCGCTCATTAGATGAGGAAAGCTGAACAAGTATGTTGATCATTAGAATAGTGGAAGGAACAACTACAGAGATCGGCAGAGGTCCAAATCTCCTTGCCGACCAAGAGAAGATAAGAAAAGGGACCACGAAGATGACCCTGATGATGATCACGATCACTCAAAAAGGCTAAGACAACCTGAACATGACGTATTTTCAATTTATTTTGGTTCATTCGATTGTAACATGATTACAGGAGGAGACACAAGAGGGGGTGATCATACTGCTAAAAGGAAAGCTTACCTCAATGAGGCTCAAGCTTGTTCCAATATTCATCGGATAAATCTAGCAGAAGAAGATCTCCCAAGGAAGGTCAACAAAGATAAGCTGGTCATTGGTTTTTCTAAAAATGATCTGGAAGGCATTTTGTATCCTCATGATGGTCCCCTGGTGATCAAAATGATAATGAAGGATGTAATGACTTCGAGAGCGCTGGTAGATAATAGTATCTCGACAAACATCATGTTCTACCCGTGCTTCGATAGTTTGAATTTAAAACTTGGTCAGTTGGAGCCGTATCACAGGCCCCTCATTAGATTTTCTAGAGAAAAAGTTTTTCCACTTGAAATAATCAAGTTAGACATTTTGATTGGTCCTTGCCCGGTTAACAAAATCGAGAAGGTGCGCTTCTTTGTGACGGATAATAATGTCCAGTAAGCCTATAATATAATCATGGGGAGAGTAGGCCTGAAAAAGTTTGAAGCAGTTCCATCCACTGTACATTAGTGTTTAAAGTTTTCGAACAACTTTGGGGTTGGAATTGTGAAGGGAGATCAAAAAGTAGCTCAGGAATGCTACTACTCATCTGCCGAGCAAAAGGAATTGGATAATGCTAGGAAGAAAACAACCACTTATCAAGTGGATGAATCTAATGAGTCTGAGATTGAATCCTTAGACCCAAGAGATGAAACAAAACTCGTTAAAGGACAAGTTATGGAAGCAACATAAAGTATTATTGTGGATGACGAGCAACCAGAAAGAACAACTCAGATTGGTTCTTCACTTGATCTAGTATTGAAGCAAGAGCTGGTAGCCTTTCTAAAGCACAGAAAATAGGTATTTACGTGGAGTCATGAGGATATACAGGGGATAAACCCAGCATTCTTATGTCATGAGCTCAATATAAATAAGGAGATCAAACCAGTAAAGCAAAGGAGAAGAGTCTTTAGTCCGGAGAAGAACCGGGCTATCCAAGAAGAAGTTGAAAAGCTGCAAAAGGCTTCTTTCATCGAAGACGTGAAATATCCTGATTGGCTGGATAATGTTGTGATGGTCAAGAAGAGGAATAATAAGTGTAGAATGTGCGTGAACTTCACAGACCTGAATAAAGCTTGCCCAAAAGATCATTTTCCTCTACCTAGGATAGATGAGCTGGTAGATGCAACTTCGGGGCATGAGCTACTAAGCTTCATGGATGCCTATTCAGGATATAATCAAATTAAAATGAAATCAGAAGACAGGGAAAGTACCTTTTTCATTACCCCACGAGGAACATATTATTATAATGTTATGCATTTTGGTCTTAAAAATACAGGTGCTACATATCAGTGGCTGGTGAACAAGGTGTTTGCGGAGTAGATTGACAAAAATATGGAGGTATACGTCGATAACATGTTGACTAAAAGCAAGAAAGTTGCTGACTATATAGCTGATTTAAGCCAAACATTTGATCAACTGGAGAAGTACCGGATGAAGCTGAACCCAACCAAGTGCATCTTTGGCGTACATGAAGGCATGTTCCTTGGGTACATTGTGAACCAAAGAGGTATTGAATCGAAAGCCTTGATGGAGTTGCAATCTCTAACCACCAAGAAGGAAGTGTAGAGCCTTACGGGGCGTGTTCCAGCTCTCAATAGATTCATCTCCCGAGCAACTGATAAATGTCTTCCATTCTTCAAGGTGCTCAGAATGACCTTTGAGTGGAATGACGAATATGAGAAGGCATTCTTAGAGTTGAAAAGATACTTGGGGACACCTACTATATTGTCTAGGACAGTGGTGGGAGAAAAATTATACTTGTACTTAGCTATTTTAGAAAGTGCAGTCAGTTTAGCCTTGATAAAAATAGAACACAGAATGCAAAAACCAGTTTATTATACTAGCAAGGCATTCAGGGGAGTAGAAATTAGGTATCCAAAACTGGAGAAGTTGGCATTAGCATTTATTGAAGCGAGCGGGAGAATGAAACCATATTTTTAAGTCCATACAATAGTGGTATATACTGACATGCCACTCAGACAGGCTTTACATAAGCCAGAAAAGTGTGGACGATTGACATTATCTATGAGCCGAGATACTCTCTCAAAGGACATGCAGTGGTAGATTTCATTGTTGATTTTACCTACCTAGATGTCTCCAATCAATAGGGGTTAATGCAGAGCAACTCAAGGATGTAAGAGGACCAACTGAAAATATCCCCGATCAACTCCTAGTAGTAGAATTTCCAGAAGGGATGGCCACTAATCAACCAGAATCCTCTGGTAAGGTGAAAGAATTAAAGTAGAAGTACAAAGAAAGGAAGGACAAGATATTCCATCAATGGATTTTGTCAGATAAAGGATTTGATGATAATATCCCTATATGGAGTTTATATGTCGATAGGTCTTCGTGTGCGACAGGTTGCAGAGCTGCAATTATTCTCAACAGTCCAGATGGGATAGACATTTAATATGCTCTACGTTTCCAATTCTAAGCTTCCAATAATGAAGTTGAGTATGCAGTCATGATCGTGGGCCTCAACTTAGCTATATCATTGAATGCAGAGCAACTTGTAGTGTTCAGTGATTTGCAATTAGTGGTGAATTAGATGCTAAGTCTTTATTGTTGCAAAAGGGGAGTTCATGTCAAGATACTTAACTAAAGCTATGAAGATTGTAGCCAATTTGGCAGTTGTTCAGGTGGTTAGAATACCTAGACTGGAGAATGCAAGGGCAGATGCACTTGCTCGGTTAGCCTCAACTACTCGCACCGAGCTATGAAGAACGATCCCCATCAATGTACTTGCAAGCAGAAGTATTGATGAGGACTTAATGGTGAATTTTATGGCCTTAGATATGGGACCATCTTGGATATATCCCATCAGGGTTTATATTGAAGAAGGTACTTTATCAGCTGACCTACTTGTAGCCAAGAAGTTGAAGTATAAGGCTGTCAGGTATGTTTTGAATAATAGAATTCTATACATGAGAGGTTTGATAGCTGGTTTGCAATGGTGTGTTCACCCAGCAGAAGTCAAAGACCTAATAGAGAGCTCACATAGCAGGAAGAACTCTTCTACAAAGAATAAATACACATGGGTACTACTGGCCAACAATACACGTTGATTGTACAACCTATGCTAAAAAATGTGACAAGTGTCAACGATTTTCTACTATACGAAGAACTCATCAGGCACTGCTAACACCAATCACTTCACCTTGGCTATTCTCTATGTGGGGAATAGATTTAGTTGGGCCTCTGCTAGCTATAAGAGGACAATTCAAATATTTGGTAGTCATAGTTGATTACTTCATGAAGTGGGTGGAATTTGAACCTCTAATTGATATGGCCTATGAAAAGGGTCTATCAATTTATTTGGAAGAATATTATTTGTACATATGGTCTGCCCCATGCCTTTATCACTGACCACGGTACCGAATTTGACAATGATGAATTTCCAGCGTATTGTCTACAGTACAACATTCAAAAGGTCCATTCTACTCCAGGTCATCCCCAAAGTAATGGGCAAATAGAGGTTACGAACAGAACTCTACTGAATGGGTTGAAGAAGAAATTAGATGATGCAAAGGGGAATTGGATTAATGAGTTGCATTCAGTGTGTGGGCTTACCAAACAACTCCTCGAACATCAATTAGGGAATCCCCTCACATGTTGGATTTTGCGAGTGAAGCAGTGATACCTGCTGAACTAGGATTACCTACTCATAGGGTGCTCAACTTCAACTCTCCAGTGAGTGATTTAATGAGATGTTTAGACTTGGACATGCTTGAAGAAGTCAGAAAAGACTCAGCAATTCGAAATGCATCCTATCAGCAAATGACTGCCATGTTCTATAATAAAAGGGTCAAGAAATATGATCTAAAGGAAGGCGATTACATGCTCAAAAAATTAATTCAAAAACACAATAAGTTGGAGGCCAATTGGCATGGGCCCTATCGTATCACAACTGTTGTTTGACCTGACACTTACAGAATATAAACTCTTGAAGGGGAAGAATTCAAAAATGGCTGGAATACAGAGCACCTGCGAAAATACTACCAGTAATGTAATTGCTCATGTACCCGTTGTTTCGGTATGAATCAAAATGATGATTTTCCCATTCGTTTATTATATTTTTTTCGGAGTATTAGTGCTACACACACTACACTTAACGAACTTCGTAGCACGCTAACTAAAAGTTCATCGGCATTAACAACCACCAACTAAAAGTTGGTCGGCATCAGCATCCACCAACTAAAAGTTGGTCGGCATCAACAACCACCAACTAAATATTGGTGGCATCAGCAACCACCAACTAAATATTATTCGGCATCAACTTAAACACCAACAATGTTGGTAAAACAATCGAGCAAGGAAAGTTCTGCTTGATTATGGGTGACCCAATAAGGCATCTAAACTGGGCAAGAAGTTGGGTAAAATATCCAGTGCCTCGGAACCAAGGCAATCTAGATAATATTGTTACAACTAAGCAGGAACATGGGATAAAAATAATTCCATTACTTAGGCACTTATGGGTGATAATTCACTACAACTAAACAAACACATGGGGAAAAAGTTCCATTGTCTAGGCAATCAAATCATGTTATGAACATAGATTGACAGAATAAATATCATGCAATTGTTTTATTTCGAAGGAAACAAAATTACAAAAAGATGATTTTTCTTCATTCCCACCAACAATTACTAACGAAATACAAATAGCCTATTCTATTGGTTTCTTTCCTTCAGATTTAGATACATGATCCATCCCAGCTGGAGGGTCATCTAAAGCAAAAGAAGAATTGATAAAGTTCAAGTCCTGAAGCATTCTGGTATTGCTCAAACTTGGTCGGTCTAGAAAATGAGGAGGTCGGGATATCTCAAATTCTTCGTGAAAATTATAATCACCAAAGTATTTGGAAATTAAACATATAGGAATAGAGCTAACTAGAATCCAATTAACATCGAGATGGAGAGGTGGTACTGGCAGATCAAGAAAACTAGGCTCATACCAATCCCATAGTTCCATTCTTTCTCAACTTTCATTACAGTCAAAGCATTCAGCCATCCCTGTTTGTACCCTTCATTATTTGATTGTTTTAATCTGGCATCAAGATGATATAAAAATTCATTGTATCCCTCCATCCAGAACTCACCAGGCTTCTTGTGAAACTGATAAGTTAATAGATCAACATGTTGATGAAGTCTTTTCCACACTTTCTTTATCCTGCAACATAGAACTATGAATGGATAATTGCTATGTAAGAGTTTGAATCTTCTGGGACATTTCTGCCAAAGCCTGATTTTTTGCCTTCAGTTGAGCAGCTTGATTTTCTAAGGCTTGCTGAGTTCTAGTCTTTTCAATCCTACTCCGACTAGCTCTTGTTCTGCCCCGAGAAGTGGATGCAGATCCGACTCTTTTTAAAGTTTCAAATTCTTCTCTTAATTAATCATTTTCAGTATCCAAAAAATAAATACCTTCATTATTAACCGGGACTAGAGCTCTAAAGGAAGAAATAGATTTTAACTATCTCAATTCATATCTTAAAGCAATATTTTCTTCCTCCAGCAGTTTGGTAATGTTTCTATGCTCCTTAATTTCAAGTTTGAGCACACTCTCTCTTTTATTATGGGCAGATATAAATTTGTCATAACCCCGATCAGCACTCAACTGCTGGTACTTCCTCTCATAACCTTCATGAAGAAGAGCAGTGGCTTCCTTGTGTTGAAGTTGAAGTTGAAGTTGAAGTTTTTCAATCATTCCTTGAAGATCTTCAATCATTTTATAGTAAGTCATGTCATTTGCCACTGCACGACCAAGTAAACATTTCAAATACTAGTAAGCCTCAATTTCTCATTCAGAGGCATAAGAACCAAGAATGTCAACTATTTGTGCTTCAGTAAAATCTGCATGACTAACTTTGAAGTAATCTATACATTTCTTCATCAACTCTGTATCATGAGCTGATAATAGTTCCATCCTGGCAATGAAATAGCAAGGAAGAGTAAAGACATATCAACAAAGACACATCTATGTTGAACAAGTAAAGGAGAAATTCAGATAAGTAACAAGTTGATTTTATTGATCTTAATAGATGAAGGTACAACTAGAGTACAAACAAAGGGAAAATAAAGGAAAACAAAAAAAAAATTCCAAACAGCATTACACCTTCTCCTTATTCTCCACTATATCTCCAGCTGATTTTGAAGAAGGAATTGGTTCTTAAAGTTGCTCGGAGGGCAACTTACGTTATTTGGAAGAAGTTGTTATCTGCTGAACTTGCTCAGAAGACTTAGGGGTAGTGGTAGTAGGTGCTTGTTCTACCATTATGAAAGAAGATTCATCAGATATAGCTTCATCTTCCTCTTCTTCTGAAATAATCCAGAGTCTTCAGCAACGTTCAACTCTTTCAACGCTGCAACCCATCCATCTCTGAAGAACTTCAAACTTGCATACTCCATTTGAGTAGAGGCAGCAGCTAGAGCTTCGTTCCACCCTTTGTCCCAGCTAGAGCTAAAGGACTCCTTCATAGCAGACTTCCTCTTCGTCCTCTCCGAGGAAGCATTCTTCCTGAGTTGATCTTCAACAGATTTTACTTTCTGCTCAAGATCTCTCTTACATCGTTCAGCCTCTTCAAGCTTGCCCTCAGCTTCCTCCTTGTTGGTAATGGAAACCTTTAATTTCTCCTCTGCCTCTTTGGAGGTATCAATAACTTTTTACCGGGCTATATCAGCTTCTTTTGCAGCATCCACAACTTTTTATTGAGCTATTTTAGCAGCCTTGATTTTATTCTCCCAATAAATCTTGTCATCCTCATATTTCTGTCAGGAATCCTCCAAAGATTTTGCTAACCCAACAAGGGCCTCTTCTACTTCACTGGAAGAGGAAGCAGCTTTGATAGCTTCATACTTCTCCAAGATATTACTAAAATACGCCAAAAATTGCAGGACGAGAAAAACTCAAGTTAGAATATGAAGACTGAAAGCATAACTGAAAGGATAAGGTTTAATGACACTTACTGATGAAAGTGTTGGGATGCCAAATCAGAGACTTTACCCCAAGGAGTAGAGGTCTCAGCAGCTCTGTGATCAGGAAGAGTTCCAGACCATATCAATTTTCTGGCCAAACCGGGAGTAATGAATGCTGAAGAACCAACTCTCAAAGAAGGTATTTCGACCCCAGCAGATTGACCAACAATATCAATGGTCTTCTCAGCAAGACCCCAAGGTTTAGCTTCCTCAATCAAAGGTGCTACCTCTTTTCAAAAAATAGCCACCTCTTCAATCAAAGGTGATACCTCTTTTAGAACAACAGGGGTCTTCTTAATGACCTCCTTTACAGGTGTGATTGCTCCCCCAGATGGAGCAGCATCCTTTTTCTTAGTCCCTTCAACTGGGACACCTTCCTTGTTCTTTTTTATCCCATCAGCGCCAGGGACAATTTTGGAAAAGAGATCAAGCATTCTCCTCTTCTTCTTCATCAAATCAGAAATAGAGGTAGACAAATCAGAGGAAGATTCTTCAGTAGCTGAAGAAGATGTAGGAGCCTGCTCGAGATCAATCACCAAAGGAGGAGCAGTAGGACGAGCAATAAAAGAGGAAGCGGTGTTCCTATATTTTAACAAATAGGAAGAAGCTCTCACGATCTTCCCAGCAACTGATTGATGCAAACCCCAGATAAACTTCAAATCTTTTATATTAATATCACTCTCTTTTGGGGATTTTCTTTTACTGTCAACTGCAAATTAAAATTTAAGAAAGCAAAAGTCAGTGACACATTTTATCAAACAAAAACAAAGTTAGTTAAAAAGTAAAGAACAACCTATCCCATTGCCATGAGGAGGACATCTGGGACCTTGGTACATATCATTCCCCTTTAATGGAGGGTGTTGCCAATTTTTCATCACAACCCCATGTTTAAAATAATCCCTATTAGAATTAGGGAGATTGACCACTAAAGTTCTGTTAACAAACCTAGTTTTAAAATAAAAAGTGGTGTCACTAGTGATCCATTTATAACAAAACATAATTTCAGGAATCCTAAGATGATTTCCATGAGTTTGATTCAGCTTACGTATTCCATTAACTACCCTCCATATATTTTGAACTACTTTTACAGGTACAATATCGAAATATTGGTAGAATTCCAAACACAGGGGATTAGGCGAGAAAGAAAAACCACATTCTGCTATAAAAATAGAGGGAAACCAGTGTCCCTCAGCTAAAGAAAATAAATCAGAAGGGCAAGGAGGTTATTCCAAGTCAACCCATGAAGGAATTTTAAAATTGGCTCTAAACTTATCTAATGACTCGATAAGGTAAACCACGATGACTAAAGCTAAGAAAGAAGAAGGAAGGAATAAATTCTTACAAAAGATTAAGGAATCAGCTAAGGCAGATGACAGAATGAACGGTCGTAAGAAGAAAAGAGAGAAAACAAAGAGTTTGGAAACAAAATAGCAAAAGGAAAAAGACAATCGTATTTTACCGCCTTTATATATACTGCCTCGAAAAATGAGAAAAGTAATGGTCACAAGTGACGACGGTTGCATTTTCGACGGCTAATCAAGGGAAAAAGACGCAAACCAAGTTGTCATCAGAATTCAAAATATATATAAATTTTCCATTTTGCGCTCAAAACTGCTACGCAATGTGGAAATTTTTTACAAGTATTGAAGGTCTGTAATTAATCAAAATATGAGAAATGTCCCCGAGTAACTTTTTTGGGTAAATGTTCCACACTCTTACATCCAACCTCAATTATGAAACATTGGGGGATTTTGTTGATACATAAATTAGTCAGCTTACGTGGACCAATGATATGAAGACACGTGTCATCCAACATGACAAAAGTTCAAGTACCGAGCTACTTAGCGTATGGAGCTACCTAACATACTGAGCAACTTATTGGGAAGACTAAACGACCAAGACAGATTCACTATTTATTGTATTATAATCATTCCTTACCATATACAGATGTATATGCCTATTTGATAAAGGCTTATTATCTATTCACACTAACAGCCCAAGGGCTATAAATTCATTATAATACCCACATGGAAGGGTAAGCAATCATAAGCAAACATAATCAAGATCAAGGCAAGACACCCAATAATACAAAACAGTGGACATATGCCATTTTTCCTAAGGCTAAACCACTTTAAAAATCTCTTGTCTTATTTCTTTACTCATATTTATCTATGATTAATCACTTAGATCAAATCTAGTTTTTTACATCAGCATCTACTTTTCTAGAACTAGAAGAATCTAAACAAAAAGGATCGAGACTAATGTGAAAACATATGCTAAAATAATAAGTTTTATCAAAATAAACTCAAACGACAAAACTGGTTTAAGATTTGACAAAAACGCTAAAGGAACAACGTCTGCTAACCAATTTTTTTCCAAAACCGTCTTTGTTTCTTCTCGAACTTTAACAAAAAAACCTGGCAATAGCATCCATGATATCTTATCGGCATCAACAATAGATAAAATGAAGGTATGAAGATGATGATTGAAAATGAAATGGTGATCACATCAACCACATAAGAAACAAAGGTTTTTAAAGTGGTTCAGCTATGAATAAAGCCTACGCCCACTGCTATTTTATTCCCAGGGGTTTATAATAGCATAATATGGTGTAGAGAGAGAAATAGGTGTGTATCTTGTGTATCATGTCTCTTAGTTGTCCCTCCCTTTGGCTAAGGGAATACATGTATTTATAGTGATAGGAGTTAAAGAGATACAATGTCTTTATACATTCAGACATTTATATATATATATATATATATATATATATATACAATGAATGTAACTGTTGGTCTTCTAGGATGGTTGATCTTCCTTGAGTTGTTTGGTATGCCATGTGTTGGTTAGTATGCCGACCAACTCTCCTCGGGTGCCGACTAACTCTCCTCGAGTGCCTAACAAGTATAAATATTGCCACGTAGGATGACATGTGTCCTTTTCTGACTGGTCCTCGTAGATGGAGAATTTTTGCGTCAACACCAAGACTTTGAAAAATCTCAAAAAAGTGTTTTGAAACAACCAGTGTCACGAGACACTAAGACTACGTGTCTTCCAAAGCAGAAGCCTAATAATAAAGTGAAGTGTGTTTACCCACCCACCCACCTATTAGAGAATTTGGGAAAAATCCTAAAATTATTGCAGATAAACCTCATTTTTAAAATGTGTCTACGTCTAAACCTCTTTTCAAATGTTTAGAAGATATGGTCAAGCCAACCTTGCATCTACATTGTAGCTATTGTGATGTTTATGGCCAATCTCTTGCTAAGCGTTTTAAAAAGCATATATATATATATATATGGCCATCCCCGATCCCCGCCGCGGAGGGAGGAAGGATCCTTCGGGTCCCGCGCGTCCCCTCTCGGGAGAGCGCGTCGGCCGGCATCGATTTTGTGAGGTGTGAAAAATGTAGAGAGATTCAGAGTCACCAGTCTATTTTACTCAAAACAGACAAAATAAAAAGAGGAAGCCACCCCGAAGGATGGCTTCCAAAGACATACTGGTGCGTGCGAAACCAAAATGATTCGGAAAGGGTTCGGAGGCTTAGTTACGAAATAGGAAGGTGTTAGGCACCCATTCCGCCCTTTCGATCTCTCATGGATATTTGCTATTTTCCTTTATGTTTCCCCCCGTGATATGTGTGCATGTGTATATATATAGAAGGGAGGTAGGAATCCTCGACTTGTATCATGAAAAAGATAAAGCGAGTCATCCGTAGGAAGATATAAAAGTAATATTAGAAAAATAAGATTTACGCGGTTACCCCTACGTTAATCGTTATAAGGGAACGATAACACACATGGAGTAATGCGTCACTAAGACTAATATAAGAAAAATGTATTTAGAGAAAATAGAAAATTATAGAAAAAAAAGTGAGAGAAAGGACTCGAGTCTCGGGTTTTATCCCGAGACGCCTACGTAGCCTATAAAGGCATCAAAGTCCACGTAGTTCGTATGTAAAGTGAGGGGTGGGGTTTAACCCATAAATCCAAAATGGATAAATCTCTTATTTGTAAGTGTGTGTGTGTGTGTGTAGAAAAAGTGTTTTTGTTGTGAGAAAAGTGTGGAAAAAGTATGAGAATCCCTACTTGGAATTTATGAGTAAACCCTCTTTTTCTTGTTTTTTGGGTTTTTATTTATATGAAAATAAGAGATGTGCAATAATAATAAGATAAAAAGTGTATTTATGGTATGTGAGATGAGATTATAAAAGTGGTAAGTAAGAAAACAAGTTATTGAGAATTTAAGAGAATTCAAGAGAAAGTTGAGAAAGTTGGACCTTCTTGAAGATCTTGAGTTTGATCTTGAACGTTGGAGAGCAGCCCTTGCACTTGGATGATGATGGAGAGTGGTTAATTCACCAAGTTTGATGAAAAGTATGATGGAAAGTGGAAGTGAAAAAGGGATTTGGAAGTTGAAATCACGCTGCCTTCGAGAGAGGTTTCTGGGATTCGTTCAGAGAGATTTCTATCAGATCTGGGCTCCTCTTGCAAATGAGGCCAAGCCCTCTTTTTATAGCCCCAGGGGACTACCGATCGGCTTAGAGCCCTTCCTGCCTGTCGGCAGGAAGGTGCCGATAGACAGGTTCTGGGACCTGCCGTTTGGCAGTGTGTTTCAGGCTTTTTCGGAAAATTAGCCACCGAGGGCAAACCTTTGGTCAGAATCGCACACGGGGAATACCGTTGGAAAGTTATTTCAGAGACCTTCGAAAGTCCTTTGGACCACTCCCGAGTTCGGGAGTTGACTTTGGGTCAAATGTGGCTCGGAAGCGTTTGTCGGTCCATTGGACGGGGAATCGTACGGACGCAAACGGATCGTTCGTACGCATGGTAAGTCCGAATCGCGCACGGGGCAGACCGTTGGAAAGGTTAGGAGATGTACTTTGACATTCCAAAGAGTTTGATTCGGTTTGGAGAGTTGACTTTGGTCAACTGGGCCTGGGAAGTGCTCGGTGGCTTCCCGGAGTTAAACGGATCGTTCGTCCTCATGTAAAGTCAGAATTGCACACGGGATGGACCGTTGGAAAGGTTATTCAGTTCCCTTCGAAGATTAATTTAGCCTCGGTTGAGCTGAAGGGTTGACTTGGGTCAACAGAGCCCGAGAGCGCCCGGTGGCCTCTAGGTCAGGTTTCGGACGCAAACGGATCGTTCGTTCGCATGGTAAGTCAGAATCGCGCACGGGGTGGACCATTGGAAAGGGTATTCAGTGCCGTTTGGAGATTCATTAAGTCTCGATCGAGATGAGGAGTTTGACTTTTGGGTCAAACTGAGCCGGGGGGTGCCCGATGGCTTCCAGGTTAGTACTCAGGATGTGACCTGGGTTCGCGATGATGAGTGGAGGTACTAGGGACCTAAGGTGAGTTAGGGGGTAATAGAGTGAGGTGTCTACAGAGCCCCTCGACGGGTGAGTTTGGAATAAATGATAGCCGTCGATTAGACACCGCATGATGCCTTTGAGGGAGTATGACCGATTCAGAGGGTCGAGGTCGATTCCGAGGACCTAAGAAGTATGCTGGGGATGATCAATTTTGTGGATCAAAGCTGAACCTGTGGGCTTAAGGAAGCGAGGGTGACCAATTCAGGGGATCTAGGTCAGTTTTAAGGACCTAAGGAAATGAGGATGACCAATTCAGAGGGTCAAGATCAGTTCTGACCTAAGAGTGGTGACGACCGAGGATCGAGGTCGATTCTGACCTGATTTAGGTGACAATCCAAGACCAGGGTCAATCCTGACCCAAGAGTGGTGATGACCGAGGACCTAGGTCAATTCTGACCTAACTAAGGTGACGATCCAAGACTGGGGTCAATTCTGACTCAAGAGTGGTGACGACCGAGGACCGAGGTCAATTCTGACCTAACTAAGGTGACGATCCAAGACCGGGGTCAATTCTGACCCAAGAGTGGTGACGACCGAGGACCGAGGTTAATTCTGACCTAGCTAAGGTGACGATCCAAGATTGGGGTCAATTCTGACCCAAGAGTGGTGACGACCGAGGACCGAGGTTAATTCTGACCTAGCTAAGGTGACGATCCAAGACCGGGGTCAATTCTGACCCAAGAGTGGTGACGACTGAGGACCGAGGTCAATTCTAACCTAACTAAGGTGACGATCCAAGACCGGGGTCTATTCTGACCCAAGAGTGGTGACGAACGAGGACCGAGGTCAATTATGACCTAATTTAGGTGACGATCTAAGACCGGGGTCAATTCTCACCCAAGAGTGGTGACGACCGAGGAACGAGGTCAATTCTGACCTAGTTAAGGTGACGATCCAAGACCGGGATCACTTCTGACCCAAGAGTGGTGACGATCGAGGATCGAGGTCAATTCTAACCTAACTTAGGTGACGATCCAAGACCGGGGCCAATCCTGACCCAAGAGTGGTGAAGACCGAGGATCGAGGTCAATTATGACCTAGCTAAGGTGACGATTCAAGACCGATGCCAATTCTGACCCAAGAGTGGTGACGACCGAGGACCGAGGTTAATTTTGACCTAACTCAGGTGACGATCCAAGACCGGGGTCAATTCTGACCCAAGAGTGGATAAAGATTGTATTTTGATTCTGCTGGAGAAAGATCTTTGTGATTCTGATTTGAGCTGGGGAGATGATAGCTGGGGGAAGCTTTATAAGAGACCTCGCAGGGGGGAACAACCTATTTTGGGTGCTGTGAGAGAATTCCGTTGGGGAAAGTGATCAGGTGATCCTTAAGGATTTTCCGGAGCTTTGCCGGGAGGAGTTTTCACTTAGCTTTTGAGGATTCCGCTGGGGAAGAGGGGTTCCGCTTGGGGGTTAAGAATTGGATTTGAGGTTCCGTTGGGGAATGATGTGAGCTGGGGAAAAATTGGATTGCCCCTTGGGAGAGATCACTCGGGGCGAGTGGTTCTTCTGATTTCTGCTGGGAAAAATGCCATGTGATAATGTATTGCACCGGGTAGCCGATGGTCGGGGAGGCCTTTTGTAAAGTCTAATGAGGAGGTGATTAGGTGGTCCGGGCGCCTTGCCCGAGAGGTCATTCGCTTTGGATTTTAAGGGCTCCGTTGGGGAAAACGGTGTGTCGCCTGAAGGAGTGCGAAATTTTCTTGATGAAAAACGTTCTAAATCCCTCCTGGGATTTTTAGGAATCTTTCGGGGATTTTTCGAGGCTTCCTAGTATTTTTTGGGAATTTTTGTACGAAATTGTAAGCGGGTGTCGGTCGTCATAGACTGAAAGGTGCCATTCAACAGTGGCACGGACTTTTGGGCTACCTCGGGAAGGTGAGGAGACAGTGCCGATCGGTATGGCAGGGGTAAGTGCCGATCGGCATGGCGTTTGGCCTCCGATATAAAGGGGGCAAATCCACTTCATTTTTCAGAGCTTCTTGCCTTCTCTCTTTCTGCGATTTCTCTCTGCGAATTGTTCTAACGTTCCGATCTTCAAGAAATGGCCGCTTTTGTGAGCACCGCTGTCCATCGGGAGTGGTTGACCGTTAATGACTGGGCGAATGTGGATTGGAGGGACAGGGTGCCCCTTGCTTTGAGAAATGAGAATGCCTTTGATGCATTTGAGCCAGTTACGGATGAGCGGACCTTGCTGCGGGAGCCGTCACGTCATTGCTCTTTGAGAGTGATTCCCGGTGGTTATGTAAGTAGCCTCACCTTTGGCATTCTTTCCTTTTTGGGTGATTATTCCCTTTTTCTTGACCTTTGACTGAATTTTTCCTTTTGCTAGTACTATATTTCCTTGAAGAACATGCGTGCCCGCGGGACGACGGGGCTTAGGGATGTTTGGGAGCATCTTCCACCCATGGTGTGCTTAATGGTATCTTCAGCGGGTTTTGGGAGGTTGGCGGCTACGCTGGATGAGATGCCTCATTCGACAGCAGTTTTGTGTGCCTTAGGGGAGAGGTGGTGGGACACTACCCACACTTTTCATTTTGGCTTAGGGGAGATGACGGTGACTCCCATAGATGTGCAGCAACTGCTGGGGCTGGATTGTGACGGGGAGCAGATAGAGGTGGATCGCTCCTTGCGAGTGAGGCCGGAGGCGGTGCACGCGACACTTGGTGATGTGAGGAGGATAGTCTTTGGGGATTCTATCCGGCTGTCCTTGCTGAAGGATGTTTTGCTGAGCAGGGTGGTTGATGTGGAGGACGGGCTGTAAGTGAGGCAGATGGCCCGATTGTTCATCTTGTTGGTGCTGGGAGGTTTCATGGTGGCGTCGAGCGACGACGTCGTCCATTTGTGGTTTTTGCCGTACTTGAGGATGTTTTTAAACATCCCTTTCTATGATTGGGGGAGTCTGACCTTGGCGACCCTTTACTCTTCTTTGGATGCCTTCAGTCGGTGCTGCCGGTAGACTTTTACTGGAGCCACGTATCTCTTGGAGGTATCCTTTACTTTGTGCATTTTCCTTTCATGCATTCGCATTTTCCTTTCATGCATTCGCATTTTCTTTATGCGTCTCTTTTTGCTTGTGAATTCAGACGTGGTTTTATGAGGTGATTGGGTGCAACACCCCGCTGATTGATCTGAAGGATGACACTGTTGGGGACTTTTGCCGACTGTACCGATGGCGTAAGGCCAACCGACAGTCGCAGGGATCTCTCTCCCTGGAGGCGGTGCGTTAGGTCTTGAATGACCTGACCAGTGGTCGGGTAAGGTCTTTTCCTTTTCAGTCTTGGTTTTTTGCACCTTCTGATCTTGTATTGACTTATGCCTACTTGGGGATTTTCAGGTGACCGTTTATCCTTGGGGGACATCCATTCAGGATACTGGGGTGACTGGGGTGAACGCGTAAATGAGGCATTTGTTGGCGCATGAGCTTGGCCATTCCTGGTACCTGGGGGAGAGGGTGATCCGTCAGATTGTTGAGGAGGAGGTGGTGGTACCTCCCGCGCAGCCTCCTACTTCTATGAGGCGGGAGCGACAGTTGTTGGAGGATGAAAGGATCGCGATGATGATTGGCGAGTCCAATGCGTTGTATACTGATACGGTCGCGTCGTATGATTATATGGACTTTGTGACGAGCTGGTTGATGGCGCCCAGTATACATGATGCTTTGCCTTTACCTCCTGCTGGTTCGATTCGGGTGGTGGGGTCTTCCCATAGTGTTGGTGGTTCGTCGGCACCTGTGGCGGCGGCGACCTCGGAGGTCCCTTTTGTTCGACGGCACACTCCTTCGTACAACATCCGGCGGGCTGATGGAGGGATAGTGTCGATGTTTCACTATCCCCTTGCAATGGATCAGGAGGAGTTGGGCTTGACAGAGGACGTCCTTCGTCCTGTGGTAAACCTTTTGGTCCTTTTCCTCTCTTTTTGATTTCTTTTGCTTGATACTGATTCTGCCTTTTTCCTTACAGCAAATCTGGGTGTCGACCACTTGGCTCAGGGACATCAGAGACTAGATATCATCGGCGACTGCCCGCATTCGGGATGTTGTCCCTGTTCCTTCTTGCTTGGTGCCGTCAGCCTCGTTCGGGGGAGACTATGTCTCGGGTAGTGGGGGTGCGTCATCTCGCCATAGGGGAAGAGAGCGCGTCGCAGGGGTGGAAGCTCTTGAGAGAGAGAGAGAGAGAGAGAGAGAGAGAGAGAGAGAGAGAGAGAGAGAGAGAGTGGGTTCGGGCTGAGTCCCGTTATTTTTGGCTTTTTCTTTATTTCCTGCAAAATGATGTAACACAGAAAACATATATATATGCAATGCAATGTAGTTTTTTTTTGCTATCTTTTATTTTAATGATGTATGAATGCATGCACATGCGCCTTTTAATTTGCTACTAAGACCGTAAAAGGAATATTTTTGGAATTTTTGAAGGAAAGTTTTTATTTAAAAGGGGAATTATATAAGGAGAAAAAAGGATTCTTGAAATTCTTTTGAGAATATCAATTTATTTTTATGGAGTTTTCTGATTTGACAAAGAATGAAAGGAGGAAATTTCCAAAAATGGAGGGTTGCCGATTGGCAAGCACCCTGGCCTGCCTATCGGCAGTTCAGTCCAGTCCCATCAATTGAAAGCTTTGAATAGTACCCTCTTCAACCTTTAGTACCTTGTGGGGTAGGATTCCTTTCGACTTCTCCAGGGATTATGTCCCTTGTGAGGATTTTTAAGTATAAAAAGGGAGAAGGGTGGAGTGTTTTCCTCACACCTTTTGCATTCTTACATACCTACCCATCATCTTTTAGTCTTGCATGATGGCTCTCCCTGGTAGCATTGAGTTTGTCAGTTACCTTGAAGCCTTGGAAGCTATGTGCTCTTATAATGTCGACTATGATGCTTTCAACATGCGTCGAGTCTCCTTATGGCGTAATCGACCTTTTGAGTGGAATATGCTGGTGGCGGCAGTACAATTTTGGTATCCCGGAGACCATGTATTCCGCTTTGGGTTGGAAGAAGTTTGTTCTACCTACGAGGAATTTTCTGCCATACTGGGCATGAATCCCAGTGTTGCTGCTGCTTTACCCGAATTTTCCCATTCTCCTAGGGATTTATTGGCCGGGCTTCTTCATATATCTCCTTCGGCAGCCAGGTCATTAGTTGCCGGAGGAATGATCTCCCTCCCGACGATGTTTCAGTCCGTGCGTTCGTGGGAAGTAAGTGATGCTGGCTATGCTGGAGCCGTTGTTCTGGGCCTGGTTTCAAAATTGTTGTTGGTGACTGGGGAGGTGCGCGTGGACTCACAAATTGTAGCCATTACCTCATGGATGTCATATCGTCGCAATCCTACGACGGTGATATTGGTGGAGACTTTGAATGGCCTGGATGCCTGGAGAGAAGGTCGTTCCGACTTTTTAAGGGGCAGCCCTGTGATGTTGTTCATGTGGTTATCTGAAACATTTCGCTTGACAACTCCTCTAGAATATCCTTTGTCGGTTGTGCCCAACTTCTTTTAGCGCTACTTCATCCGTATGGGCCTGTATGTTGAGAACTGGGAGAATTGGCTTGTGGAGCATGGGGCTCGTGGACTGTATTGGTCAGTGCCTTGGTGGGGACAGTTGCAGCCTGTTCTAGAGCTAGGAGAATATTCATATGTGCGGCTGGTTGGTCTCAGGCAGACCTCTTTTTATTTTCCCTTGGCGGCTTTTGCGCCAATTTGGCTGGGCGCAGGTCGTGCCCCCTCGGACCTCAAATTTCTTTCCAGTAGAAGATTTGACTGAGCGCCTACGTCTATTGCTTGGATCTCTGTGGGAAAATTGACTTTTGTCGACCCGTCGCTCTCAGTCTGTTGGGAAGGTTTGGCATGTCCCCAAAGATTATATGAGGTGGTTGTGGAGGAAAGTAGTCAGCAAGATGTTGGCAGTAGAGACTGGTCAGAGGTGGTTTGTTTTATCTGACTCCATGGAAGGGGGTGTTGTGGTCTTTTCGAAGATGGTTAAGGCTCATCGGTCCATGGAGTGTTTGAGGCACTCCATTTAGGCAGGAGAAACTTGGGGTCCTCAGGATGTAGATGATGAGGGTGCAGGCTCTTTGGGTAGCTGTGGGTAGGACTCCTGTGGAGTTTATTTATGTAACAGATGTGGGGGATTTTATCTAGTTTTTATGGTAGTAAGGGGAAAGGGATTATCCGTTCCTTTTTCTTATGTAATCCATACTGTAGTTTCTTATTAATGAAATAAACAAGTTTATGATCATCCAGTTGTGCCTTTCGATGAATTTTATATTTTGAATTATCTATACCAATCGCTAAGGCATACATAATCCTTTTGTTCAAGTAGATGTTTAGAATGAACGGTCGTTCTCGGAGATAAGAAAGGAAAATATTTTTGTGAAAAAGAAGGGGTCGTGCTCATGTGGGGAGTATGAGCTGCCTACGTACCTCTGGGGTTTTTGAAAAAGTTCTTATCTGTTAGAAAATAGTTTTTGTAGAGGATCAGGCCCACGTAGTTCTGGGTAGAGAGAAATGGAGAGAGTTTTTTTTTTAGAATAGAAGGGGGGGAGAAGAGTCGTAGCGCACCGAGATTTCGAACTAGGGGTAGAATTTCTTGAGGCGTTCCAGATTGACTGGACGATCCATCTCTTCCCCATCCAGGTCGGTGAGCATGGCGGCATCGCCAGATAAGATCTTATTTACAATGTAAGGGCCACTCCAATTGGGTTTGAACTTTCCTCTGGGGTCCCAGATGGGTTCGATTATCTTCTTGAGGGCTAAATCCCCCTCCCGGACACCGCGGTCCTTGACTTTCTTATTGAACGATTGCGCTATTTGGCGATGATACCCTTGTATGTGGTAAAGAGCTTTTAATCTCCGTTTATCTAGGAGGGTCAGCTCATCAAGACGGCCTTGGAACCAGTCTTCTTCATTAACCTTGCTTTCGAGCATGATGCATAGCGAGGGTATTTCCAGCTCCACAGGTAGGACTGCTTCCATGCCGTAGACCAGGGAGTAAGGGGTAGCCCCAGTAGAGGTTCGTATTGAGGTTCGATAGCCCCAGAGGACGTATGGGATCCGATCGGCCCAATCCCTACAACTTTCGGTCATCTTGCTGATGATGGTTTTGAGGTTATGATTGGCGGCTTCAACTGCACCATTGGTATGAGGTCAGTAAGGAGAAGATTTGTGTCTCTAAATCCCATACTCGTTGACTATTTCTGTGACTTTCGCCTCGAAGTGCAAACCATTATCCGGCACTAGCTCGTGCGGGACTCCATATCGGCAGATGATATTTTTCTTGATGATTTTGGCCACCTTCTTGGCATTTAATACTGCGTATGACTCGGCTTTGACCCATTTGGTGAAGTAATCGATGGCAACCAGGATGAAATCATGCCCGTTTGACGCTTTTGGTGTAACCTTCCATATGATGTCGATACCCCAGGTGGAGAACGGCCAGGGAGAAGTCATGTTGTATAATTCCCGGTGAGGCAAGTGTTGAAGATTAGAGAACTGTTGGCGTTTAGGGCATCTCCGAACATAGGCGGTGCAATCCTGGGCCATGGTGGTCCAGTAGGAGCCCTGTCGGATGATCTTCTTGGCAAGCATGTGACCATTCATGTGGGGCCCGCATTCCCCGCTGTGGATTTTCTGCATTATCTTTTCAATGTCAGCCCCTGCGATACAGTGCAAATGAGTTCCATCGAAATTCCTCTTGAGTAGTTCTTTATGACAGATGATGTACTGGGCGACCAGCCTTCGAAGGGTAGCTCGGTCGTTCTTATTGGAACCCTCGGGATACCTACCGTACCGGAGGAGGCACCAAATATCATAGTACCAGTAATTGACTAACTCAGGATCTTCTGAGGTGGCAAGCTCAATGTGGTAGCAATGGGTAGGTTTGTCTTGCTTTTGAACTAGGAAGGGGGTCATTGTTATTCCCTCGGGCATGTTGATCATGGAAGCCAAAGTAGCGAGAGCATCGGCTAGGTTATTCTTTGCTCGGGGTAGGTAACGAAAGCTGATATCTCAAAATTGGGAGGCCAACTCTTCTAATTGGGCATGAAAGGGTTGGAGCTTTTCGTCTTTGACCTTCCACTTTCTGAGCACTTGACCGATGATAAGGGCAGAATTCCCGTATACATCAAGGTATTGAATACCTTTCTTGAGAGCGACCTTGAGGCCCACTGTGCATGCCTCGTATTCTGTCATGTTGTTAGTGCAAGGGATATCCAATTTAATGGAGATAGGAGTGTGGGAGTCATCTGGGGCGACCAGAAGTATCCCAATGCCATATCCCTTTTTGTTGGGAGCACCATCGAAGAACATTTTCCATCGGAAGCAGTCTTGAATGGTGCAGATGACATTTTCACCTGGGAATTCGGAGATCCAGACGTCTGTTTCTTCTACAGGGTAGTCAGCGAGATAGTCAGAGATGGCTCTTCCTTTAACGGCTTTTTGTGTGACGTACACGATATCGAACTCGGTTAGGAGCATCAACCATCGGGCCATTCGGCTGGATAAGGCGGGTTTTTCGAGCAGGTATTTGACGGGATCCATTCGGGATATAAGTTTGATGGGGAAAGCGAGCATGTAGTGTCGTAACTTTTGAGTGACCCAGACAAGTGCGACATATTCTTTTTCTAAAGTAGTGTAGTTGACCTCGTACCCGGCCAATTTGCGACTGGCATAATAGACGGCTCTTTCTTTACGGGAGTCTTTAAGGTACTGGGCTAGCAAAGCCCCGGTTGCAGTGTCGATTATGGTTAGGTATAAGAGAAAAGGGAGACCAGGATGTGGTGGCATGAGAACTGGAGGTTGGGTTAGGTACTGTTTGATTCGATCACGGCTTCTTGGCAGGCCTCGTTCCAAACCTTGGTTGAATCCTTTCGGAGGATCTTGAAGATTGGTTCATAAATGGAGGTTAGTTGGCTGATGAAACGGCTGATATATTATAATTTCCCAAGGAAACCTCGGACTTCCTTCTCTGTTCGGGGAGGTGGCATCTCAAGTATGGCCTTCAGCTTAGCGGGATCTGCTTCTATCCCCTTCTCACTGACCATGAATCCTAAGATTTTTCCCTTTGTAACGTCGAAGACGCATTTTTATGGATTGAGTCTCATCTGATACTGCCGCAGTCGTTCGAAGAACTTTCGAAGAGCAGGAGCATGACCTTCTCTAATTTTGGACATGATAATCATATCATCCACATAAACCTCGACCTCCTTGTGAATCAGATCGTGCAGGATGATTGTGTCAGCCCTTTGGTAGGTAGCCCCAGAATTCTTGAGACCAAATGGCATAACGGTGTAGCAAAAGGTTCCCCATGGGGTAATGAATGTGGTTTTTTCTTGGTGGTCGGGGTGCATCTTGATTTGGTTGTATCCGGTAAAACTGTCGACGAATGACTTGAGAGCATGACTGGTTGTTTTGTCCACGATCATGTCAATATTGGGTAGCGGATAATCATCCTTCGGAGAGGCTTTGTTTAAATCTCGATAATCCACACACATTCGAACCTGTCCTCCTGATTTTGGTACAGGTACAATGTTGGCTATCCATGTGGGATATTCGATTACTCGAATGAAACCCACGTTTAACTGTTTGATCACCTCTTCTTTGACCTTGAGAGACCATTCGGTGCGGAGTTTTCTTAATTTTTATTTAACTGGCTTGGCATCTGGGAGAGTGGGGATCTCGTGCTGAGCTATTTCGGGGTCAATACCGGGCATGTCATCGTAGGACCATGCGAAGACATCCACGAACTCCTTTAGCAATTCTTCAAGTTGTGCGCGCTCATGCTCGTCAAGGGTGGCCCCTATCCTAATCTAGCGCAGTTGGCTACTAGGATCGAGATTAATAATAACAGTCTCTTCTTCATTAACTTGAATGCGGTTATGTTGTTTGTTATTAACCTTATTTAAATCAGTTAAGAATTGTTCATTTGTAAAATCATCATCATCAAAAGCTTGATTAGAATCTACACAATTAATGTAAGGCACAATAAGATACTCAAAATCTTCATTTATTTCATTGATAGGAAAAACAACATTGAGAACCTCATCGAAAGAGGTCTCGATTACATTTGAGCAAGGATGGACAACAGTAGAAGAAACAGGGTAAACATTGGGATTGGGGGAGATTTCAAGAGGTAGAACTGGCGCAGCATGCCAGTTGAGAAGAGGTGTATCAGCAGATTTAATCAGACGGGATGGGTTCCTTGATGTAGTGCCTGAATGAACCATGCAGAGTGTCAGCCCCAGTGTCTACAGGTTGAAGGAATCTTCGGAGTCACTTTCTTCAGTCTCTTCAGTATCTTTGATAAGTGGTTGTACGCGGTGTTGGAAACTTTCGGCCCATGGCTAGCTATCTTGGAAAAAGATCTCCATTCCAGGCTTCATTTTCTTGTCTGTGTGGTCGTACCATGGTTCTGGAAAACCGCAAAAGGGGAAATCCTCGCCCTCTTTGATGAATCGTCCATTTAAGGAATCACCTGAGATAGTTCGGATACTGTTTAATCCTCTTTTTGATCGAGTCTAGAAGATCATTCTGAGCTCTTGTTCTGATGGTTGATACCCCAAGCCGCAAGGAGGGAAAGCTTTCTTCAGTTCGATGGTCTCAAGTATCCCCTGCTGCCTCTGTCCTAGCCCCAGTCCGGACATGAAGTGCATGTTTCTGAACATCTGAATCACATTGACATTGCCATGAGATTCATATTCTGGACAAACTCTTTCTTTGAAATCGTCCCCTGTTGGGAGTAGGGATGGCTCGACTCAAAATCCTGACAGGAGCATATCATTTGACCCATGTTGTATCTCAAGAATTGGACTGCTGGTGATTGAACCCTCGGCATTGTCGTCGTCACCTAAAATGGTGATGACTCGCCCATCGGCGAAGATCTTCAATTTCTGATGGAATGAGGAAGAGACACCCTTTATACTGTGGAGTTAGGGTCGTTCGAGAAACAGGCCGGGATATCAATGACTTGGAATTCGACGACAGGGTTTATAGGTCCAACCCCTATTACAAGTTTTATGGATCCCATCACCTCACGATGGGTATTATCGTAGGCGCACACGGCAGCGGAGGTTGGAGCGAGGTCACTCTCTTTCAGACCTAAACATTTGAAGGTTCTCAGTGGTCAGACATTCAAAGCGGATCCGTTGTCAACGAGAGAAAGCGGTACCACCTTCCCCATAATTTCGACGGAGATGTTGAGTGCATGATTGTGATTTGGCCCAATTTTGGGGATTTTCTCTTCAGAAAAGGACAGCATTCGGGTGGAGGTCAATGATCCGACCAGGTTCACCACTTCTTCTGGTGTGGTAGAAGGAGGAACTATAGGTCCAGCGAGTAATTTGATTAAAGCATTTTTGTGCAGCTGGGAAGACATGAAAACCCCCCATAGAGTGATGTTAGCTTGAGTTTTCTTCAGTTGATCGAGGATCTTGCTCTCCTGAGGGTCATTTCCGGCATAGGAAGGTCTTTAACTCCCTTCCCTTATCATTTACTGGTAGTGAGTTGGGAATTTGGTAATGTCTCCCAGATCTGGTCATGTGATTTACTGAAGAAGGGAAAAACTTAAATCCAGTTTCCTCATCAATCTCAGGTTGTTCTTCCACCTTATCTATTTCTCCGCGGAGTTCTTCAAATGATATCATCCCACATAAGTCATCTACTGGGCCAGTGTGACACCCCGACTAATTAAATACCAGGTAGCTACTCCTTTATTAAATTAAATCAAAATGCCAAGTTGGCTCAGTTAATAGCATCACTGTCGAAAACATTTTTATTATTACTAACCACCTAGTATTTAAAAAGTAAGTTGCCAAATTTTAATTAAAGCCTGATTAACATGCAGAAAAAGATTTAAAGCAAGAATAATATCACCATTCACCATAACGAAATAATAGAATAACCAACACATGATATAAATAAATCTGGAGGAAAACTCCTCACAACAAAATCCCGCAACTGAAGTAAGTAACGAAATACTGAATGCTAAATCAATACATGCCAAAGTCTGAGAAACTGAAATGGAAATGTCTCTAATAGAAATTGGGCAACATGCCCTACAACTGAGGAATACTGAGTATGGAATCCAAATGATATAAGCGTCTAAAAGCAAATCCCTGTAGCTTCCACAAGCAGCTACAGCTCGTCATCTGAGTGACAATCCTATGCATGGTGTCCTTGTGGCTGGGCACCTAAAAATGGTTTTACAAAAATAGATTTGAAAGCAAACGGGTCAGAGCCCGAATGTGGAGATATTTTAAAAACCTGCAAGTGCTTTAAAAACATTTAAAACAGTATATGCAAAATACATGTTAGGACGTGCTCTCACATGAGATACTCACCTCTCGTCTAACTGTGCACTCCTAACGTTCCTGTACCCATTCATGTGTTATCTCATAACTATCTAATTCTGAAGAGTTTCTAACACTACTACTCGGTTCACGTTTAATTTCCAACCTTAACAATTAAATAGAGAGTTCTACTTTAATTCTCGGATTCCCAATTATTAACAAAACCATTTATAGATATAAGTTCCCTTTTTATCTACATAACATTACCATAACTATACTCACAATTTAACATAGTAAATTCCTTCTCGTTTAACCGTATATTTTCACATCATAAATATACAATACAAGCACCCAAAGGCTAAGCTGCAGTGCACACATACTCTGCTATCCATCCCGGTACATCACGTACATAAGGATCACGCATTCCGAATCTCTCAGGAATCGTTCAGATAACAACATCACAAATTATGGAGGCGAACACAGTCACATCACATGGGTCACGCACATACCTACGCTCCCACGATCAGCAAACTTATTAATATCACAATAAGTCCTTCTATGACCTATGTTCGTCGAAGTAACCAATCTAAATCCGGGCAACACAAGGATAAGAAGGCCCTAAGCGAACGTAAACCTCCCGTGATAGCAAGTATGGTAGGTATGTCATACACATACAATTATATACTAAGCATTCACACATCTTAGATATCTCGATATTAATAAAGGTATACTCTACATCTTTATACCATTATTCCAAATTCATATATTTCAAGTATCCCAATAATATAGAAATTAAATTGACGACACGTCTCACGTCGTAGTTTCTTAAACTTAAAACCTATCTCGAATAGACTATTAAGTTCCTCTTATTCCCCCATATAACATCTTTACACCTAAGGTCTTTACTTCTGCCCCAAACCTTATTTCATCAAATTATTCAAATTTACCCTATTAACCCAAATATTATCTCAATTATCGAATTTCATTAATTTAGAATACTTCCTCAATTTGGATTCCAATTAAGGTCCAATCTCATAATCATGCCTACTGGTCTTCCTTAAGGTTAAGGGTATTCATAAGGTCTCCAATAATATCATTCAAGGATTAACACCATTAAAATTTAATTAGGGAAAAACTTTACTCATTCTGGGAAGGTCGATCGATCGACCTTTACCTTCGATCGATCGATGGTGGTCGATCGATCGACTGAAGAACATCGATCGATCGAACGCACCAGGTATGGTTACGGACTGCTTCGTTTTCCAGTTACCAATTCGTCCCAAAACACCATTTTCAAGCATGAAACTCTAAGACAAGGTTACAATATCATCATACTATCATTCTACAACAGTATTAACATTTTAAAACCCATAATTCATCATTCAAAGGCTTTGTTTAGATCAAGACTACATCAAAATTTCCAGATTTCTTCCCCATTCAAGAACATCAATAAACTACTTCTAAAATCCATTTTTAGATCATCAATGGTTCTGTTTAGAACATATAATTCGTCCAGAATATTACTACATGCAATCCCTAACATAATTCATAACTTTTAACTTCCAATATATGGGTCTAAATCATCTTCCAAGATCAATTTCGAAAATTCCTAAACATGGAAAAGCATAGCTTGAATCAAATGAATTTAAACCACTTGCCTTAATCTTTCTCTGAATTTGATGTTGAATTTGAAGGTTGAATCTGTCCTCTATCTCTCTTTCTGCAGAATTCTTTCCTTTCTCTCTCTCTCTCTACAAGTTCTTCCCAAGGATGATGACAATGGAGGTGTGTTTGGTTTTTGGTAAGTTGGGACTATATTTCAACTTCTCCCGTAGCCCATTAAGTCTCTTAGTGTAGTTAGTGGGTTTAGTGGGTTAAAGAAGAAGTCAGATTTCTATTCTAATTTTCGTCACTTTTAATTCCCAAAAATACAAAATTACCAAAATACCCTTTATGATGCCGGTATGACCTAAAAATACCCCGGGACCCAAACTAAACTCCCAGCTAGTGTTTTCTGACTATCTCGACCCTTCCGGACGCGTTGGCGCACTCAAAATGAACATACGGGTGATAAAAATAAAATTCACTTTTTAATTCAAATAATATTATTCCTGACGCGACTGTCACGCGCGTCCCAACAAAGTTTCCCAAATTGCCGTATTTCAATCTTGTGACAATTTCAATATTTTCCAATATTCATATAATGCCAAGTATACACATTATAATAAAATACTAACTCACATCTCGTTAATATTATTATCCGGATTAATTTCCAATTAATAAACATTTAATTCAATTAATTCCCAAAAATAAATATCATAGAAAATACGGGGTATTACAGCCAGCTCTTTCTAAAACTGGTTCTTCGCTCGAATCTTCGAATTCTTCCCCCCATCCGGTGGTAACAATTTTATTTTCCCCTATGAAGTCAGTGCATTCCACGACTTCAACGGCTTCTTCGTATAGGTCTTCCCATTCTGTGGGGATGTGTAAGGGTGAAGGGACCATGTGCCCTTGCAGCTTCAAAGCATCAAATAACTCGGTGATACTGCAAATGTTATTGGTTTGCCTGAATGCTTTCGTCATGATCTGGACAACATCATCTAAGCTGACTTTGTCGGTTGGTACCATCCACCTATCTGATTCTCGGGTCCATTTCCGCACTTCCAAAAACAACATACTGCTGGAAGTCGATAACCATCTGTGAGGGCAATTTCAGCCCGAACTCTAGGAGTTGATTCAATACCTCTGACAATTCCATACTTCCACTTTCAGAACAGGTCCGGACAGTGATGCACGCTTTGGTAAGGAGTGACAGTGCCTGATCAGCGGGGCTAGTAGGGTGTAGGAGGAAATATGGGAAAAGTTGAAGGGGTTTAGGAGGGTATAAGGGTGTGATCTGGGTTGATGGATCGAAATTCGAGTTTTCTTCCGAGAAGATGGCATTGGTGTGATTTGGGAGTGGGTTATGAGTAGTGTTTGTTTTAGGATTGACTGGTGGGGTGATGGTACCCCGGTCAATCAGATCTTGGATTATGTTTCGAAGGTGGAAGCATTGGTCGGTGGTATGGCCAGCAGTTTGGTGAAAGGCGCAATGAGCATCGGTCTTGAAAATTCTGGGAAGTGGGTTTGGTAATGGACGTAGGTCCAGGGGATTTATAAGGTTTTGACTTAACAGGGCTTGGTAAAATTTGGAGAGGGGAGCATGAAGCTCAGTGTATTCCCTCCGGACGGGAGCAGGGCGGCTTTCTGGTGCCCATGATGTGGTTGGTTGAGAGATGTTGTTGATGGTTGAGACTGCGGCACAGATAGGCTTGTCATATTTTTTGGGGGTGAACTGTCCGGACACCTTCTTCGGTTCAACTTCTATTTTGGCAAGACTTTCCTCGATTTCTACCCCTGCCTCTCTGAGAGCTCAAAAATGGGAGTAGTACTGTCCTCCCATGGTCGTTCGAACATGGGGCAAGAAATTCTTCTTCACTATGTTAACTTGTTCTTCCTCAGATGGCCAATTAGTCATGTTAGCTGCTTTTTCCCTTCATCGGGCTATAAAGTTACTGACTGATTCTCCAGAGTTTTGTTTGAGCAGCTCTAAATCATGACGGGTGACCTCGAGCTCTTCGTTGTATTTGTATTGCGACATGAATTCTCGGGCTATGTCCTCCCAGCTACGGATTCTAGATTCCTCGAGAGATAAAAACCATCGGAAGGTACTATCCTTCAAAGTTTGCTAAAAAAAATGGGCCATTACTTCTTCAGAAGCCCCTAGTAGAGTCATGGAACAATGATAACTGTGAAGATGAACAATCGGGGGACCACTCTCCCTGAACTTCTCGATATTTTGGCATCTTGAACTTCTCGGGTAACCTTGCTTTAGGATAAGGAGACATATGGGTGTAGTCCATGTAATTTCCAGAGATCCTGACTTGGTCAAACTTCTTGGTGAGCATCTTAAGATCTTCTTTGACTTTTTTCAACTCCTCCTCCTTTGGATCAACAACCACAGGCAAGTTAGCCATAGGCTGGGCAATGTTTGGCATTGGAAGCTGGGCAGGCGACGACCAATTAGCAGGAGGGGCACGCGGAGCGTGTTGATATTCTTTTGGGACCCAGATGGGCTCGGGCTAACCCATAGCACGAGGGAACAGGGCCTCGGGCCCTTGAGGAATAGTAACTTGGTTTCGTTGCATTTCTCGAACCTCAGCTTGGAGGTTGTCAATCTTGGCCATGAGCTGAGCTAGGACTGTCGGCAGATTCGGTTGTATGACTGGTGCTTGATCTGCATTCTCCATGGAAGATGGATGGATTCCGGATTCGAAAGAAGTAGTAGAGGAACGGATGAAACTCCAGTGTGATTTGACTGAAGACCTAAGCCAATAGGGAGCCAAGCCAAGGGCGTGCGATCAACCTGAGAAGGCACAGGATGAGATTTATTTTTTGAGAAAAGGGGAAGAGGTTATTTTTGGATTTTTGATAAGAAGGGATAAATGTTTTTGGATTTTTGATAAAAGGGAGAAAATGTTTTTGGATTTTTGATAAAAAGGGAGAAATGTTTTTGGAGACGGAACTCAGCATGATTATTATGATTATTATGTTCTCACTTGTATTTAATTCTCCTAAATGCAATGCTGGACGGGACCCGAGCCTGGAAAAGTGGGGTTTTTAATATATGCAAAGCTACGGTTTGGACTTGTAAGCAGGCTCACGGACAGAGTCCCGTTTTAAAAATGAGCAAAAATTGGGCGAAAGATCGACCCGGAATTTCGGCAGAGTTTCGGGTTGAAACCGGCAATCTAAAGTGCGTGTCCTAGGTTTGACACCTATATGCGGGTATGCAGTTGATTGGGTGAATCGGCATGGGTTCCCCCTTTGGCGTGGCTTCCACGATATACGTCTTGCTCTTGCGGGCAATCGGTACGTGTGGACAAGCCATTTAATATACCTAAGTGTACGTGAATTGCCTCACCATATACCTCATCGGGATGGTACGTGTGGAGCAAATTCGATATACTCGGCGTACGTGAATGAATTCCCTGCGATATACCTCCCGTCATGACTTAGGTCAAGCGGTACGATGCGGGGGAACCGTTCGATATACGTCGAAGGTACTTGGCCAATGAAAGGCGAGAGTCATGTCGCTTAGGCTAACTGCGACCTGCCGGACCAGCGTCCATCACGAAATGAACCTCCAGTTACTGGGTAAAATTTGGTCAATAGCAATGCCCTTTGGTGATGTCGTGTGAATCATGCATGATTCTCTTATTAGTATCTTATGATGAGAATGACTTTCTTTGATTATGCCAAATCGGGAACAAAGTACAAGTACCCCAAAAGGTACACCAAGCATGGATGGGTGATGCGTGGAACATGGGAATATACATGCGATCCTAGGTGCACGTGGTGTGAAGTGTACATGGAGAATTTTCTACAAGTATGTGAACATAAGCATAAGCATGGGATACATATGAAAAAGTGGAACATGTAGATATGGGGGGAAACATAAACAAATATAGCATCCATGTAAATAGAGTCAAGCCTTCAAAATTAATAAAGTCCCCAGCAGATTCGCCACTGTGGCCATCCCTGATCCCCGTCGCGGAGGGAGGAAGGATCCTTCTAGTCCCGTGCGTCCCCTCTCGGGAGAGCACTTCGGTCGGTGTCAATTTTGTGAAGTGTGAAAAATATAGAGAGATTCAGAGTCTCCAGTCTATTTTACTCAAAACAGACAAAAGAAAAAGAGGAAGCCACCCCAAAGGATGGCTTCCAAAGTCATACTGGTGCGTGCGAAACCAAAATGATTCGGAAAGGGTTCGGAGGCTTAGTTATGAAATGAGAAGGTGTTAGGCACCCATTCCGCCCTTTCGGTCTCTCATGGATATTTGCTATTTTCCATTATGTTTCCCCCCGTGATATGTGTGCATGTGTATATATATAGAAGGGAGGTAGGAATCCTCGACTTGTATCATGGAAAAGATAAAGCGAGTCATCCGTAGGAAGATATAAAAGTAATATTAGAAAAATAAGATTTATGCGGTTACCCCTACGTTAATCGTTATAAGGGAACGATAACGCACATGGAGTAATGCGTCACTAAGACTAATATAAGAAAAATGGATTTAGAGAAAATAAAAAATGAGAGAAAAAAAAGTGAGAGAAAGGACTTGAGTCTCGGGTTTTACCCCGAGACGCCTACGTATCCTATAAAGGCATCAAAGTCCTATAAAGGCATGTAAAGTGAGGGGTGGGGTTTAACCCATAAATCCAAAATGGAGAAATCTCTTATTTGTAAGTGTGTGTGTGTGTGTGTGTGTGTGTGTAGAAAAAGTGTTTTTGTTGTGAGAAAAGTGTGGAAAAAGTATGAGAATCCCTACTTGGAATTTATGAGTAAACCCTCTTTTTCTTATTTTTTGTTTTTTTATTTATATGAAAATAAGATATGTGCAATAATAATAAGATAAAAAGTGTATTTATGGTATGTGAGATGAGATTATAAAAGTGGTAAGTAAGAAAACAAGTTATTGAGAATTTAAGAGAATTCAAGAGAAAGTTGAGAAAGTTGGACCTTCTTGAAGATCTTGAGTTTGATCTTGAACGTTGGAGAGCAGCCCTTGCACTTGGATGATGATGGAGAGTGGTTAATTCACCAAGTTTGATGAAAAGTATGATGGAAAGTGGAAGTGAAAAAGGGATTTGGAAGTTGAAATCACGCTGCCTTCGAGAGAGGTTTCTGGGATTCGTTCAGAGAGATTTCTATCAGATCTGGGCTCCTCTTGCAAATGAGGCCAACCCCTCCTTTTATAGCCCCAGGGGACTACCGATCGTCTTAGAGCCCTTCCTGCCTGTCGGCAGGAAGGTGCAGATAGACAGGTTCTGTGACCTGCCGTTTGGCAGTGTGTTTCAGGCTTTTTCGGAAAATTGGCCACCGAGGGCAAACCTTTGGTCAGAATCGCACACGGGGAATACCGTTGGAAATTTATTTCAGATACCTTCGAAAGTCCTTTGGACCACTCCCGAGTTCGGGAGTTGACTTTGGGTCAAATGTGGCTCGGAAGCGTTTGTCGGTCCATTGGACGGGGAATCGTACGGACGCAAACGGATCGTTCGTACGCATGGTAAGTCCGAATTGAGCACGGGGCAGACCGTTGGAAAGGTTAGGAGATGTACTTTGACATTCCAAAGAGTTTGATTCGGTTTGGAGAGTTGACTTTGGTCAACTGGGCCTGGGAAGTGCTCGGTGGCTTCCCGGAGTTAAACGGATCGTTCGTCCTCATGTAAAGTCAGAATTGCGCACGGGATGGACCGTTGGAAAGGTTATTCAGTTCCCTTTGAAGATTCATTCAGCCTCAATCGAGCCGAAGGGTTGGCTTGGGTCAACAGAGCCCGAGAGCGCCTGGCGGCCTCTAGGTCAGGTTTCGGACGCAAACGGATCATTCGTCCTCATGCTAAGTCGGAATCACGCACGGGGCAGACTGTTTGAAAGGGTATTCAATGCCCTTAGAAGATTCATTGAGTCTCGGTCAAGATGAGGAGTTTGACTTTTGGGTCAAACTGAGTCGGGGGGTGCCCGATGGCTTCCAGGTCAGTACTCGGGACGTGACCTGGGTTCACGATGATGAGTGGAGGTACTAGGGACCTAAGGAGAGTTAGGGGGTAACAAAGTGAGGTGTCTACAATATATATATATATATATATATATATATATATATATATATATATATATATATATATATATATATATATGCAGTCTATAGTAATTTTAACTATTCCCGGAAGAGACTCAATACCTATTTTCTCTCAAGGCAGACTGATAAAAACTTTAACTTTATAAAGAAAAGGTATAGCTCTTGCACTAAACGAAAGTCACTAAGGAGAACCCTCCAAACATTTTCTAAATTAAAGTCCCCAAACCTTTTAAAACTAGGGCCATTTGGGTTAGAAAAGATGACTTGTTACCCCCAATAAAGGTGCAATGCTACTATAACCCCCTTTAAGGTTGAACGCACCTCCGTTGGATGGAACCTTGATTATAGGTGTTGAAACACATGACTGGGGATGAGACTATACTGACAAACATGACTAACGTCTTAGGAGGTAATGTCCTATTTGGTATTTGGTGGGAGAGTCTCATCCTAAATTATTGGTATAGGGACACTTTAAGAAGAGGGTCTTCCTATCCTTATGATGTTCAATTAGTGAAAGGCTTAAAGGAAAATATGTTTATCATATCTCAATTTTTTATTCTAATCAAATAGTTACTTTTTCCAAAACTGAATGTAAAATTTTGAATAAATATGGTAATTGTATCCTTACGGTAAATAGAAATCCGGGTAACTGCTATACAATTATTCCCAGTGACGAGTCCTATAATTTAATAAGATTATATGATTAGAAAATGTGGCATAATAGATTGGGTCATACTAATTTTGATAACCTATGCAGATTGAGCTCCCAAGGGTTCGTTAGAGGTTTACCCAAAATAAAAATGTCTTCAAACATTGTTTGTGGTCCCTACCAAGTGGGAGAGATAAGTAAAGCGCCTCACAATAAGGTTAAGGATATAATGACTTCGAAACCACTGGAAATTATCCACATGGACCTTATAAATCCTTCTCATACTTTGAGTCTCTGTGGCATCAATTACATTCTTGTCATTATTGATGACTTTACACGGTATACTTGAGTAGCTTTTATGAAAAATAAATCGGGTACATTTCAAGAATTTCTTAAAATCCTTTTGAAAATAAAAAATGAAAAGGATACTCAGGTATCCTATATTAAACGTGACAGAGGTGGATAATTTAAGGAGACTAGAGTAGTAGCATATTATTTTGGTAATGGATATCAGCATGAGTTCAGGTATCCTAAAACTCCGTGGCAAAATGGTATTGTTGAAAGGAAAAATTAAATAATCCAAGAGATGGCCTGAGTTATGTTACACGCAAAAGGTCTAATAAAATGCTTTTGGGTTGAGGCAGTCCAAACAGTGTGTCACATTGTTAATCGTGCATACCTTAGGAAGAATACCAAAGAGACTTCATATGAACTATGGTATAACCAAAAACAAATCTGAAATACTTTGTAACCTTTGGGAGTGTCTGTTATGTTTTAAAAAATAGGGAATACCTTTATAAATTTGACACCCTAGGTAATAAACAAATTTTTCTGGGGTATTCCTAAAATAGTTGAGCATATCGCATCTATAATTTACATACCAAAGTTGTAATGGAATCTATGAACGTAATTGTTAATGACACTGCTACTGGGAGTGTTGGTGCTGGATCAATTATTGTGGATGAGTAAGAAAATATTTTTAAAACAAACTCTCCTCAAATAACTGACCTAGTGCTGACTGAAGTCCCTGCAGTTCCAACTCAAGTTTCTAGATATCATCCCCAAGATAAGGTAGTCGGTAATCTCGAGGAGCCTATGAGAACAAGATCACAACTTCAAAATGTGGCTAACTTTACATGCTTTGTTTCTCAAGTAGAACCAAAGAATGTAAATGATTCCTTCAACGACTCTTACTGGATTGATTACATGCAAGAGGAATTAGCCCAACTTAAGAGTCATGATGTTTGGTATCTTATTTTGCTACCACAAAATAAAAAGGTTATCGGTACCTGTTGGATTTTAAAAACAAAACGGATGAATCTAGGGTAATCATTAGAATCAAGGCAAGGATGGTATCGCAAGGATATTCTTAAATAAAGAGAATAAACTTTGATGAGACTTTTTCCCAGGTAATAGGCTCAAGTCTATTCGTCACCTCCTTATAGTAGCATGTCATTTATAATTCAAACTTTTTCAAATGGAAGTTAAGTCCACCTTTTTAAATGGTATTCTGACTGAAGAGGTATACATGAACAACTGAAAGGCTTTATTGACATGCCTCACCCGAAGCATGTCTTCTGATTAAAGAAAGATATATGGCTTAAAGCAAGTCCTTAAGGCCTAGTATGAAGGCGTCTCGCCCTTTTGAATCAATAAGTGTTTGAGCATAGCGACAATGACCAGATATTATTTGTCCATAAAATAAATAATGAGATTTACTCACACAAATTTACGTAGATGACATAGTTTTTGGTTCAAATTTCTTAGAACAAGATGGTGATTTTTATAAAGTAATGCACGAGGAGTTCCAAATGTCACTCATGGGGGAGTTACAGTACTTTTTAGGTTTGTAGGTTAAACAGATGAGTGATGGCCTCTTTATTTCTCAAACCAAATATGTGAAATAGTTGATTAAGAAATTTGGCTTCAATAATGCTAAAATTGCACGCACTCCCATGAGCATCACATCCAAGATATTTAAAGATGAAAATGGAAAAACCATTGATCCAACCTTGTATATAAGCATCATAGGCATTTTTCTATATCTAACTGCATCGAGACCAGATATTATGTATGTCGTTTGTGTTTGCGCATGTTATTAATGTGTTACCAACGAATACCATGTATTGTGTGTAAAGCGTATCATTAAATATGTTAAGGGCACACTAGAGTATAGTATTTGGTACATAAAGGACACATCTAGTTCTATAGTTGGTCACACTAACGCTTAATGGGCAGGGTGTTCTGGAGAAAATAAGAGCACTTCTGGTATTGTTACTACGTAGGGACAACTTGGTCAATTGGAGTAATAAGAAACAAAATTGCATATCTTTATCAACTATTGAGTATGAGTATAGAGATGCTATTAGCTGTTATGCTCAATTATTGTGGATCAAACAAATATTTTGTGATCATGTTACTATTGAGAATCAGTTGACTTTATTATGTGATAATAAGAGTGCTATCAATATCTCTAAGAATCATGTACATCACTCTCACACCAAACACACTAAGATTAGACATTACTTTATTCGTGAATTGGTAGAATCTAAAGAACTCCTTATTGAATATCTGCAAAATGAAAAACAACTAGCTGATATATTTACTAAGACATTGTACAACATTAGATTTGAATCTTTAAGGAAATCCATAGGGATGATTATTCTTGATTAGTTTTCTACCATTATATGTCATATCCTCACGTCTATATCATGTTCATAATATGTTTATGAGGATCTAGTTTATGGTCATATCACATATGGCAAAAGGCCCCTTCCTTATATATTTTATGTAGGAGACACCTAATGTGACCCGTTATTATGATTTGATTAGTAGTTTATTATGTTATACACTCTCTCTTATTTATTTACCAATTTCATATTTGAGACCAAATGAGGGAAAAGGATTGAGACCATCCCAGGACTGACTATAAGATTTCAATTTCTAAATTCGACTAACATGCTATCTTGAGTATTTTTTTCTTATAGGCATTGAAGTTAATTCTTTCCAAATGTTAGTGTATTAGTTTATATTATAGTCGAGTTATGTAAATTATTTTTTCTTACGCTTATTTTCGGCTTTAGGAAGGGTTAGTGGTTAGAATTTGTATAGGATTAGGAAAAAAAATTCTGCCTACGAGTACCCTTGATGTACTCAACGGGATTTTATCTCTAATGTCCAAAGGGAGGATATTGATACACCCTATGTGGTTGACTTATTAGGAGTATATACCATATATGTCTTTCATCTAGATTGAATAAAAAGACAAAATATCTTTAGTATTGTTGAGATCCTCCAAATGGTACTCCACATTTCAAGATTGGTGACTACTTCAACTGGCATCCCCAACAAATTCTTCTCTATCCATATTGGTCTCCAAAGGTATAAAAAAATCCAAACTTTAGTACGCATTACACCATATGCATGATATGTGTTTAAAATAATTTACTGATTTTTTTAGAATTTTCAAAATATATTTTTTTTAAACTAGTTGGGATTTAAAATCAATTTCTACATTTGGGAAAACATTTTTAAAAACCTTTGGGGAGGAAATTTGCATTTTCATAAGTTGTCAACCACTTTCATTTAGCGTGCGTGTGTGCGTAACACGTGTGTGCTACCTGTTTACTTTTTGTTAGTGGATTTTGTGTTCCTTTACACTCACAATTTTATCACACTACACACGTTGTTGGATCATTTCTATCTAAGGTTGTCTTTCCATTTTAACACGATCCTTATGCCAACCCTTTTAACCAATCTCATGGAGAGACCTACAACTGGTTCTTACCAGCTTAGCTTAACAAATATGCTCAAACCTCAATCGTTAGATCAAGTTCCAACCGATCTAGTTAATCTCAACCATCCATTCAAAGGTCGCTTTTCAAAATCTTTCCACGCCCTATACAAACCCTCGTTGTCATCTCATTTCCAATCTTTTCTTATTTTTTTTCTATATATATATATATATAGAGAGAGAGAGGATAGGTTAGAGAGAGAAAGTGAGACAAAAATATTTTTCGTATAAACTAGGGAGGATATCACTAGGAGAAAAATATTTTTCTTCTAGTGTTTTACAAAACCATAGAACAAATCGTTTTAAATATTAAAGGGTTATCAAATTATGAGAGTTTGAGTTTAGTTTTTAAAATACTCTTAATATGGTTCTCCTTCAAAAACTCCTCACGTAGGTTAGAGACTTGATTTTTCCATAATATCAAGAATATAACTTATATGATACATTTCACACACATATTTGTTAGATATATTTGTTATATCAATAATATATTGTTATATTGTATTGTGGATCTCTGTGCACGTTTCAAAATACTTTTAGACCACAAACTTTCTAGATCATAAACTTTAAATATCAGAGATCATTTAGGCATTAATGTTTGGTTTTGTTTAAAACTAATTTTACGTTGTATGAAATCTATTTTCTGTGTAATTATGTTTTCAGATCTATTTTTCAAAAGATCTCACCGGATCTGGTATTCTTGGTTATCTAATATTATTCATTTTAGATCTAAGAATATTAGAGAATTTATGTAATTTGTAGGACAGTTTGTATTAAGTGTGTGCGTGTTCTTGCATGTTCATAAAGTTATTGAACGCACCACTGTCCATATCATACACTTCACTATTTAAAAAGTGTGGTTATTTTCTGGAGAGACTGATTCTTGAGTCGACATAAAGAGCATTAAGGATTGGAGCTTCAGAAGCTGCTGGATCAGAAAGAGTTCCTAGGAGGTGGAGCTCTGGCATTTTGGCATAATTTTTTTTGAATTTTTTATCCTATTTCCATGCTTGTAATTATGTCACCTTAAATCCATTTAATTAGATTTTGTTTTGTGGCGTAGAGGTCACCGTGGATGTTTCCCCAGCCTGTTGGGTTTTACTAGGTTAAAAATTACGTGTAAACTTTATGTGGATGATTCTTAATTCTTGCATGCTATCTCCTCTTAACTAAGGTTAATTAAGGTTTCTAAATTTTTTAAACGTTGTTACCAAGTATCTGAAATAACCTACATACTTTACTTTTGTGATTTATCGCATCTTGTGTGAAACCATTTTCAACAAATAAGAGTTTCTTCAAGGAGTTTATTCGGATTCTTAATCACCCCTTTAATTGTGTTAAATATCTTGATTGAGTTATTTCAATTATATGGATAATGTGGAGTGGATCTTGTATGTTTTAATCTAGTATTTTGGGGTTCGGGGATTTTTCGCGAATTAGCGAAAGGGAAGATTGAAAATGTAAACATTTATTATTATAACATAGCTGGCTTAATATTGTGTCAAAGCATTTGAGTCATATGTTATAAAGACAAAATTTTGATTTCATATAAACGTTCGGTATAGAGAGTCTTGTTCATTGGACATCACTGAACATTGAAAATGTTGCACGGCTTCTCTACATCAAAGACTTTAATTTTTGAACTTATTGAAGATTTATCCTTTTCTTGAATTATGATTGAACGTCTAAGGCTATGCACACACATAAGTTTTCAATTTGTTTTGATAAAAAATATTTTTTTAATTGAACAAGTGATTATATATTAAGATACGTAGTGTTTAACCTAAGGGAAAGCCTACGTTTTTAACAAGCAGATTGTTTAGGAAGAAACATTATTTTTTCCCTGAACTGTGTCGTGCGCATGGCTCTGCAAGTTTTAGGCCATTCCCTAAAATCATGCTCATAGATGGGTTTTATACCCATGTAGATGGCTGCACATTTTTGGTATGACAAACTCCCTACCAAAAACCATGTGCACAGAGCCATTTTTAGCCGTGTGCTTGATGCATTCAGAACTGAAAAAAGATCTATAAATAGAGCATTTTCCCTCCGTTTCAAAATAAATGAATTCGTCTTTACTTCTCCTATGTTGAGAGAGTATTTTGAGGTGGAGAGCATATCAATTACATCTCTTTATTCAAAATCACTTGCTCTTTTCACATTTGAGAGAAAACCTAGATATATAGTGTATCTACTTTTTATGAGGAATTGAGAGTGTTTTGAGATCATAACCACTTAGCCTAGTTTCAATATGATTAATCCACATCAAAATTCAAGATCAGAACTCATATCTAAAAAGATGTTTGAGTTATTTGAAGTTCAAGTATGGTTTGATTCTAAGGAGGAGAATGCAACTTCCTTGTTCGTCATATGAAGCTTCGAATGAATCGTTAACCATAAATGGGGGGAAGTTTAATGTTCATCAGATAACTTCTTATTAGGTAACAAGATAGAGATATCTTCTTTGTAGTGTATAAAACCTTTTCATGCTTAATGTGAGATTATGATGCATCGAGATTTTTTACCCTTGGGTGAGTTTTTTTCGTCATAAGCATGTCTTGTGACGTGGTTGTGTATTATATACTTTGTTTATCATATCTCTAACACATACAACACTAAGTCTATATCGGGCATACATTGATTCATTGAAATTGACCATATGATTTGCATGTAGTTAATTTTTATCACAGTTAACTTAGATTTCTTAATTGGATGGTTTAATTTGTAGCTCTACATAACTCTCATCATTTCACCTAGTTTTATATTTAACTAGGATTGCTAAAATTGGGAAGAAATATAAAATTGGCAAAAATTGAGTTAATTAAATGAGAAACCTATCCCCCCCCCCTCCTCTAGGTTTATTTGAGATAACACACTTGCATCAGACCTTCATGATATACAAACACATATTCACTAGGAAGCAGGGAGTGTAAGATTAAACTAAATCAAGATTAATATATTAATCCAGACCAAATTAATAACTAACTTTGATATAACTAAAATTTAATTATAATTGATACTTATATTAAATATTCAATTTAGTAATCATTTTAAGCTTCTGTGTGTGTGTGTGTGTGTGTGTGTGTGTGTGTGTGTGTGTGTGTGTGTGTGTGTGTGTGTGTGTCTATATATATATATATTATGTAGAGTTAAGAAGAATAAGGGTTTTAAAACATTTTAGAATGTACAATTAGAGTAATTTTGACATATAGACGCGAGTTAAAGGATTGATTAGTCAATATATGAACGACATCCATTTTAGACCACAAACTCTGAATACGAAAATTTTGAATTATAGCCTAAAATAACTAAATACTAATGAACTTCAAACTGCAGTTGAATCAAACATATATATCCTTAAAAATTATAATTTATAAATAGGAACTCTTAGTTTAAGACCTAATTACTTCTTGTCTCCTGAAAATGCTTCTGAATCAAGTATGAATACAGTTATATATATGCTACAATAGCATGAAATATAAATAGAGGTAGCAATTTATGTTTTTGGATTGTGTTTTGAGCCGATACCACCAGACAAAGTTTTTTTTAGATGACACGATCACGTGACTTTTTATCAAACACAAATACAACACGTATAGAATACGACACGATACGACTAGAACAATTTCATAAATTTTACGTTTGATGAAACATAATCAGCAAAGAAAACCCCAAATAAAACAGTATTAACATGCCTCATAATTTTGACACAAATACGATACGATTTCGTGTAACAAATATCGACACGAACACGACATATCGTATCAATTTTGAATCGTTACGTGTCTTATTTTCATGTCATTTATAGAATTACCACCACTAAATGAATATATGTAGAGTGAACAAACATTAGGTGATAATATATTTGTATTAATGGAGTTTTCATTTCAAGAACAATAAAAAATATGTATGAATTGTTTATCAAGAGGTCATTTCCAAAAGCTAATAAAATACAAATCTTGGTAAAACAAGATATTGGTAACTATATTATTTCACGAATATTTTTTAAAACTTATTTTTTTTACTTTAATGCATTAATCATTTCATATATTAAACTTAAATATATTTTAATTTAACAATTAGACTTTGCCCAAAATTATTAAAAATACTCTCAACTTTAACTGCCACGTGACATTTTAAATTAATATAATTTACAAACCGCCCAAAAATATTAAAAATAATTCAGAGATCCCAAAAAACTAAAAACATCAATCATGCCACCACTGAAAACCAATGGCACCATCACAAATCACCACTAATAAAATCAATAGCATCACCACCACCAAAAAACAATTGCACCACCGCCAAGGTCATCAACTAATTTTTTTGTAATAGATTGATGGTTCCAGTGATGGGATGGATACATATATTGATAAAATTCATATTTGGGTTATCAAAATCGCGTAGGTATCATGATTTCCTTCAGGTTTGTAGGATGGATTGACTAAAATGCTATAATTTTCATTTACACTCAAATCCCACCTCTGATAGGCAATGTCAATAGGTGATGGGGACGGAGATGCAATTTGAGATAGTCATGTCACTCGGGGGCAGGTAGTTGGACGAGATAGGTGATTAAAATGTGGGAGAATGAGATAAATGCATGTTTTGAATTTTTGGGTAATTGGGAGTATTGATTACAACTAGCAGAGCTATATGTGATGACTCATAGCAATATGTTATTTGTAAAATGCCTTCTGAGGCTTCATATGAAGATCTTTTCATCCACCATTCAATTGGTTAAGAGTGGGAAATAACAAGCTTCCCTGATCTGAAATGATTCATTGTCTGTCGGTAAGGATTGAGTTAATCTACGTCATTTTCGTGCAGTTGAGGAACGTAGTGAGAGTTATGTCATCGTGAATCAAAATTTTGAAGTCTGACATGAGTGGATTATCGCGGGTATCTATTAACAAGGAAGACATGAGGTTAGGCAGGAAAGGGAAGTTAGCGTCGAGATACGTGGAACCTTTTCCGATTATTAAGATGGTAGGACCAGTTGCGTATAGGTTGGGCTTACAGAGCACTTACAACGGACTCACGATGTAATCCACGTGTCATCACTGAAGAGTTACCGGAGGAACGAGAGAGCTTTTTATCATGTTCCATTAGTGGAGATCGACTGACAATCAGATTATCTCATATGAGAAGAAACCATTGGCTATACTTAATCGTAATGAGCGTAAGCTAAGGTGGTCTCTAGTTCGAGTTCAGTAGGGGTACCATAATGTTGACGAGTTGACGTGGGATCAGGAGGATGATAAGCGAGAATAGTATCCAAATTTATTCACCGTACATCCTAATTTTGGGGGCCAAATTCCTTTGTAAGGGGGGAAGTATGTAACACCCCGTATTTCTGAGTATTTATAATTTAATTAATTCAGGTATTTTTAAATTACACGTGTGCCATAATTTAATTGAATTCAATATTATGTGTTTATTAAAATATTGATCAGGAGAGATAATGATTAATGTTTATCGAATAAAATTACTAAGTGAGTAGTAAATAATTATTTCATGTCATAGCAAGCGATATTGACGTGACTATGTTATATCACAACTGGGAGTCGCGTGTAAACTATATGAGGTTGAGATAGGTATTTATATAGAGTGACTCGTTGGTGATTTTTAGGTCACGGTTGGTTCCTAATAGGTCGAAATAGTCATAATATAGTACCCCAAGGGTAGTAATTGGGTCCCGGGGCCTTTTTAGACATGATCGGGACCACACAGGGGTAATTAGGTCATTTAGACTTGTCCCATTAGCCTAATTTCGGGATTAAGGATTAAAAACCTAAGTCTAAGAGTTTGAGGTAGCCACAAATCATATTTGAAACCTTAAGAGATTGAAAGAAGAGAGAGAAAAGAATAAGGAGAACTTTTGGGAGCCAAAATCAAAGAGGATTGGGGAGTTCTAACACTGATTCGTCTTCTAGAACTTAAAATTAGACCCTACGAACACATAAAGGCAAGTGATTAACTTGATTTTAATTTATTTTGCAGAAACTCGTGTTCATATCATAGTAGATGTACACAAATCCGCCTTTGGGCATGTAAATGGGTTTTTGGTGATTTGGGTATTATATGTAGATTGAATACTCAATTGATGATGGAATAACATATAATAATGTTAGAATTAGATTCTCATTTAAAATATAGAAGTCAGATTTGTTTAATTTGGATTTGTAGAATCGAATTTAATGATATGCTTGAATATAAATTTAAAAACCCAATTTGTGAAATCATGGATGATAATAGAAATCAGGGAGGTTTGAAGATTTATATTATAATTAGAACCTATTTAACATATGTAATAAACACCGGGTATGATTAGATTGAGATTTTGGATGAATCTATGGAGGTTTGATGAACAAAAAAGGAAAAACGAGTTGGGGAAGAAGTTGTTACGTTAGGGCATCGATCGATCGATGAAGGCAATTTTCTAGCAGTCTCTTGTGTTGATTTTTGGACCCTAGTTTTCGGGGCATGTCCAATATTTATTAATTTTAGTGTAAACTAAGAGGGGGGGGGGGGGGGAATATGTATGGGTTTAGAAAAGTGAGAAACGATGAGAAATTTTGAGAAACGAATTAAGTGAAAAAAATCATAAATATTTAAAGTACGAGACGATTGAGCAAGTCCGTGTATATTAGCAGGGTGATGCTAAATTTAAAAAAAAATTAGAGTTGAGGGGATAGACTTGAGAATTATGGGCTAGTGCTACGGGTGTTAGGCACGGTTTAAACGAATTTATATTTAATTTTATATATATGAGTATAGAGACAGTATATATATGTGTGTACTTTATAAATATCGGTGCGTATGATATTTATGTGAAAACATAGCCCTCTAGGTCTATCATAGGAGGTTGCGTGATATGGGTGAATACCCTAGCTAGTGAGTGCGGGGAGAATATATTCCCCGGGTCATAGTGCCCGGTATTTCATATTATGATTTATTTTTAAGGTGAGATGCTTTAGGTATGATTTGGCCTCACTCTCGGGGGACTATGACCGCCTCTATTGTGCTTACAATTTTATTACCTATTTCGGTATGAGTTAACCGACTTATGGTAATCGGGTTAGAATGAGTATACCTGGGATATGATAACATTTAAGAGAAAATCATCTCGTGAGTTATTACTCAGAAGGATGGTTATTATAAGTTACATATGTGTGATTGTTGTGATATATTAGTATGTATATAATGGAGTAAATAATTATATACGGGTTAAATACATAAAGTGTGAATGTATTTTGATTTATAACTAGTGCGAATGTTTGATATATAATTAATTAAAGGGGAAATGATTAAATAAGTTAATGAGTAAAATAACTTATGAATCAAATTAGGGTAGTAGAGTGGTAGAAAGATTTGTAACAAGGCTAGTTAGGTGGGGTAGTAGAACTAGTTGGGTTATGAGGTAAACGATAGGTGTGCACAATAGTTGAGAGGTTCGAATTAGAGTAGAGTGGTAGAAAGATTTGTAACAAGACTAGTTAGGTGGGGTAGTAGAACTAGTTGGGTTATGAGGTAAACGATAGGTGTGCACAATAGTTGAGAGGTGAGTAATATCTCAAGAGAGTGCGACACCCGCCTAAATATGAAAAGTGTTCAAGCATATTTAATTATTGCATCTTAATTACTTGCTAAATAATTTCAAAAGGTTTTGGGCTCTAACCCGCGTGAAAAATATTTTTCAAAATATTTTAGGTGTCCAGCCACAGGGACACTAAGATTGATGGCTCATTCCAAGTATGCTTAGTCGCAACACTTATGGAGGCATGCAGGATTTATGTAGACGCTTCAGTCATTCATTCCTAGACTAGGATTTATGATTCAGTATTTCATTTGAGAATGTTTCCCCTTCATTTGATATAGTCTTTCAGTTTTATTTATCAGACGATGTATCTGGATTCAATTTTATTCCAATAGACTTATGGTTTCAATTTAGTTTTGGAACTGATGGTTGATTCGGTATTTATTATTTATCTATTTATCATATAATGATTCAGACACTTATGTTTGTGTGTATGAGTTATATTATTTCTGTTTTCGCATGTTCTTACGTTAATTAAAGATAAAACTATCATTGGCTTAATTTAACATGGGTGGTTAGTAATTGAAAAAGGTTTTTTTGAGAGTGATGTTAAGAATGAATAAAATAAGATTACTGTTTGTTTTGATAAAAGATCGATCACCCATGTTTAAATTAGGCAGGGTATCACATTTGATTTTATGAGTTCGATTTAAGAAGTGATGATGGTTGTTGGGGACAAGTGCTCTTTGTCTGAGAGGCAAAAAAAGATGAGTGGACATGCAGTGTTGGTTAATTACACTAATGCCGTGTCTCAACTACGGATGGAGATATATTTAATTATATTTGTTCTTCCTCTATGTGCATTCGTGTCCATCTCACCTACACACGTTTTAGTTGAGAGAGAGAGAGAGAGAGAGAGAGAGAGAGAGTGTGTGTGGATGGATGGAGGCAGTGGGATTGGGGGTGTAATGAGAGAGACAGACGGTGAGGTTGGGGGGCTTGAGACAGAGGTGAGGTTGTGAGATGGTCGGTTGTCATGGGAGGGTGGCGATGAACGGTTTTGTTTTGATTTTTAAATTTCTTTTTTCTTTTCTATTTTTATATATTATTATTATTTTTCATTAAAAAAACATATTCTTTTAGTTTTAGATTTTTAATAAATTTTAAAAAAAATTAAAATTATTTTAATTTAAATACCACGTATCAATTAAAGTTTAATTTTTTTTATTTTGACCAAAGTCTAAGTTTTAAATTAAAATGTAATAAAAATAATATAAAAAATTGGTATCTTATTCAAGTAATAAAAAATGTAAAATATAAACTCACCGAATTCTTCTTAAAAATACATCTGATGTGTAACATTATAAAGCCTACGTTACTTTGTACAATATGTCCAATTTACACTTGATGACTTAAAAATAATCTTTTAGATGGAGTGAAAGTTAAGGTGAATCCCTACGCGGTTAAAATGGACAAATACTTTGTAATTCAAAACCACTGGGACAACTGTCTCTTGGGCAACCCTAATTAATGGCGTGTGCTGTTGATACTTAATAGCACTAGAAAATAGAAGTCAGTGATAAGCACGACGATGGGGTACCGAACTGATGATGAACACAGGTAGGTTAAACCTCACACGGACTATTATGTCTTACTGCAAACAACTACCATTCCAATAATAAACGAACAAAACAAATCCTCCAAGCTCATTTGGTTCAAGCTACGAAAGGAAATTTAGGCTGAGTCTGATTTGCAATAATATTTTGGATGGATTATGATTATCAAAAAAGTGATTATTAGAATAAGATTTACCAAAATTCTAAATCTTTTTGGTCTCTTTGATTAATCAATGGACTCCTACTGACAATCAAAATTTTGTGTTTGGTTCATCTATGTAAAGTGACATGATAATATGCAATATATACCAGCAATAATACCCTTTACCAATCATATATATATATGTGTGTGTGTGTGTGTGTGTGTGTGTACAAACACACAAAGAAGGTAATATGATATTATTGAGCTCACATTCCCATATAACTTAACCTCGCACCAAACGCAGTACTCTTACACTTTTATCCAGGAATGTTCAGAAGGAATTAAATTCCACCCAACTTTACAACGTACCAAATGGGGCTTTAGATTTTTTTGGAACTTAAAATTATAATGTTTGGTTGCAAATTTAAAATAACTTAAAATTCCTAAAATTTAAACAAAATTGGAATTCTCCGCTCTCCTCTAAAATGGGATAATTCTATATTCCTTGGATTCTCGTTTACTTTATTGTGATATAAAAATGCCCCCTCGCATAAACTCTCACATGCATCATCTCTCTCTCTTTCTCTCTCACACACACACACACACACTCGTAGACATACACACTCACGCATACACTTACACTCACACACTCTCACACACATACACACAAACACACACTTTTACACACTATCATACACACATTTACCACACTCTCTCACGCACACACACACACACACTCAAATCAAGTAGAAGGGTAATTTTGTTAAATGATATGTATTCATATCCGATTTTTCTTGGACCAAATATGGGGAAGTATTTTCAGATGTACATAACAGAGAATTCTTATATGAATCAAACAATGGAAAAGAATTCAAGATTACACGAATTTAGAATTTCTGAAATCAAGGATTCTCATTCTCTTTCTGAACCTCGCACCAAATGCGCCCTTAATCTATTACAGTCACTTACTAAAAAAATCGTGTTTTTGGACATGCTAACAAAACAAAATTAAGTGGCTTTACCAGTGCCCTTTTTTCCGTTCAATCACGTATTTAATAAGTAACGTATGGAAATTCTATTAGATTTATGTGCACATCAGTGTATGTGTGTGTATAATTATAGCATATTTAATATCAAATGGGTCAATGTAAAGAAATGACTTGTTAACGTTTTCATTACGCTATAGGACAAACAATAATTTTGTTATAAAATTAGTACCTAAAATTATTCAATACCAAAAATACCCTTTTACCATATTAAAATACAATTGTTGTTTTATCACCTTCATTTTTAGGACAAATTTCATAAAAATAGTCCATATTTTAATTGTTCTTAATTAAAGTTTTTTATTTTTGTAAGGGAAGGATTTGTTAACATTTTCATTATATCTCTAGGACACACAATAATTTTGTTATAAAATTAGTCCCTAAGATTATTCAATACAAAAAAGTTCATTCTACCATCTTAAAATGCAATAATTTTATAACAATAAATTTTTCATACAAAAATAGTCCCTATTAGTTGTCTTCAATTAAATTTTTTACTTTAAAAGAAATAATTTATGATTTTTTTAGAAAATGCAAATTTAACTTTGGAATTTGCCAGTTTAGGGTGATCTTCGATTTTAAATACGATGTTTCAAAAGTCGCAATGTTAACCTTGAATTTTGAAAATTGATTCAATTAGATCCACCATTACATTTGCCATTAAGAGTTGTAACAAATGTGCTGACTTAATGTCTTATGTGGTAAAAATATTATATGGTCAAGTAAGAGTTTGACACATAGCACCACTTAATACTACATTTTAAAAATAAAAGAAAAATCAATAAACTAAAAATGAAATAACATTAATAAAAAATAGAAAGAAAAAAGAATCTAAAAATTCAACTCTCTCACATCCCCACCAACGAAGCCCTCCCCACCCCTTATTTGTCTCTCCCCCCCCCCCCCCCCCCCCTCCCCCTTGCTCTCAAACTTTCTGTCAACAACGACTTTCTCTCGCGCTCTATCTCAATGTCTCTCTTTGACTCTAGCTACATATATATGTATATACATGCGTATATATACACAATTTGTGTATATATACATGGATCGATGTATATATTCACATAACTATGTATATATATACAACGATTCATGTATATATATATATATACACACACACACAAACATACACACAAAAAGCATGTACATATATGGATATGTATGTGGGTTTTATGTGTGTTTTGGGTGGGTCAGTGCATGTATTATGAGTATGTATGTGTATGCATATCAGTGTTCTAAAAGGCTCTCCTCCTAGGCACGCCTTGTCTTGAGGCTTGGGCAAAACGCTTCGCCTTAAGCTTTTTACGCCTTATTCTTGGTAAAAGGCTTAAGGGGCACTTTTTTTTAAAAATAAAAACGCTTTAATAAAACGATATTGCCTTTTAAAGATTTTTTTTTAAAAACCAGACCAATGTCTCATTCAAAACAATCAAAAGACAAATTCTATACCAAATCTCTCTGCCTCTCGTCCAAAAAAACGCAGATTTTTTTTCTTTTTTTCTTAATATTTAAAAAAAATAGTACTTTAGTTTGCATATATTCAGACATATTTTAAGGTATATACCATTTTAATAGCCTTCTTATAGTTAAAAATATTAAAATAATTAAAAAAAGGCCTAAACGCCTTTTCACGCCTTTTTACGCCTAAGTCCCGCCTAGGTTTCTAAGGCTTA